>CM076578.1:1470251110-1470636110 GCA_034641835.2 Pinus albicaulis
TGGAAATATAATATAAAGACACAGTTGGAGTCATAAAAATGAAGAAGGCCTAATGACCTCTTGCTATCCAAATCAATTTCTACACATAAAAATTCAAGGAAAGTTATAAAGAAAAAAAAATTGTCACCTTGGAGGCAACCTATCATAATGAGTCTTAGACCATCTGAAAGAGGACTTTTTCCTCTTACCAAAGAGCCTTTACTTGCCTCAAAACTCCCAGTGGTTTATGAGATATGGAATTTTTAAGTCAAGAAAAATTAACCTTATCAGTGAGCTGACCTATCCTTATCCTTCATGTCGGCCTACCTCCAGAAATAAATTTCCGTTCATTCTAATGTCAAAAATATTAATATGAGCTCGGACACCTCATTTTAGTACAAAAAATTTGGTGAAGAACATCTGAAAAAAATAAAACAATGAGGAGAGGAGGACTTAAGAGTTTTTTGTCTGGGTTAAAATATGAAATTTAACTTCTATAACCTTGGACCTTTTGTAGCCATGTATTGACAACCATGTGGTGGATACCTTTAGCTTGGACAAGAACTCTAACAACTCCTTTGGATAGTTTACATTGTTGTGAACCAGACCTCAGATTTAGTAACAACTTGAAGGTGAAAGCCAAGTCATGGCAACGAAATCTTAGACATGTGTTGTGGAATATTGGAGTATATTACAGTCACATGTAAAAGGTTGGATTTTTTGTTTCCAACTACAATCCAAAGTGTGTAAGGGCTCAACATTATTACCTCAATCCTAACCTCCAGCAGAATAATGAAGTTACAGTGTTTCATGCTCAGATAGTCATCCTTGTAGTTCAGAAAACTACTCCAAATCTCGGTGATAATACATCTGTGGAATGCTTGGGTATACATCTGTGGTGGTTCCACTCCTATGATAGTGACAGTCTTCTATATTATTTTAGACCAGTAATAAGGAGAAGACTTGGAGGATTGGAAAAAGAAATTGAAGCTCAGTTTGCTTATATATAAGGGCTCAACACTTATGCATTGAACCTTTAGCAAAGAACCTGTGGCATAGATCTCTATTGCAGGAATTAAGGAGCACCCATTGAAGGATTATTGAAGTACTATTTTGAAAATCACTATTGGATTCAATTATGGAAAACATCTTGAAGTACTATTAAAGGGTATCTTGAAAGCATATTAGCCAGTTACCTTGTGAATCAGATCTATGAACATATCCAAGATAGCTTCATTGAAGAAAAATCCTTGGAGCCTTTCTAGCCTATTTGGAGTAAGACCTTACCGTGAGATTATTGAAGACATTTGGAAGCATAATAGCAGCTCACCATAGAGACTTGTAGAGAAGTTGGAGCTGATCTTAAGCATATCTTGGAGAGTCATCTAGTAGCCTACTAGAGACATTATTTGAGACCATGATGCATTATTGATGTCAGAATGAGGTGACCTTGGAGATTTCTATTTTGGGTACCATGAAGAAAAGGGGAGACACCTTCATGTGAAGAACAAGGTTGTAATTAATTAAGTAACATGGAGACTAAGTGAAGGCATTGTTGAAGATTGACAGTGCTCGTTGAATAAGATATTGGGATTCATGAAGGATAGCCAAACATATATAGACGAAGTGAAGTTGAGGGTTGCAGCCTCATAGAGACAAGTTTGGTGCCTTGGAAGAAAGGGTTGGAGCCCTAGAGAATTTAAGTCCTCAAGAAACCAAGTTGGATCCTGTAACAAAGATAGGGTTGGAGCCCTAGAGGTTGGTACCTCAAAGCAACAAGGTTGGTGCCTTGGGAAGGTAGGGTTGGAGCCCTAGAGGTTGGAGCCTCGTGAAGGCCAAGTGGGTGCTTGGCAAAGTACATGTTGGTACTTGGAAGGATTGAAGATTGGTGTCTTCATATAGGGTTGGAGTGTGTCGCTATTGTATTAGATATATTTTAAATAAGATATTAATAAAAACATTTATTCTTATTGGTCATTTTGTGTTCTAAATATAATTGATCTAACTGGTAAAAATAATAATTGAAAAGAAATATTGATTCACCCCCCCTAGTATTTCCAACATAATTGTGGTAAAGTAGGTCATTATGCATCTAAATTTTCGCAAAATAAAACCAGAATGTTCATAAAAAATTACAAAAGGATAAGAATATAAAAAATAAGAGTATGCTCAAGATGATAGTAACTTAGAATATGAAGATGCACAATCATATGATGAGAATAGAGCTAAAGGAAGTATAAAAGGGTTCATGCTCATGGCTTTAGACACTCTAGAGGAAGAACTGGTAGAGTTTGATGAAGAAGTGTTTGAAGGAATTGCAAGGTGAAATGATTAGTGCTTTAGAAAAAATATATGTTAACAAAATTTGAAAAAGAAAAATATAACTTTGAAAATCTTGCACCTCTTCTCCTAAAATTCCAAAACTAAAAGGAAATAGAAGATAATGTTTTAGATTAATTGCAATAAAAATACAAGGAATGTGAAAATATTGAGGAGGTAGTCACAATTAGAAAAGATTTAGAAAATAATAAGGCATTGTTGAGTCTAGGTAATTTTTTTATCAAAAAGACTAGTAAATTGGATGAAATTTTGAATGTTTAACAACCTCCTCATATCAAGTCTGATTTAGGATATTAAGGAGAGAAAATATCTAAAGGAAATGAAGAAAATAAACCCATTAGCTTTGTTGATGAAGTTAAGGGACCAGAAAAAGTTACAGGTAAAGAAAATCATCACAAACTATAGGACCAACAAATAAAAAAGGAGAAAACAAGATTGAAATGATTGAAAATAAAAATGAGAAGAAACAATAAATGTAAGAAACAACCATAGAGTTAGCAAATAACTATTGTGCCTCCAAAAGAATAAAAAAAAATTCAACACAAATATTTCTCCGAGGTATGAGAATATTTTGTTATGGATAATTCATGCACAAATTATTTACATAAAGTTTCAAGTTGTAGGGAATATTTTAGAAATATGGGAAAATGCGAAATCACAAAAAAAAATCCTATCAACAAAGTATGATATTTTTCAATTTAAAAAGAAATGTTCTGAGGGACCCTAGGAACCCAAGGTATGGTAGAAGAAAAAGGAATAAATAAATGAAAAATGGGCTTTGTTTTGTATGGCCAAAATCAACATAGTCATTGGTATGTAGACAATGGATGCTCAAAGCAGAACAGGTAATTTCACTATTGAAAATGATGTTCCAGGAAAAATCATGGGAATTGTCAGTTTTTTTAAGTGGAAGAGGTAAATTGAAAATGTTTTATTTGTTTGAGGATTGAAATAAAATTTGTTGAGTTCTTATGAAATTTTTGATTAAGGATATTATGTTCCTTTCCGTTCTAAAGGTTGTGAAATTTAATCAATAGAAATAAATGAAGTTCTGGCTGATGTTGTTAGACAATAATGTTTATGTTTTAAATGAAAATAATGAAGAATGTTGTTGGAGTATATTTGACAAGAGTTAGTTATGGCATAGAAGATTGGGCTATTTGAATTTCAATCGTATAGTGTAAAGTGGTCAATTAGTCAAACATGTTGGAAATACTGAGAAAGGTGAATCAGTATATCCCTTCTTTTAACACAATTGATTAGTTTATTAAACTCAACCTTCAAATAATAAACCACTACTCAAAAAATTGTCACATAAAATACAACACAGAATTTTGTGTCAAAAAAATACTTGCATTGTGTATTGTTTACATACAAAAATTTACCAGCTGAGATGGAAGGAAGTATGTTTGTAGGCAATGTGTGCAGGAGTCTTCATCCTCCTCTAAAAAAACCAATTCACCCACTGGTACTTCTTTGCACTTCTACCACCATTGCTTCCATTGTTACCTCTGCAACACTCACGGTCTACAACCACTGCTTCTGCTGCTACCCCTGTCACATATGCTTCAACCTATCTACAACTCCAACTATTTATTGTTGTCTTTTATCTACTGTTTTCATCTACCACTGCTGCTACTACTGCTCCAATTTTCCACGACTATCCTCGGTATATCATTGTCCTCCGCCATAGTTGTCCTCCGCCATAGGTGTCATCAAGAGAAGGTCACTGCTATCAAGAGAAGATCATTGTTATTAAGGGAAGATCACTGTTTTCAAGATCACTTTCATGTCTCCACATTCATATATCATAGTGAACAGTAATACGTTGAGCTACAATTTTCACTGTAAACCCTAGTCTCAACACGTGCAATTGATCATATTCAGTATACTACAATATACCAGTAACATAGCGATTGGTCTATGTTTTATCTTCAAGATTGCATCAGAAATGGAGCAGAGACCAAACATAACTTTTCAATGTTTTTTGTTAATGAATTTCCTCTGAAACTTAATCCAAACAATACATATATATAACCCTTATTAAAAAAGTAATGATAACATCATCTCAATATTCAAAACACCACTGGAATTTTTAACTAATCTTGACAAACCTGGAAAAGTCTTTTTCTTCCTACACTAAACAAGTCTGGAGAAGTTTATTTTTCTATCTTAAACAATTTATTTCTTTAATCAAGCGATATCAAACTTCTAAAACGGTAAGAACTCTTTTCCAAGCACTTGTTTATCAAGGATCTTTCACTAGCTTTATTTACGCAATAGTCATATGACATCCAAGAATTAGTTATTAAGCTTTCAAATTTATCCTTTACTTTTGTAGTTGTCCCCTGACAGGTTGCTAAAGTAGTATTTTCTATTAGAAATACAATCTATCACATTAGCCCAATTATCTCAGACATATGCACATAAGCCTCCACAAAACATCAAAGTTTCATGAACTACACACAAATCAGATGCAAGTTATAAACATGGGTTTATATGAATAGATCCATCCACGACAAAAAAAAGTCAAGAATGAGTTCTTCCTTTTATGATTGGATCATTGATTCGAAGAGCTTCACTAATATTTCATAGTCAAATTTGGGCATATCCACTAGAATTCATACTAACTGTGGAACTCCTCTTGTTCACTTATTAGCACCACTGACCATCAGAAGCACACCTGTCATATGCATGCGGTTTCTCTCATGTCTCCATAGATAATTAAATTAAAGATCACACGCGGCTCCATAGCTTCTCGTGCATGCATGGTTCATACCATGCTACAGCCTACATAAGAACAATTTCAAAACATATCTTTCAACTCATAAACATGTAAAAATAATTGTGCAACATTTAACTCCATAATAACACTACATCACGATTCCACTATGTCCAAAAAAACCGCACGTCATGTCCGCATAACTTAGAACCAAGATCAAAGATGCCACATGCCTTAAGAAGGAAAACGAATCTTTACTCCACCATGTCGAAAGATATCAGATATCTCATTCATGTGCCTGAGATTTGATGTGAGCTACTAGAAATAGCGATCCATTGTGATGATATATAGTAATTACGTGCCACAAGAAAATGTTTGATTCTGGAAGATGGATTGAACCACAGTAAAAATTCCAAATTGATTTATATCCATGTTTATACCTAGATGTATGACTCAGATCTTGGTAAGGATTATAAAACTTCAAAAGAGAATTGTTACCACAGACAAGTCAGACTTTTGCAACTATGGTTCTGAACATTGAAACCCAACGAGACCCCTATCTAAAGAAACTAAAAACCAAAAATAATACCTAAGTAAATTTAACCATAAATTATTCGTACATTTGGTCATCTCAAAAGCATTTAATCGCACATCCAAAAAAAACTTCTTGTTTCATTCACAGGACCATGAATTTTTTTTCAGATATTATTCAAAGGTTGCACACAGAACTCGTTCATGTGTTTGGGTGAAAACCAACTTTAGGATTGCCAACGGATAATGCAGAGAGATTGAAACAATAATCAAGAAAAAAGATGCCTCTAGATGTCATCATTCAAATCTTCATTACGAACCAATAATATTCATAGCTACAGAGAGACTTCCCTCATCTTAATTGTCTTTGGAAAGGGAATTTCATGTGTTTATATATTGATTGGAGGAGGGCTCATGAGGTCAGTTGAACTATATTTTTTGGAGGGAAAATCTTTTAAATTTAGATTTTAAATGAAATTAAATTCCTTCCAACTCAATCTTCCACGATGACAATTTTAGTGATACTTTTTCTTTTAGCCCTTATAAAATTTATTTTAAGGATCTTCATTTTTTTTTGTTTTTAAGGCATTGGCCTCCTTAATTTATCCTTTTAGTTGTGGCTTAAGAGGCTCCATGATACATGTAACATCGTTATTTATTTAGGGCTTTCATGACACATCATAATCCTTTGAATTACCACATCATCCAACTAGTACTATGATGAGACATCATCATTACCCTTGGGGATTTTTACCCTGAAATGGGGCTTCGACTTTTGACCATGCATATCTCACTAACTGTGAAGCCACTGGAGATGATCCACATATCAACAAAATCAACATGATGAGAAAAACCCACTGGCTTGGGTCTCAAAGAAAAAAGCGATGAATTTCCACCTCAATAATTCCAACTGTGGGGTGTGCTCAACTTCCAATGAAGCCAAACCCTAGAGCAAGGTTTTCATCTTGTGGCTAGTGCTTCATCAACTTGCATCATCCAACTGTAACATCTTTTGGATATCAACGATAACAATGACCTTGTTAGTGTGAGTTTATACATCCTGTCACCTATGATCAAATGGACTCTTATCATGTGTCGTTAGGGTCTCACTATCAAATTTTTGTCATTTCATTAGGTTTTCAAGAAAAAATTTGGTCACTCGGTATGAGGTATAGGACTATTTCCACTCCTTCCAAAATTTTCATATGTTGGTCCTTGTCATCGCTCAGCTGAGTGTATCATCATTCAAATTTCATCATCATCATTTCAACCATCACCATCATGATCTCATTTAGTTTAGTGTCTCCATTAAATCATTAGGGTTTCAAGGTCACCAAATCTCTCATTTCATGCATAAAATCCAGTAATTGGAGTCGTAATAAGAATTTTTTTCAATAAAGTTTGATTTCAAAATGTAATTTATGTTTCTATTATGTAATAAGTTCATGGTCCTAAAGCTACAATTGAAGGTTTCAAAAAGATATAAGGTTTCGAAAAGATATAAGGTTTCAAAAAGATATAAGGTTCCAAAGGTTACAAAGTCCAAAAAATGCAAGTCATTCTTGGAAAATGACATGTGGTGCCCATCCTCATTCAAAAAAAGTCACCTTAGTTTTAAAAAAGGGAAAAATACAAAAGGGAGAATCATTTTCACTCTTTTACCCTCGTATCATCCAGATCTTCTCTCCTATTGGTAGAAAAAACCAGGTTTTAACCTCTCACTGGAAAAAAATTGAGCTTGTTGCGCATGGAAGCATTACGTTGCGCATCTGAGGAGGGAATTGCGCATAGAAACACTAAGTTGTGCACAAGAATCATACGATGTGCATGGGGCATAGTTTTATAGAAGTGAATTTTAGCAGTCAAATTGGTTTTTTGATGCTTCACTCTAGCCATTACAGCCTCTAGCCTATTCAAGAAGTAAGTTTAAGCCTTTACCCTCCTTTGCACTGTTTACCAAGAGAATTTAATGAAAAACATTTTCTCCTAGGTTTTCTTAGAATTAATGGCTTTACTTCCCAAATGATAAATTGATGTTCAAAACCCTATTTTTATTGCCCCTACACTTTTATTTACAGTTGGTAGACCAATTGCATACATTACACAACTTCATCCCTTCATTTCTACCATTTTCCCTATAAACCATAGTCTACCCTATCTCTTTCTCGGGTAGGACTATGTTTTTCTCTTTACCACCACCTCCCATCACTCATTTCCCAAATTTCAATTTCCCCCTACTCGTTAACATGATTCCGTACCCTCCAAAATTTTCCCAAAAATTTAGGAAACTCCCAAACACATCTTATCCCCTCATTCACTCATAGCGGCAAATTTCACTATTTTTCTTGCTTTCCACCTAGGGGGAAAAATATTGAGGTTTGATCCATCCAATTGTAATAAAATCACTTCCTCTCCATTTGTTAAGAAATTCTTTGAAGATGTCAATTGTTTAGGGTTTTTTCAAAAGGTGGAGGAAGTAGGTTGTCATGAGCAGCTCACAAATATTTTTTCCACCACTTTGAAAGGATAAAAGGATACCATTGAAAGGATTGATTCCATATTTTCAGTAGATGCTATATCCCATTCTACATGAATACCAAATCATGGTGAGAATTGGTTTAAAGGGATGAACCTAGACCTTGAAGAATATAAGCCCTACTTGAAACCACAGTACAAAGGAGCTCATTCACATGTTTTCCCATTTAGATATTTGCTGAAAAGATATGCACTATGAAGGTTGTTTGTAAGTTCTTTATAAGGTAGGTAATATTTTCAAGGATGTATTAATACCACATTATATTGCTTATGTAGTTCACAACTGTTAAATTTCTTAGTTTGTGCAATTTCTTGTATAGGAGTGTGATTGAAACATTTGAAAAGGTCCAAGTGAAATACAGTAGTTTTATAAAGGTAATGGTTCTTCATCAGCTGGCAAAAGAGAGCATGAAATGGATTCCTTCATTGAGGAAACTTTGCAAATGGCCATAATTACTACACCAAGACAACAACAAACCATGTAACCTACCATGGAGGAGGTGGGTTCATCAAGCAGGGTGGAAAATCAATCACCCAAACAATCAGTGACAAAGAGAGCTAGGCCTGAGATTACTTAGACATATTAGAGAGGTAGAAGGCTTGTGTTTTATCCTAAAATTGAGGAAGGGTCCAAGCCCACATTAGTAGAGGAGGGGACATCATTACAACATGATACATCAATTCATGAGGAATAGCATGAGTTTGATCTAGTAGACGTGGAGACTAGCGATGAGCATGAAAACCTAGAGAGGATTATCAAACACAAATATGGTCAGATCAAAGAGCTCCAAGACAAATTGGCGAGGAAAATTTCATCATTTCATTTCTAGAGCAAGAAAATCATCAGTTGAAGGAAAAAAAGTTGTGTTTAGAGAAAAGTCATTTTGAGGCAAGCATGCATGACGTGAAAGGAAAAGCAGTGGTTGATATAGAATATTATGATGAGAAAGAATAGTAGTTGAGAAGGAAGAGGCGAAGGACCATGGGTCTCAAGAGAGAATTGCTGAAGGAACAAGAGAAAAACCCTACAGATGAAGAGGTGAGCTTTGAAGAAAGGATAACCAATGAGATTAATGAGAATAGGGAGTTTTGGCTTCATAAATTCAACATCCATTTGGATAAGCCCTTTTACAAGGCCAACAGTGATAACAAGATACATAAGCACATGGTTGACCATTACTATGTCAGAAATAAAATTTGTAATGTCAAGGCCAAACATTTACAAGCCAAATTAAAGGAAACCATAATCAGCCATTAGGAGAAGGGTAAGTTGAACATACTTATTGATGTGTCAATGATAGCATAATACACCTTATTTGGCACTTATGGACCAATTTTGAGGAAATTTGGAGAAATTTGTTCATTTTGGTGAAATTTGGTTCATTTTTGCAAAATTCAGAAATTTTGACTAGGTCGAAAAGTGTGGCAAGCTCACGTTGCACTTCTCCCCTAGGCATCCAAATGACAAAAGGTTGACATTTTTAGAAATATAATGACCTCCTCTCAAAACCCATTTTCTCAGTTTCCTGGATCAAGGCTCAGATTTTGGGAAAAATCCCCAAAATAGGCCAAAATTCAACATTCTACCTCTCTTTTTCACTTTCGTTGTGCACCTGTAGACTCCTTGGGATAATGACCATATTTCAGCCTAAAATGGGGAATTTTTCATTCTCAAATACTATAAAGAAATATAAACTCTACCACATTCCTAGAATATGTCTCATATTTGAATTTTGACTTCTACAAGCCACCTTAAATTGACCTCCAAGAGCTCATTGCACATCTGCAAATGACTGATAAAGTTTCATGAAATTTCACTGTGCAAATTTTGAGGGTTTTCAGTTTAAATTTGGTAAAATTCAAAAGGTAATAGTAAATGGATGTAAAGGTTCAAAGTAAATGTAAATGGGTAAAATGGGGTTACTTAGGTGGCTTATTCTCTATTTAATGCTTTGAGGAAATGTCTCATGATGGTTAGGAAAAGGCGGAATTGGTTGAGTAACCTCCCTTGTATGTAGTAGACAATGTATAAATGCATGTATTTGGATTTTATTGCTGGAAATTCAACCTCCAGGGGAGGATATAGACCTTAGTGAATATATGAAAAAATTTGGAATCATTTTCAAAGGTTGGATGTTGTGGAACTAAACCTTGGATACTAGTGTAGTTTGTGAATTTGGCAAGAAGTAGTAGACAAAATTTTCAGCTATTGTACTGGGATTCATGTGGTATGTGTTTTAGAAATGTTTTTCCTTATTTGATCATATGTTTTAATGTATTGTACCTTCCATTTCCATTTCGATTCTTCATGTGTTATTTTTCTAAGATGATAAACAAAATTAATTGATTTAGTGCTCTGTTTGTAGAAGCTTTCACATTTTTGTTCATATTCTTCTGATATAAATGAATTAATGAGATTCATGCTCATTTTGAAACCCCACCAATATACCCTATACACAAAGATATCTCTAAAGTGATAAATTATGTGCCTACCTTGCCCCATTACATCTCTACAAATCTGATTTTCAAAGCCCTGACCTAGTCCTCCTAGACCTAAGCAACCATCTAGCACAAAACCATAAAATCAACCAAAACCTGATCTAAACATATCTAACCTAATATCTTTCATGTCACAGTAAATCCTTGTTTGTGATCTCATTGAGAGAACTCTCTTAGCCTAGTAGGGCTAGCTACTAGGTCAAAGTTGCTTGTGGTTACCTTTGGTGGTATCCTTTTCAGCCTTCGGAGAACTATTGTAGTGCTAACATTTTGGCAATGTTGCAGGGGAGCGAGGTGACAAATTTTCCCTAGGAAAGAAAGACAAGGATCAATTCTGATTGTTGATGGTGAACAGTGATCGGGCACAAGAAGGTTTTGCGTCATTCACATGGAGACTCTAGTGTCGAAGAATCCAAAGGTTCAGAATTTTCATGGTGACTCCACTTTTCAAGAACTGGTAGTTGAAATAAATTCATGGTGACCTCACTATTTTCAAGATGGATTCAATTTCTTGAAGGTATGATCCTATGAATTGAGCTCATATTCCTGGTTTTCTGAATCATATTCCTTATATAGACTGGCAAACAACACCGCTAAAGTTTAAAGGTTAGGATGGAGAAGATGCTAGTTTGCATTTGGTCAAATTTCATTTTCATATTTATAGACTAAAGATTGAGTTTCCTTAAGATTGCATGATGAAGATGTTTATGGCTACCTCGGGGGGAAAATCGAGATCATGGTCTGAAGGTCTACCATCTCCAATTTTATATTCTCTAAATGATTTTCATTCAGTTTTCTTTCAACATTATCAAAGCTTTAATTATTCCTTGTCAATGATTGATAGTTGTTGTGAGATTTCTAAAAATTTAATTGAGTTTCTTGAAAATTTGTATGGCGATGAAGAGTCTCTAGATGATGAGATAATAGAAGGCCTTTATGATTTTTCCTCCTAACAATAAATAGTATCTTACTCTTTGGATGAAATAGACATAGACAAAAAAAGAGAAATTCCTATTCCCAATCCAGAAAATCAAAATCATGAAGCCAATAATTACTTCTATAAAACTCAATTTTCTCCTCTGTCTAAATATGAGATAGACCAGCTCCTAAAATTTCATGTTACATCTCAAGCTAATATAGCTTTGCAATGTTCACATAGTCAATAATGTGTTAGTGAAACTTCTTCCATTATTGAAAATGGAAATATTGCTTTAAATGATGACATTCATGAGACTGATGAAACTACATATGAAGTTGTTGTGAGTAAGCCAATTTGTGATGATGATTTCCTGCAAGGAGATCAACTAATAGGGAATATTTTCTTTCATGAAGATGATAGAGCTATCATGTTTAACAATCTTGAAGAATTTTTTATGTTCAAATATTACTTAGACTATGAATGGAAGGAGTATGAGCCTAATATAGAGAGTGTGCAAGAGATAGAGTCAGTGTTTCCCATGCTTCGAGAATTTATAGCCAACACACAAGTAGCAGAAAGTCGTACTTCCCTATTCCTTCCTATGGATCAACAACCAAGTATTCTTTCAGATCAAAATGAACGGAGTAGTTGTATTTTTTTTGCTAGATCTGAAGATAAGGTAACATTTCAAGTTATTCAAGATACTTACCTTGATTTTTTGCAGTTAATAGGGAAGATGTATTTTATTGCTTTCATGGACTAGAATAAAATGTTTAGTGGACACTTGGAGTGGCCTATCTTTTGTTTTTCTACCTCCTCGAGGAAAGTGAGAGCATAATTCAAGTAAGTAGCCATATGTTGGATTGGTTACATTGGAACGATCACTTCACATGATTGTACATATGTCTTGAGAAGGTGGGTAATTTTCATCAGGATTTGAATCCCTCAAGTCTCGAAGATATGTTGTCATCAATAAGTTTTGTAAGTTTTTTTTTAGTCAAAGTTTAGTAAGATTCAAGTCAATCCAGTTTTGAGTCAGTTTTAATTATTTACTCTTGTCTTTTTATTTTTACTCCATGCCCAATGGTTAGGCTACTTGGTCTACGATGTTCTTGACACCTCCAAGGAGCTACCATCCCCAACTGGAGCCAATGTTACTGTCAGTCTATAAAACATGTCAGTAGTGATCAAATAGGCTCTTATCATGTCTTGTTATGGTCTCATTGTCAAATTTTTGTCATTTCATTAGGTTTTCAAGAAAAAAATTGGTCACTGGGGTATTATGTAAAGGACTATCTCCACTCCTTCCAAAATTTTCATATTTTGGTCCATGTCACCACTCAGTTGAGTGCATTATCTTTCAAATTTCATCATCATCATTCTAGTCATCACCATCATGATATCATTAAGTCATTGGGGTTTCAAGGTCATCAAATTTGTCATTTCATGCATAAAATACTGCAATTGGAGGAGTGGTAATAAGCAAGTTTTTTCAATAAAGTTTGATTTAAAAATGTACTTTAAGTTTCTATTATGTAATAATTTCATGTTCCTAAAGTTGCAATTGAAGGTTTAAAAAGGATACAATGTCTCAAAAAGATACGAGGTTTCCAATAGATACAAGGTTCCAAAGTTTACAAAGTCCAAAAAATGCAAGTCATTCTTGGAAAATGACATGTGGTGCCCATCCTCACTCAAAATAAGTCACTTTAGTTTATAAAAAGGCCAAAAATAAAAAAGGGATACTAATTTGCGCTATTTTACCCTCCTATCATCCATATCTCCTCTCCCATTGGTAGAAAAATCACGTTTTAACCTCTCACTGGAAACAAATTGAGCTTGCTACGCATACAACACTACGTTGTGCATCTAAGGAGGGTGATGCGCATATAAACACTGCATTGCGCATAGGAATTATGCGCTAGAAGTGGAATTTAGTAGTAAAATTGGTTTTTTGAGGCTTCACTCTGGCCATTACAACCTCTAGCCTCTTCTAGAATTAAGTTTAAGCCTTTCATACCCTCCTTTGCACTGTTTACCAAGAAAATTTAATGAAAAATTTTTTGTCCTAGGGTTTGCTTAGAACTCATGGATTTTCTTCCCAAATGATAATTTTTTGTTCAAAACCCTAGTTTTCTTGCCTGTACACTTTTATTTACAGTTGGTAGACAACTTCCATAATTATATAACTTCATCCCTTCATTTCTATCATTTTTTCTATAAACCCTAGTCTACCGTAAATCTTTCCAGGGTAGGAATGTGTTTTTGTATTTACCACGCCTCTCCTCACTCATTTCCCAAATTTCCATTTTCCCCTACTAATTAACATCATTCCTTACCCTCTTAAAATTTCCCAAAATTTTAGGAAACTACGAGACCCATGTTGTCCCCTCATTCACTCATAGTTGCAAATTTCACTATTTTTCTTACTTTGCACCTAGGGTTTTAAAGTATGGAAGTTGACTCATCACCATCAGATAGAAGGAAGTATAAAAAAGGGGGGAACGTACTAAAGTTTGAGCCCTCCAATTGCAATTAAATCACTTTCTCTTGGTTTTTCAAGAAATTATTTGAAGATGTCAATTGTTTAGGGTTTTTTGAAAGGGTGCAGGAAGTAGGTTATCATGAGCAGCTCACAGATATTTTTGTGACCACTTTTAAAGGAGAAAAGGCTACCATTGTAGGGATTTATTTCATATCTTTCGTAGTTTCTATATCTCATGCTACAGGAATACCAAATCATGGTGAGAATTGGCTTAAAGGGATGAACCTAGATCTTGAAGAATACAAGCCCTACTTGAAATCACAGTAAAAGGGAGCTCATTCACATGTTTTCCCATTTAGATATTTTGTGAAGAGATATGCACCATTAATGAAGGTTTTCATCAAGTTCTTTACATGCGAGGGCATATTTTCAAGGATGTATCAATACCACATTACACTGCTCATGCACTTCACAACTCTTAATTCTCTCAATTTGTGTAATTTATTGTATAGGAGTGTAATTAAAATGTATGAAAAGGTAAAAGTGAAATAAAAATATCATTATCCTATCCTTTTTCATCATATTTTGATAAATTTCATGGTTCTCCATCAGCTGGCAGAAAATAATATGACATGGGACTCCATCATTGAGGCAACTTTGCAAATGCCCATAATTACTACACCAAGCCAACAGCAAACCATGTCACCTACCATGCAAGAGGTGGATTCATCAAGCAGGGTGGAAACTCAATCGCCCAAAGACTCAGTGATAAATAGACCTAGGCCATAGATTACTCAGACATATCAGAGAGGCAGAAGGCTTTCATTTGCTCCTCAAATTGACGAACGAGCTAAGCCCACATTAGTAGAGCAGGGGACACCATTACAATATGAGACATCCATGCATGAGGAAGAGCATATTTTGATCTAGTAGACTTGGAGGCTAGTGATGAGCATGAAAAACTAGAGAGGATTATCAAAGAGAAATATTTTCATATCAAAGAGCTCCAAGACAACTTGGCAAGGGAAAAATTAATCATTTCATTTTTAGAGAAATAAAATCACCGATTAAAGGAAAAACAATTGTCTTTTGAGAAAAGTCAGTTTGAGGCAAGCATGCATGATGTGAAGGGAAAACTAGTGGTTGACACATACTATTTTGATGAGCATGAAAATCAGGTGAGATGGAAGAGGCCAAGGACCATGGATCTCAAAAGAGCATTGCAGAAGGAAAAAGTGAAAAACCCTCTAGATGGAGAGTTAAGTTTTGAAGAAAGGATAGCTAGTGAAATTAATGAGAACATGGAGTTTTGGCTTGAGAAAGTAAACATCAACTTGTATAAGCTCCTTTACTAGGCCAAGAGGGATCAAAATATACATAAGAACATGGCTTACCAGTATTCTACCAAAAATTAAATTTGTAATGTCAAGCTGAAACAGTTACAAGCCAAACTAAAGGAAACCCTAATCAACCATGAGGAGAAGGGTAAGTTGGAATTACTTGTTGATTCATCCATGATAGCATAATACACATTATTTGGCACTTATGGACCAATTTTGAGGAAATTTGGATCAATTTTTTCATTTTGGTGAAATTTGGCGCATTTTTGGAAAATTTAGAAATTTTCACTAGGTCCAGAAGTGTAGTGAGTTCACACTGCACTTCTCCCATAGGCCTCCAAGTGGTAGAATGTTGATATTTTTGGAAATATTATGACCTCCTCTCAAAACCCATTTGCTCAATTTTCTATTTCAGGGCTCATATTTTGAGAAAAATCCAAAAAGGATGCCAAAAATCAACATTTAGGCTCTCTTTTTCACTTTTGCTACGCAGCTGGAGACACCTTTGGAGACTGGCCATATCTCGGCCTAAAATGGGTCATTGTGCATGATCTAATACTCTAAATACATATACACTCTTCTGAATTTCCATAATAAGTCTCATATTTGAATTTGGACTTCAGAAAAGCACCTTAAAATGGCCTCCAAGAGCTCGTTGTGAATCTGCAAATGACTGATAAATTTTCATGAAATTTCACTTTGAAAATTTTGAAAGTTTTCAGTTTGACTTTGGTAAAAGTCAAAAGGTAATAGTAAATGAATGTAAGGGTTCAAATTAACTATAAATGGGTCAAATAGGCTTACTTAGGTGTCTTATCCTCCATTTACTTCTTTGATGAAATGTCTCATGATGGTTAGGAAAAGGAGTAATTGGCTGAGTAACCTCCCTTGTATGTAGTAGACAATGGAAAGATGCATGTATTTGGATTTTCTTGCTGGAAATTCAAACTCCAAGGGATGATTTCAACCTCAGTGACTATATTACGAATGTTTTAATCATTTTCAAAGGTTGGATGTTATGGAATTAAACCTTAGATGTAGTTGAATTAAATCTTGGTAGGAAATAATAGACAAAATTTGTAGCGATTATAGTGGGATTCATGTGGTATGTGTTTTAGCAATGATTTTCCTTCTGTGATCATATTTTTGACTTTATTGTAGCTTGCATTTCCATTTCCATGCTTCATGTGTTTGTTTTCTAAGATGAAAAACATAATTCATTGATTCAATTCTCTGTTTCGGAGAAGCTTTCACATTTTTGTTCATATTCTTCTGATATAAATGAATTCAGGAGATTCATGCTCCTTTAGAAACCCTACTAATCTACCTTGTACAAAAAGGTATCTTTAAATTGCTAAAGTATGTACCTAACTTTTCCTATTACATCTCTTCAAATATGATTTTCAGAGCCCTGACCTAGTCCTCCTAGACCTAAGCCACCATCCAGCACAAAACATTAAAATCAACCAAACCCTGTTCTAAACATATCTAGCCTAATATATTTTATATCACAGTCAATCCTTGGTTGTGATCTCATTGAGAGAGCCCTCTTAGCCTAGTAGGGCTAGCTACTAGGTCAAAGTAGTCTGTGGTTACCTTTATTGGTCTTCTTTTCAACCTTCGGAGAACTGGTGGAGTGCTAACAGACCTCATCACATCAAGATGTATCATCATCACCTGCATAATGGGTTCCAAGGGATCCAAAACCTAGGGTTAGATTTTTCATGTACATCATCGTCCTGTATCAAATGCTTAACATCCTGTATTTTTTGCATCTACTACACCAACTCTAACATCGATTAAAACATACTCAACAATATCCCGTTTTTTATTGATGTAAACACAACTAACATGACAGGGCATGTTGCATCCTACATCTCTATCTCTCCCCCTTGATTCCTCTAAGGTTTTCTCTCCCTTTCACATCAGTGGAAAAGGGTGTTTGACACGTCCTTGATGAAATATCCAAGTGATATGGCTTCCCTTGACAACATTCTTACCTTTTGCATCATATATATAATACTCCCCTAACAATGTCTAATCTTTTGATTTAGCTCCCCATGTCTTCATATTTCTGATCTTCGAATTGTACAAGCATTCATTGTGAAAATTGTTTACTCTGCCACACCTTGGTGATATTATATTCTTTCTTGGTGAATGACCTTCCTTCCTAGTTCTATGGAGTCCACGTCAAGTCACTTATACAATCTTATAAAAAATGGCCAAAATTATGGCATGAATTATACTCTACATATAGTCTTAATAATGGGTAAAAGATGTTGTAAATTTTTCTATCATATGTGTAAGCGACTTCATCTTGTCTTACAGAAAAAATGATTTGGGCTTTGATAAAACACTTTATCAATACTCCTACTATATCCCCTAAAATGTTGAGCTCTCTTTCCATAGTTATAACATGTGTAACAATAACCATGAAATGTGCTAGCATACCTGGGAGAATAGGGTGAAGATGTCCTAAAGTTGTCTCACCTTTGAGACTTTCCAAGTATTTGTCTCTCTTCATTTCTGAATTCTCTTTTATGACTTGGAATTTTAAATGCATCATATTTATTTCTTGAGGTATTGGTATTCAAGTTTCGAGGTTGGTTTATTTATGAAATAATTTGACTTTTGGCTTATCCCCATTTTTGGCATCAGGTTTATTTTCATGAGTCTTGTTTTCTTCCTTAACATGTGGTTGTTCTCCATATTTTGGATGAGGTTTCTCTTCATGTGACTACTCTTCATCATTGGAACAAGGCTTCTCTTCTTTGACATGTCGGTTTTCTTCATTTTTGAACCATGAGGACTCACCAACATATCCTAGACTTGTATTTGTTGAACCCTTGGTTAAATTAAGAGGGGGGGGGGGGGTGAATCAGTTTAATGCAGTCATGGTCTTGTAAAACTTTATTTTACACTTATTTACATCTTCATTTCGTTATCAACTTAATATACAATGGAACAACTATCTTAATAAGTGAGCAACATGTATTAAACAGATTAAATACAGAATATCAACATATAATCATCATGCACATAGACAACATATATAAGTGGAAACCCATAAGGGAGAAAACCACATCTTATTATTGTTTTGATGCAAAGGCAAGCTCCAAGTCCCTCTCACCACTAATTTTCTATAGGCTCCAACCTACAGGAGGCTACTACCTCAATTCCGCAAGTTACAACTTGCAAGGAAGCTCCAACTCCCATCTATTCTCTGTAGGCTACAACCTACAGGAGGCTCTTACCTCAACCAGCTACAACTGGACATCTATCAAGCTACAACTTGATATGGAAGCACCAACTTCCTCACTATACAATAAAATCACATGTTGATTTACCTGGATATCAGCTCTATTATTCTCCTTATTTACTGTTGTCCTTCGAGCATTCAAATTTGCTTTATATCATCTCTGTATCTTCACAAATCCTCTCTCTGCTCCTTCTTCTTCTTACATTCTCTCACCTCTTTCTCCATTCTCTAACCCCCTCATGCATATGCTGGTAACATTATTTATAGAGATCACCTCATAACTATTTGCATTCCACGGGGAATTTGAAATGAATAGGTATGATTATTTTCCTTCCCCCTTCTCATTTTCTTGTCTAGAACGTTCATAATAATATAACAGAATGTATACATTTTTGTATTACAGTGGAGGTTTTCTTTGCCTACGGATACTTGCCTTTGCATCACATACAATAAAAAATAATCAATGAATTTATATTTACAGTCACAACAAGTATATTTCACTCAGCCCTTTCAGCTCTTTGCTCATTGTGCATTTGTATTTTCTACTGCTATCAGAGTCGTTTCGGTTTCTGCTATTACATTCAACATAGTTCTGTAAAACTGTCATTTTGGTGTAACTTGACCCAACTATTGTGTTTCCAATAATACCACCATATTCTCCCCCTTTTTTTTGACTCTACCTCTTTTTCTCAAGCCCACAGCATTCAACCTTCACCGCTCTTCTAAACACTCGATTCTGCCCTTTTCTTTGTCTCAAGTCCTTACTTGAGCCTTTCTACCTGTGTTCATACTTTCTTCCATTATTAAGGAGGAACTGCTTTACTCTCTACACGTAGTGTCGAGTCTTAGTCTACCCAAGTCCTTCTGCCGTGTTCAGCCTTTTCTTCATAAACTGTCATTGCCGCATCAACCACTATTATGCACGAGTGTAAGGTCTTATTCAAGTCTATTCTTGCGTTCAAGATTTCCTTTTTGTTTTACGTTATAATCCTCCTTTTCTCTCCAAAACGATTTAACAAATAAATCCCATACTCTTAGACTTGAAATGCTTTAGGCTTTAGTGTTGATCTGCATTGCATCCGCTCTCTTTATCACACTTTGGCGATTCCAGTTATCTCATGTGCCTTTGTCCATCTGATCTCCCGATATGCGATATGTGACAGGTTCCACTATCCTTTATCGCTATTTTGCATCGCAACTTCTATAACTTGCGAATTATTATCACATAAGCATCACTGATTGCGATGTACGATGGTAATATCACATCGCATTGCCACTTCATGGTATGCGATGAACTTCACATCTCCGATGTGAGATCTTGCGTTGTGCCGCCACATGTCCCTTCGCATCACCACATCGCATCGTAATATTGCATCGCATTGCTCTTGCTTCCGATTTATGAACTGATTTCCACCGATGCGATCATCACTGTTGATCTGTCCAGATCTACGGTCCTCGTTGCTGCTGGCACTTTCAATTAATACTCAAGCACTAGCATAATATCATCATTGCTTATGATTCTCAACTCTATGGTTTAAACCCCAAATAAACCATATAAATATTTACGGGCCCACAACTTTATTTCAACATACCTTTTACACCGTCGATCTAATTTCTCATATATTCAATGATTATTGCATAAAAAAGATACATGACCTTCAATTTTTCAATCTCACGCGAAATAGCTGGTTTTGTGTTGCTACGTGTCAACTCCTTAATGATATCACGGTCATTTCAGCTTTTACCACTTACCACTCTAAAGCTACGCGAAAACCCATTTCCTGGTTTTTTAAAACCATCTTCACTGTTCCATCTGTGCTATTGATTCATGGTTCCGTACTCCGTTGACCAAGGTTTCTCTCGCTTATCCTTTCCAAACTTCTAGTTCTGTTATAACTCCACACAAATAAAATTCATCTACTGTGCCATTCTGCTTCCTCTAATCCACTATGCCATGAATTATAGCTTCTTCTTTCGTCAAGTTCATTCAGGTTCACCACTTATCTTGCGATGATTCTTATCCATTCATTTCTTGCCTTTGATGTTGCGATCTAATCGTGACTGTTCGTTCACCTCACTTGGAATTCATCTGACTTAGTCTATTTTCCATTTGTTTATGTTGTCCCACTCTATGACACCGGTCCCTCCACGCTACTCCTCCTAAGCTTGTTCTTTATTCTAAGTGCGCTAATCTCTCATGAGCTTGTTTTGTTGCCTTTTCTCCTTTTCTTCCTTAGCTACTTATCTGCTACCTCTGCTTCTTTCTATTGCCTCTCTACATTCGTTGTTTCTCTTATTTTGTTGTTCCTCTACCTCTCTTTTATTCTTTCTTACAGCATTATTGTCCAATCTGCTCCTTTTCCTTATTGCTGGTTCTTCTCTGCTCCTTTGCCTTAGTGATAGTTTAGGTTCTGCTCCTTTGTGCTCCTTTTCCATCAATGACAATATTTCCAACAGTCTCCCCCTTTGGCATTGATGGAAACACATCCACCAATACTCCAAGACTTCCTTCAGGACTTCCTCCCCCATTCATTCTGAGAAGTATCTTGTCTTTCTTCCTCTGCCTGCTTTACAAAAGAGCCTTTCTTATTTTGCTTGCTTTTCCTCCCCCTTTGAAATCAATGGCAAAGGGTTGCACTTTTCCCAGTGTGGTTTCTATCTTTTCATAATACTTTGATCTTGAGGACCTGTTGCATGCACTGCTCCATTTCTCTAGCTCTTTTGTGACAATTTTATTGATTGTTCTCCCCCGGGAATGATGCTTTCTTGACTGATACATACTATCACTTAACTTTTGTTCTGATCCCATTCTTTGTATGTAGTCTTTAATTATATATATATATATATATATATATATATATATATATATATATATATATATATATATATATATATATATATATATATATATATATATGTATGTATGTATGTATGTATGTATGTATGTATGTATGTATGTATGTATGTATGTATGTATGTATGTATATGTATATACGAATTTCTAATCATATCAGAGAGTAACATCTGCAGACACTACTCCTAGTTTGTCTCTTAGATATTTGAATGGTTCTTTAGCAGGAGGTTTTGTGAATATGTCTGCTATTTGTTCCTTAGTTGGTACATATTCCAACTTCACTAATTTTTGTGCTACTTGTTCTTTGAGGAAGTGGTACTTTATTGGGATTTGCTTTATTTTTTAATGAAGTACAGGATTTTTTGGTATATTTATTGCACTTGTATTGTCACATTTGATAGAAATGGGTTCATCAATGCTTACCTTCATGTCTTGGAGAGTTTGTTTCATCCACATTACTTATGTGCAACATGTTACTGTTGCTATGTATTCTGCTTCTGTTGTAGATAGAGAGATAGAAGTTTGCTTCTTGCTTAGCCATGCCACCAGAATTTTTCCCAAATAAAATGCACCTCCACTTGTGCTTTTCCTGTCATCCACAGAACTGGCCCAATCTGCATCTGTGTATGATGTCAATGTGAATCTTTTTCCTTTTGGATTCCATAGGCCATAATGTGAAGTTCCTTGTAGATATCTAAATATTCTCTTGATTGCAAGTAAATGATTTTGTTTTGGTGCTGCTCGATATCTTGCCACAAGTCCTATTGCCAACATAATGTCTAGTCTAGAAGTAGTTAGGTATAGTAGAGTTCCTATCATGGATCTGTAAATTTTTTGATCTACATATGTTGATCCATCATTAGCACATAGTTTTCATCCAGTGATCATGGAAGTTGACACAGGTTTGCAGTCTTCCATTTGAAAGCTTTTCAACATTTCTCTTCAGTATTTTTCTTGTGAAATGAATATTCCACTGTTCTTTTTTTGAATTTTAAGACCTAAATAGAAGGTGAGCTCTCCAATCATTGACATCTCAAACTCTAATTTCATTTCTTCAGCAAATCCTTTTTCTAACTCATCTTTTTTGCTTCCAAACATGATGTCATCTACATACACTACTACAATTAAGAGTTCATTTTCATTAGCCTTTATGTACAAATTGATGTCTACTCCTCCCTTCTTGAACCATTGTTTTTACAAGTATTTGTCCAGCCTTGAATACCATGCATGAGGAGCTTGTTTTAGACCATATAAGGCTTTCTTTAATCTGCACAAATAGTCATGTTTATCTGTTAATGAGAATACTTCAGGTTGTTGCATGTAGATTTCTTCCTCTAGATCTCCATTCAGGAAGGAAAACTTCACATCCATTTGATATACCTTGAAATCATGATAGCATGCAAAGGCAAAAAACATTCTGATTACTTCCATTCTAGCTACAGGGGCAAAGGTTTCATCATAATCAAGACCTTCGATTTGAGAGTATCCCTTGCATACAAGTCTAGCTTTATTTCTGATTACCTGACCTTGTTCATTCATCTTATTCTTGAATATCCATTTTATGCCAATGAAAATTTTCCCAGTGGGTCCTGGAATTAACTCCCAGGTATTGTTCTTCACAATTTGGTCTAGTTCTTCATTCGTAACATTTACCCAGTATTTGTCTTTGCTGGCTTCCAAAGACTTTAAAGTGCTTGATTGATGCTAGTTTACCATGCGATAATTCGTGAGTGATGCAGGGGCATTAGGCTCAAAAGTTACTTTGTACATAAGTAGACATAGGGGGTCCCATGTTCTTTAAATTTCTTGTAAATATTAAATAAATTTGGTAGGGAATTGTAATTGTTCTCAAGTCATTTTTGGAACATGAGAAATTGGTTAAGATAGGAATAAGAAGAGTCAGTTTAGGATTAGTTCAGTTATTGAGTTTGATTTTAGGAATTGGGAATGCTAAGAGTTGCTGAACTATTTGGAGACCTGAATCGATTCAGGTCATCCCTGTGGTATAAATGTAATCCTGAAGAGTTTAGATAGATAGAGAGAGAGAGAGAGAGAGAGAGAGAGAGAGAGAGAGAGAGAGAGAGAGAGAGAGAGAGAGAGAGAGAGAGAGAGAGAGAGAGAGAGAGGTAGAGAACCTCTTCAGCAACAGAGTAGGAGGATAATGGCCACTAAACTGAATATCTGGCCTGTCATGAAATTGTAAGAATTTTCTTTTGAGATTTATCGCGTGTATGTATATATATATCTGTTTATGGAAGAACTGTATTTAAATTAAGTGTGTCTGGATGGGATGAAACCCTGTTTGAATGTCTTCGAATTTCAATGGTTACCTTTGGATACGTATAAAAGAATTGTGTCTGAATTATGTGAGAAGGGCATTGTTGCGTTAATTGCTGTATGAATGACTTTCGTATCTCAAAACTAATTGTATAAGAATGTGTAATTATGTACTCTGCAATTTGAGATTAATTTTGCTCTGTATATAGTTACAGCAATCGATGTAAATACTGTCGACACTGTGTCTCAAACTGGTCGACAGTGGAGTGATATAGTCGTGAGTATATGCCACGAACAGAGGCATGGCTTTAAGCCACACATAAGCGATAGTGGTGTTCATCGGACGAGCACTGTATAATGAGGAGCAAAGGCACATTAGTGACAACGCGAAAGAACTACGTTAATTAGAATAGAATGGGCGGAACCTGAGCGCAACAGAGTAGAGCGGAACCTGGCATGTCGAAGAAGTAGAACCATGACCAGATGAACAGTGAAGGCGGTTTCTGGTTTTCATCACACCATCTTTACATGGTGAGTGGTATTTGAGGGATTGGGAGTGATTCCATACGCTAGGCGACACGTGTCCCCAAGCAAATTTTCAAAACCGCTCTCATTGCGCGCTATCACGCATTATCGTTCGTGCAGTTCGCCCGTGCGATATCTGTCCAATCAAATGAAGTGGCGCGACACGATAACAACTATTGGATGGAGATGACCGTTAGCATTAGGGCCCATACGTATGTGTTGTGGTTTGCGGGTTTAATCCAAAGTTTTAATTATATGCATTGTATTATTATGGTTTGAACCATTGCAAGGATTATTCATACAAGATTTAAATATTAAGGGTGTAGACTATATGTGGGGATTATGAATTGGTTGAAATTTATAAGAACAGAGGAATTGAGTGCATAACATAAGGGCTTGGAATTAATATCTTAAATCTTAGAGATTTGAGATATTAACACTCTCATATTTAAGTGTTGAAATTTCCAGCATAGAACAAAGGAAGGTTGTGAGATTGCCCGGATCAGGAAGATGATTGGGCATGAAAAATTGAATGTATTTGTACACACAGCTTAGCTAAAAATTTGAGCAAAACGGGACTATGGGATGACCCCGCTACCAAGTGGTATCAGAGCTCTAGGAATAGCTCTTTTTGAAAAGTCCAAGTTTGGTGAATGCAAGGAAACCAGACTTATGGAAACTGATAATATTGCAGCCTACAGAAGGTGATTGTAGAATTACAGAGTCCAATTGGAGGACAAGAGTTTTGAAGACTACAGATTTGAAGAAGGAATATCAGGCAGCAAAGTACACAGAATCATAGTGAACAGGATTTGCAGGATCAGTGGAGGACAGGATCATGATCTTATAGGTAATTAACTTTAATCTGATTTGAAATTGTAGTTGCAGAATTATGGTTGCTGAAAATTGAAGACAGAGTTTGATAGTGAAGGTAGTGAGCCTGGCATTCAGCTGAAGGCTGGATAAAGAGGACATTTGTAGTGTTCTCAAGAGAAGATGAGCAGTGTTTAACTTTGGTTGAAGGATTGTTTGCAGAAGTCAAAGTGCAGACAATTGAATACATCTCAGCAGAAGTAGATCACAGCTTTGAGAGTAGTGATAGAAGAATCCAACAAGGGATTCTGAGTGCAGAAAGATTGTGGCAGAACCTGGAAGAATTCCAACAGAGGTTGGGTGAGCAGAGAGCAAAGGTGTTCTTGAGAGAAGTTGCAGAGTGAAGCCTAGTGAGAAAAAGAGAGTGCTCTGAAGGTTCCAGCAGAAAGGGGACTAGTACTTGCCAAAATCCGGATCCGGAGGGAAGGATTGGTGAGGTGAGTTGCAAAAAGAGAGCTTGCTATTACAGAGGCTTAGTGCAGCTTGTGAGTGAAGAACTCCTAGAGAAGAAAATGGCTACTGAGAGCCATAGCAGAGACTACAAAGATTGCAGAGGTTTTGAGAGAGGCCACAACAGAAGAACGAAAGAAGATGCCAAAGCAAATGGCATGAAGAAGAAATCCACAGATGAAGAATGGCAGAAAGAATTAGCTGAGATCAGGGAAGAGTTCAATATATTGAAACTAAGGATAGAAGAAAGCCAGAGAGTTGGTTGGATAATGAGGAAGAATGTGAAATGGCAACCATTACAATTGAGGATGAGGTAGAAGAAGATTTCCCTATTAAGAGAAGAACTCAGAGCAACTGAGTTGAAAGAAGAAATTTATGTCTGTGAAGCAGAACAGAGCATAGATGAAGAGTGGAGACTTGCAGGAGATCTTGTGAGACATAGTGAAGACTTGAGGCAGCAAGAATCTTGTCTTGCTGAGGAGGAAATCATTGAGGAATTCATGAGTTAGAGGCTTGTGTTCTTAAGTCTGAAAATTGTGAAGTGATGACAGACTCCACAGAGGAAGAAGAACCCAGAGTTCTTGAGACAATGATGGAAACTGAAGATTCCATGTGCAGACCTGTTCAAGAAGAAGTGCTTGAGGAAGCAACCAAGACTGAAAGGTATTGTGATTTGAAAACTAAAAATTTGTGTGTGTTTGCAAGTACACCACTGGAAGATGAACAAGCTTCAGAGTTTGTTGGTGAGAAGAAGAAATTGAATCTGAAATATGTTCAGATCAATGTTGAGATAGTGAGATATCTGGGAAAGATGAAGACAGAAGGGTAAAACGAAGATATACAGCAGAATTTTGAAGCTGAGAGAGAAGGGCCAACAGAGGATTGGTAAAGAAAAAGAAGAGGCATAAAAGGTTGTGTAAGGTTCGCGAAATCTACTCCTATGGAAGTTGTTGATTTGTATAGGAGGTTGGACTTCCAGAGAAGAGAATTGGAGGAGCAAAGAACCTATACACAAGATGGTTTGCTAAGGGAACAAGGCAGGATGAGAGGCGATTGCTAAAGATTGCCCACAAAGAAGAAGAAAATGCTAAGTTTAACTTCCAACATGTTGAAGATGCAAAACAAACACAAGATAATTTGCTGAGTTGTTTGCTGGGAGCATTTGAAGAAGAGAAAGGGATTATAGACCCTGGAGAAAAGATGCCTGAAGCTGTGAAGAAGAGAGGAGTAGATACTAGCTTGCAGAATCAAATTCTGTTTACTAGTATACTGGAGGAGTATGTCACTGCTGGTAGGAATTTAAATAGTGGATTGTTTTCTGAGAATGAATTTACAGATGATGAACAAAAGAAAATTTTTGCAGAGGGAGAGGAAGGGGAGGTAGCAACACCCACGGTGGCAGCAGCAACACCCATGGTGGCACCATATGCAACATGGGGGATGATGCCTGTAGGAGTAGTAAACATGTTAATAGCATGTGAGACTGCAAGAGAAGAAATATTGGCAGCAATAGAGATTGGAAGCAGTAGCAGAGGGAAAGATGATTTCCAGCTAGAGGATAAGTTGAACATGGAGATTGAATACATCAGAATACTAATGATGAGAGTGACTCAGGAGCAGCAGATAGCAGCAAGGAAACAAAAGGATCTTTGTTCACGGAGGACAAAAGTAGATAGTGAAAGTATAGTTGGAGGTGACTTACAGAACAAAGTCAGGAAGCTTGGAGAAGATTAGTTGAAGGATGATGAATCTGATGGGTAGCAGCAAAACCAAGTATGGGATCCTGGAGGTAGAGACAAAGAGCACATGATCAGGAGATCATGAATAATTTGAAGCTTGGGAGTCTGATGCAGGGGCATTAGGCTCAAAAGTTAATTTGTACATAAGTAGACATAGGGGGTCCCATGTTCTTTAAATTTCTTGTAAATATTAAATAAATTTGGTAGGGAATTGTAATTGTTCTCAAGTCATTTTGAGAAGATGAGAAATTGGTTAATGTAGGAACACGAAGAGTCAGTTTAGGATTAGTTTAGTTATTGAGTCTAATTTTAGGAATTGGGAATGCTAAGAGTTGCTGAACTGTATGGAGACCTGAATCAATTCAGGTCATCCTTGTGGTATAAATGTAATCCTGAAGAGTTTAGATAGAGAGAGAGAGAGAGAGAGAGAGAGAGAGGTAGAGAACCTGTTTAGCAACAGAGTAGGAGGATAATGGCCACTAAATTTAATATCTGGCCTATCATGAAATTGTAAGAATTTTCTTTTGAGATTTAGCGCCTGTATGTGTATATATATATATATGGAAGAATTGTCTTTGAATTAAGTGTGTCTGGATGGGATGAAACTCTGTTTGAATGTCTTCAAATTTCAATGGTTACCTTTGGATACGTATAAAAGAATTGTGTCTGAATTCTGTGAGAAGGGCATTGTTGTGTTAATTTCTGTATGAATGACTTCTGTATCTCAAAACCAATTGTATAAGAATGTGTAATTATGTACTCTGCAATTTGAGATTAATTGTGCTCTGTATATAGATAGAGAAATCGATGTAAATAATGTCGACACTATGTCTCGAACTGGTCGACAGTGGAGTGATATAGTCGTGACTAAATTCCACGAACAGAGGCATGGATTTAAGCCACGCATAAGCGATAGTGGTGTTCATTGGATGAGCATTGTATAACGAGGAGCAAAGGCACATTAGTGACAACACGAAAGAACTACATTAATTTGCATAGAACGGGCGGAACCTGAGCGCAACACAGTAGAGTGGAACCTGGCGTGTCGAAGAAGCGGAACCATGACTAGATGAACAGTGAAGGCGGTTTCTGGTTTTCATCGCACCACATTTACATGGTGAGCGGTATTTGAGGGATTGGGAGAAATTCCATACGTTGGGTGACACGTGTCCCTAAGATAATTTGCAAAACTGCTCTCATTGCGCACCATCACGCATTATCGTTCGTGCAGTTCGCCCATGCGATATCTGTCTGATCAAATGAAGCGGCGCGACACGATAAAAACCATCAGATGGAGACGACCATTAGCATTGGGGCCCATACGTATGTTTTGAGGTTTTCGGGTTTAATCCAAAGTTGTAATTATATGCATTGTATTATTATGGTTTGAACCATCGCAAGGATTATTCGTACAATATTTAAATATTAAGGGTGTAGACTATATGTGGGGATTATGAATTGGTTGAACTTTATAAGCACAAAGGAGTTGAGCACATAACATAAGGGTTTGGAATTAATATCTTAAATCTCAGAGATTTGAGATATTAACACTCTCATATTTAAGCGTTGAAATTGCCAGCATAGAATAAAGGAAGGTTGTGTGATTTCCTGGATTAGGAAGATGATTGGGCATGAAAATTTGAATGCATTTGTACACACAGCTTAGCTAAAAAGTTGAGAAAAACAGGACTGTGGGATGACCCCGCTACCAAGGAGTCTTGTCACAATTTGGTCTTAGATGAGCTTTGTTGAGAATGTGAACAACTATGTGTACTGCTTCTGTGCATTAGGTTTGGGGAATGTTACTTTCTTGCATCATAGCTCTGGCAATCTATTGTACTGACCTGTTTTTCCTCACTACCACTCCATTTTGTTGAGGTGTACCTACAATTGTAAACTGTTGTTTTATTCCATCCTCATTGCATAGGTCTGCAAAATCATAGTCTGTGAATTCACCTCCTCTGTCTGATCTGATGCACTTTAGCTTTCATCATGTTTAATTTTCAGCTTTAGTTCTTGAAGGTCCACACAGGTCCATGTGTACAAGCTGAAGAGGCCGACTTGTAGATAGTATCTCTTTGGTCTTGAAAGATATCCGAGTCTGCTTTCTTACTTGGCAGGATTTAAATATGGTATTTGAAGGCTTCTTTATTGCTGGCATACCTCTGATTGCATTCTTCTTACTCAGACTGATGATGTGGTCAAAGTTTAGGTGTCCCAATCTTGTATGCCATAACCATGATTCATCAAGCGTTCTTATGTGGCATTCTTCATTCTATTCTTTCACTATATAGACATTACTTTCTTTTCGTACACCTTTGATCAAGGTCTTTCCTATGGTGCTCGATCTTACCTCATAGTCTTGGCCTCTAAAGAGGACCTCACAGCCCTTATCACACATTTGACTAACGCTTAGCAGATTGGCTTTCAGCCCATCCACAAATAGTACATCTTGAGCTTTTCCTCTTCCATGATTCAGACCCACTGAGCCTTTTCCTTTGATTTTCCCTGCTTTATCATTGCCAAATGTTACATTCCCAGATTTCTTTTCATCAAAGGTTACAGACTTGCTTCGATATCCATTCATATGCTTTGAAAATCCACTATCCAAATACCATTGGCTTTTTTGATCTTGGGCTGTTAGAGCCAGGTCACACTTATTCAACTTATTTTTCCACTGCATGCAGCTATTTGTTTGGCACCTTTTCTGAGAAGATGGACCGCATTCTTTGAGAGGACATTTGGAAGACATGTGTCTGATTTGATGGCATACAAAGCATTTGATTATATTATTAAATGGATTATGTGTACGAGTGAACTCTCCACTATTCATAAATATCCTTGGGGTTTTAAGCATTATTCTTTGTCCATACGTTCTGCACCCCATGGCTTTATGGATGAGCCCCTTACAAAAAAAACAATACCCATGGAAACAATTAGTGTACCTGGTGTAGATTTTTCCTCTCCATTTGTTTTCTTGAGGTAGTCTTTTCAATTTCTGCATCTTTTGCTAGTTGAAATCAATTATCTTTGTCTGAAAGTATGCAACAATATGTCCCATTTTGTGGCAGAAAAAACAAGTGACATTTCTCATAGGAGGAAAGAATCTCCTTTGAGATATTCTGAACTTGTCCAATTGATCTTCAGGAACAATTGAGATTTTTGCAACTGCTTGCTTCTTCCTCTCATTCTTTGTCTCTTGATGTTGCTGCTTGTTTCTGTTTGTTTCATCACACATCAAGTTCTTGCTGGATTCTACTTCCGTGGTTCCTTTTTGAGCTGTTTCATTATCCTTTACAACTTTTACAAAAATGATATTCTTGTTATCTTCTACCTTGGACTTACTGGTTTCTCCTTCATATCCTATCCCAGCCTTTATGAGAGGAGATCTTTGAGCATTTAGAATCTTGTCCAACTGTTCAATGCTTGTCATTTTAGGAGTGTTCATTGACAATTCCCTTTGGGTTTTTTCTAGTTTCTTTCTCAGGAATACCACTTATTCTTCCAATTTCTCTTGCTCATGATGTTTATCTTTAATTTTCTTTAGCAGAATGTCTTCCACCTTCTTAGCTACTTCAAGTTCTACTTTCAATGGAATGAAGTCTTATGAATTTGGTACCTCTTTTACATATTTGAGGAGAATGTCTTTTTGTTTTCTGCACCTGAGTTTAAGTCTGTCTATTTCTTTCAGGGCACTTTTTAGCTCCCCCTCAAGATCTACCTCACCTTCGTCCTCATCTTCTAGAAGAAATCCTTTAGACTCTTTCTTGGCCATCAACACAAATTCAGAGGTTCCTTATTCATTGAGGATTCATCTGAGTTTTCAGATGCACTACTCTCTTGCTGAGCATAAAGTGATTTTCTATTGAATCTCTTCCCTTTTGGCCAGTTATTTGTTTTGGTTTTATCTGTCTCTTGAGTCCGATTATTTTTTTTCTTGTAAGGAGACTTTGATGCATAGTGCCCAAATCTTCCATAGTTAAAGAATTTAAATGGAAACTTACCTTTATACTTACCTGAGCCTCTATCCAATCTTCTGACAAATTTGGCCTCTTCTTCATCAGAGCAGGAGCATGTATCTTCCGTTTCTTCTTTGCTCTTCTCATCCTTAAAGTCTGGCTCCCTCACATTTGACTTCCTCTATGGAAGTCTCATATCATAGGTTGTTAAGTTTCCAAGTAATTGGTTCATGGTCAAATTTTCCCAATCAGCTGTTTCTTCTATGGCAGAAACCTTGGGATTAAAACTAGATGGTAAATATCCCAATATATTTTGAAAAATTACACATTCTCTAATGGTTTCTCCTAGAGCTTTCATATTATTCACAATTTCTGCAACCTTTAAGAAGAAGCTGGCAACATCTTCTTCTTCATTCACTGTTATATTTTCAAATTGAGCTCGATAGACTTGTATTTTGGCCATATTCACCTTTTTGTCTCCCTCATGGATGCTTTCTAATGTATCCCATATTTCTTTGGCAGTATTTTTCTGCATTACTTTGATAAATTCTGCCTCACACAGACCACTTAAGAGAGCATTCATGGATTTGCATTAGGTATAAAATATTGTTTGGCTTCCTTCTCTGTGTCAGAATCCTTTGGGGCATATCCCAAATCCACAGCAACCCAAACTTCTGTTCCTAGAGACATTATGTACGTCTTCATTCTTATTTTCCAAAAGGCATAATTTGTGCTAGTAAACAAAGGGGCTTTATTTGTTGAGCATCCTTCTAGACTAGCCATCTTGAGGACCAAGGATCTTCTTCTGGTTGTTAAATTGATATCGAAGGAACCTACTCTGATACCAAGTGTTGAACCCTTCGTTAAAATAAGAGGGGGGGGGGTGAATCAGTTTAATGCAGTCATGGTTTTGTAAAACTTTCTTTTACACTTATTTACATCTTCATTTCGTGATCAACTTAATATAAAATGGAACAACAATCTTAATAAGTGAGCAGCAGGTATTAAGCAGATTAAATACAGAATATCAACATATAATCATCATGCACATAGACAACATATATAAGTGGAAACCAATAAGGGAGAAAAACACATCTTATTATTTTTGTGATGCAAAGGCAAGCTCCAACTTCCTCTCACCACTGATTTTATGTAGGCTCCGACCTACTGGAGGCTACTACCTCAATTCTGCAAGTTACAACTTGCAAGGAAGCTCCAACTCCCATCTATTTTCTGCAGGCTACAACCTACAGGAGGCTTCTACCTCAGCCAGCTACAACTAGACATCTATCAAGCTAAAACTTGATATGGAAGCACCAACTTCCTCATTGTACAATAAAATCATATGCTAATTTACCTGGATATCAGCTCTGTTTTTCTCCTTCTTTACTGCTATCCTTCTAGCCTTAAAATATGCTTTATATCATCTCTAGATCTTCACAACTCCTATCTCTAGTCCTTCTTCTTCTTACATTCTCTCACCTCTTTCTCCATTCTCTCACCCCCTTATGCATATGCTAGTAACATTATTTATAGAGATCACCTCATAACTGTTTGCATTCCACAAGGAATTTGAAATGAATAGGTATGACTCTTTGCCTTCCCCCTTCTCATTTTCTTGTCCAGCACATTCAAAATAATATAACATAATCTATAAAAAAAATTATTAGAGTGGATTTTTTCTTTGCCTACGGAGACTTGCCTTTGCATGAAAAACAATAAAAAATAATCGATGAATTTATATTTACAATTACAATAAGTATATTTCACTCAGACGTTTCAGCTCTTTGCTCGTTTTGTATTTGTCTTTTCTGTTGCTGTCAGAGTCGTTTCAGTTTCTGCTATTACATTCAACATAGTTCTACAAAACTGTCATTTTGGCCTAACTCGACCCAACTGTTGTGTTTCCAATAGTGCCACCATATTCTCCCCTTTTTTCTCGACTCTGCCTCTTTTTCTCGAGCCCACAACGTTCAACCTTCACCACTCTTCTAAACACTTGATTCTGCCATTTTCTTTGTGTCGGGTCCTTACCTGAGCCTTTCTACCCGTGTTCATACTTTCTTCCATTATTAAGGAAAAACTGCTTTACTCTCTACACATAGTGTCGGGTCTTATTCTACTTGAGTCCTTCTGCAGTATTCAACCTTTTCTTCATAAACTGTCGTTGCTGAATCAATCACTATTCTGCACGAGTGTCGGGTCTTACTCAAGTCTATTCTTGTGTTCAGGCTTTCCTTTTTGTTTTACGTTATAATCCTCCTTTGCTCTCTGAAATGATTTAACAAAGAAATCCCATACTCTTGAACTTGAAATGCTTTAGGCTTCAGCGTTGATCTGCATCACGTCCTCTCTCTTTATCTCACTTTGGTGATTCCAGTTATCCCATGTGCCTTTGTCCATCTAATCTCCCGATATGCGATATGTGATGGGTCCCACTTGAATTTATTGCTACTTCGCATCGCAACTTCTATAACTTATGAATTCTTATCACATAAGCATCGTTGATTGTGATATGCAATGGTAATATCGCATCGCTACTTCGCATTGCATTGCATCACCACTTCATGGTATGCAATGAACTTCACATTTCCAATGTGTGATATTGTGTTGTGTCGCCACCTGTCCCTTCACATCGCCACATCGCATCGCATCGCATCCCAATATCACATCACCACATCGCATTGCATCGCATCACAATATCGCATCGCATTGCACTTGCTTCCGATTTATGATTTGATTTCCACCGATGCTATCATCACTGTTGATCTGTCCAGATCTATAGTCCTTGTTGTTGTTGGCACTTCGGATTAATACTCAAGCGCTAACATAATATTATCTCCACTTATTATTCTCAACTCTATGGTTTAAACCCCAAATAAACCATATAAATATTTACGAGCACACAACTTTATTTCAACGTACCTTTTACACCATCCATCTAATCGATCATATATCTGACGACTATCGCATAACAAAGATACACGACCTTCAATTTTTCAATCTCACGTGAAATAGCCAGTTTTTTGTTTCTACGTGTCAATTCCTTAACGCTATCGCGTTCATTTCAACTTTTACCACTTACCACTCTAACGCTATGCGAAAACCCATTTGCTGGTTTTTTAAAACCATCTTCACTGTTCCATCTTTGCTATTTATTGACGGTTCCATACTCATTGACCAAGGTTTCTCTCACATATCCTTTCCAAACTTTTGGTTTCATTATAACTCCACACAAATACAATTCATCTATTGTGCCATTCCACTTCCTCTAGTCCACTGTGCCATGAATTATAGGTTCTTCTTTTGTCATGTTCATTTAGGTTCACCACTTATCTTGTGATGAATCTTATCCATTCATTTCTTTCCTTTTCTGTTGCGATCTAATCGTGACCGTCCGTTCACCTCACTTTGAATTCATCTGCCTTAGCCTATTTTCTATTTTTTTACGCTACCCCACTCTATGACACCGGTCCCTCCATGCTACTCCTCCTGAGCTTGTTCTTTATTCTAAGTGCATTGTTCTCTCCTAAGCTTGTTTTGTTGCCTTTTCTTCTTTTCTTCCTTAGCTGCTTCCCTGCTGCCTCTGCTTCTTTCTGTTGCCTCTCTACATTCGTTGTTTCTCTGCTTTTGGTGTTCCTTTGCCTCTCTTTTATGCTTTCTTATAGAATTATTGCCCGATCTGCTCCTTTTCCTTATTTTTGGTTCTTCTCTGCTCCTTTTCCTTAGTGATAGTTCAGGTGCTGCTCCTTTGTGCTCCTTTGCCATCAATGACAATATTTCCAATAGCATTGATACGTGGTGATCTCTGGGAATTAAAAATTTCATCCAAGACCTATTAAATCCTCAATTTTTTTTTCAACTTTTCCACTTTTTCTCTCAATGTTAAAGTTTCATGTTCATGTTTCATGCAATCTTCTTGCTTTTGCTTCATTAGACTCCTTGCAACTTCCTCAATACTTCTAGCTTCTCGAATTTCCCTCTTTAACAAAATGATTTTTTTTTCCAAGTTCTTTATCCAGCTTGTTCCATTTATTTGGCTTCTCCTTTTCCTTGAGATGCATTTTAAAGGTGATTTCTCTCTCGTTTGCTTCTTCCAACATGTTTCTGAGATGATCTACTTCCATATTTTCTTCATCAAGTTCATGATAATTTTCTATTGTTTTTAGATTATTAATTTGAGTTCCAAATCAAATGATATCAACTATGAAATATATTCAATTATCGTAATTCTTTGTCTTCTCAGCCTTTTTAGGCCTTCATGTTACCTATAAATACTATTATACATACTTGTGGTCATATCCCTGTCCCATGTCACTAGTTGAAGATTTTATTTGAGACAACTAACATCTTCTTTCGAATAAAATACCATCCTATCTTAAACTATAATTTGCACCACTCACATTTGAATGCTACAAATATACCTTCAAGTTGTTAACGTTCAAAGAAGGACCAATTTTGATACCAATTGTTGGAAAAGCTAAGAGCGTGGTGAATCTTTATTTCCCTTATTTTCACAAAATTGGTTAGTTTATTAAATTAAACCTTCAAAGCATCAACCATGACTAAGAATATCATCACATCAAAGACATTACAATGATAATTTTTTCTAAGAACAAGATTTCCATTATGTATTTTTTACATACAAAAATTTACCAGCTGAGCTTCGAGGAAGTACAAGACTCCCCAATGCATAAACATGTTTGCAGACAAGGTCTGTAGGAGGGTTCAATCTCCTTTACAAACAACCAATTCACCAACTGTTACCACCATTGCTTCCACTACTTCCTCTGTTGCACTTACTATATGTAACCACTACTTCTATTGCTACCCCTATCATATCTGCTTCAACCTTCCCACAACTCCAATTTTTTAATATTGTCCTCTGTTTATTGCTATCCTCCGCCAATACTGCTACTAGTAAGCCAAATTTACATCGCTATCATTTGTCTGTTGGTTTCCTCTTCCATTTTTTGTCCTCTTCCACTGTTGCTATCATTGTTTGCTTCCCATTACTGTATTTTTCAACTATTCCATTTTCTTCCACTACCACTTCTACCATTGATCATGATCTCATAGCCTTATTCAAGAGAACATCACTTCTATCAAGAGAATATCACTGCTATCAAGGGAATATCACTGCTATCCAACCCACTATCATGTCTCCATAGTCATATATCATAATCAAGAGTAATAATTTGAGCTTCAATTTTCACTATAAACCCTAGCGCCATCATGTGAAAGTGATCATGTTTAACATACTACAATATACCAGTAACGTAATGACTATTTTTTGTTTTTTCTTCAAGCTTGCATCAGAAACATAGCATAGAAAAAACTTAGTCTTTCAATGCTTTTGGTTAGTGAATTTTCTCTAAACTTCAATGAAAATAATATAGATATATAACCCTTACCAAATAATTAGTTATAACATCATATCCATATTCAAAACACCACTACGATTTAGAACCAATCTTTCCTTCTACTTGCAGAATACAAACTTGGAAAATTCTTTTTCTTTCTATAGTAGAAAGGTCTTAAGAAATTTATGTTTCTATCTTAAACAATATATTTTTGAATCAGGCGATATCAAAATTATGTGATAGTAGGACCTTTTGTTCAAGAAATTGTTTATCAATGATATTTCACTAGTTTTATTTAAACAATATTCATATGGCATCCAAGACATATCTATTAAGCCTCCAAATTTATCCTTGAATTTTTCATTTTTCCCCTAATAGGTTTATGAAGGAGTCTTTTCTACCATAAGTACAGTCTATCAAATTATACCAATTATATCATACATATTCCCACATGCCTATACATGGTCTAAAAGTTGTATGAACTTCACACAAATGAAATGAAGGCTCTATACACTAGTTTCTATGAATAAATCAATGCACGACAACAACTTCAAGAATGAGTTCTTCCTTTTCTAATTATATAACTGATTTAAAGAGCTTCACTACTATGTCATAGTTAAATTTTCACATATCCACATGAATTCATACTAAGTGTGAAACTCCTCTTCTTAATGTAGTAACACCACTAAGCATCAGACGCAAGCCTCTCATATGCATACGACTCCACACTAGTTAGGTTTTGTGATGGATCCATAGATAATTAAAATAAATATCACATGTCCCATAGCTTCTCTCATGTGTAGGGTTCATACCATGCTACAGGGCTCTATAAGAATGACTTTAATACATATATTTTGACTCATAAACATGTAAAAAAAGTTGTGCAACATTCATCTCCACAATAACACTTCATCATGATTCCACTGTCTCCCAAAACCCACTCTTCAAGCTCACATATCTTAGAACCAAGATCATATATGCCACATGTTGTCTCTATTGAATAATTATTCCTAGAAACAAGGCCGAGTGAAATTATGGGATGCCTCAGAACCTTAGTTAGGGACACTAGAACAAGACTTTGCAAAGGGGATGATCAATATTTCTGTGTTAGGTTCAAGCCTTCATAAGGATAATGAATCTCGTGATCAAATTTACACCACCAAGTCAAAAGTTATCAAATCTCTCATTCATGTCCCTCATATTTTATGTGAGCTACCAGAAATAGTGATCCATTTTGTTGTGATCAATTAATTTCATTCCATAAGAAAATCTGTGATTTTGGAAAATTTATTGAACCACAGTAACAAGTCCAAAATGATTTAGATCCTCGTAGATACTTAGATGTATGACTCAGATCTTGGCAAGTATGATAACACTTCAGAAGAAATTTTTTACCACATACAGGTCAAGCTCCTTTAACTATCAATTGTGTAAATTGAAGCCCAACGAGGCCCTTGTGTTAAGAAACCAAAAATAAAAAAACAATACCCAAGTAAATTTATCCAAGACATCTTATTCCATTTTATCATCTCGAAAGGATTTAATACCAAATCCATATTAGCTTCTTTTTTAATTCATAGGACCAAGATTTGTTTTTAAATCTTAGTCAAAGGTTTCACACATAACTTGTTCATGTGTTTGGATGCAAACCAACTTTAGGATTGCCAAGAGATAATGCAAGAGATTGCAATAGTCGTTAAGAAAAAAAAAACCTCATGTGTCATGGTTCATATCTTCATTACGAACTAATAATCTTCCTATAAATAGAGATAATTTTCTCACCTTTGTTGAATTTCGAGAGGGAAATTCATGTGTTTATATATTCATTTGAGGAGGGCTCATGAGGTTATCTGACCTATAATTTTTTTCGAAAAATCCTTTAAATTTAAATTTTAAATGAATTAAAATTCCCTCCAACTCAAACTCATACAATGAGAATTATAGAGTCACTTTTTCCTTTAGCCCTTATGAAATTTATTTTAACCATCTTCATATTTTTGTCTAAGACATTGGCCTCCTTAATTTATCCTATTGATAGTGGCTTAAGTGGCTCCATGATATGTTTCACATCATCATTTATTTATGGCTTTGATGCCACATAATCATCCTTCGAATTACCAAATAATCCAACTAGTACTATCATGTGACATCATTATTACCCTTGGGGATTTTGACCACGAAATTGGGATTGGACCTTTGACAAAGCATATATCACAAAATTTGAAGCCACTCAAGATGGTACACATATCAATAAAATCATCATGAGGAGGAAAACCCACTCACTTTGGTCTCTAAGGAAAATTTAGTTATTTTCTTCCTAAAAATCTCCAATAAATGTGGGGTGTGCTCAGCTTCCAAGGAAGAAAAACCCTAGTGATAGGGTTTCATCCTGTGGCTAGGGTTTCATCAACCTGCATCATCTAGCTACAAAATATTGTGTAAATAAATGATAAAAATCAACTCATAAAATCAAGATGCATCATCATCACCTGCTTCATGGGTTCATCTACATCATAATCCTACATCCATTTCTTGAAATACTTCATATTGCACACCATATTTTAAATAAATGACAATATACCCAATAATACCCCCCTTTTTCATTGTGTCAACACACCTAGAATTATAAGTAATATTACATCCTGCATCTCTCTCTCCACCTTGATTCCTCTAAGATTCTCTCTCTCTACCTCGAGTCCTTAACGAGATCTCCAAGTGATATGGCTCCCCCTAGAAATATTCTTACCTGTTGCATCATCTATATAAGACCCCCCTGACAATGTTTGATCCTGTGATGTATCTCCCTGTATCTTCATATTTTTGATTTTCCAATTGTGAAAACATTCATTATAATTTTTTTTTCCATACCTTGGTGTTCTTGTCTTCTGACTTGGTCAATGACCTTCCTTCATAGTTCTACGAAGTCCATGTCAATTCAATTCTAGAATATTGTGAAAAATGGCCAAAATTATGGCATATATAGCATTCTACACGAGGTCTCAATAATGGACTAAAGGTGTTGTAACTTTGGTTGTCATAGGTGTAAAGGCCTCTATCTTGTCCTCTAGAAAATATACTATTAGGGCTTTTATAAAACGCTCTATGAATATTGTTGCTATATCCCCTGCAATCTCAAGCTCTATTTCCATAGTTAGAACATATGTAACAATAACCATGAAATGTGCTAGCATAACTCGTAATATAGGGTGAATATGTGCTAAAGGTGTCTCACCCTTGAGAATATCCAAGGATTTGTAGCCCATAATTTTTTAATGCTCTTTGATGATTTTTTTTTTTAATGCTTCATCTTGACTTATTGAGGTATTGGTCTTCCAACTTTCAGTTTTGGTTGATTTGTGCAGGATTTTGACTTTGGGATTCTCTCCATTTTTTGCATGAGGCTTATTTTCATGAGACTTATTTTCTTCCTTGACATGTGTCTACTCTTCATCTTTGGGATGAGGTTTTTCTTCATGGGCTTTCTCTTCATCATTGGAAAGAGGCTTATCTTCTTTTACATGTGTCTTTTCTTCATTTTTTGACTTAAAAGGATTCAAAAACATATCCAAGACATGTCTTGATAAGTGGTGATCTTTGGAAATCGATAATATCATCCAAGACCTCTGAACTCCTCAATTTCTATTTGAGATTTTCCACTTCTACTCTCAATGTGACAATTTCATGTTCATGTTTCAGACAATCTTCTTCCTTATTCTTCATTGGACTCCTTTAAAATTACTCAATCCTTCTAGCTTCTTTAGGTTCCCTCTTCAAGGTAGTGATTTGCTTCCTAAGTTACTTATATTGCTTGTTCCATTTATTTTGCTTCTTCTTTTCCTTGAGCTAGCTTGTTAGCTTCCTTCCTCTCTAATTTGTTTTTTCCAACATGATTTTGAGATGATCCACTTCCTCCTTTTCTTCAGTATGTTCATGATATATTTCTATTTTTTGAATATTTTTAGTTTCAGTTTCAAGTCAGATGATATTATCTATTTCGTATCTCCAATTATCGTAATGCTTCGTCTTCTCTGCCTTTAGATCTTCAGGTTTCCTATAAAGACTATTATACATACTTGTAGTCATATGAAGGTCCCATGTCACTACTTGAAACATGTATTTGAGGGAATTAACATGTTGTTTCTAATAAAAATCCACCTTAACTTTAACTACAATCTCCACCACTCAAATTTGAATGCTAGACAATTTCCTTCAAGTAGTTAAGCTTCAAAGAAGGACTGACTCTAATACCATTTGTTGGGAAAATTTAGAGGGAGATGAAATAGTGTTTCCCTTCTTTTCACAAAACTGGTTATTTTATTAAATTAAACATTTAGAGAAAAGACCACGATCAAGAACATCATCACATCAAAGAAAATACAAAAATAATTTTGTCTCAAACCAAGCTTTGCATTTTGTATGGTTTACTACAACAATTTACCAATTCAACTGACAGGAAGTATATGAATCCACAATGCCTGAATATTTTTGTAGATAAGGTTTGTAGTATTTTTCAACCTCCTTTACAAACAAACATTTTACACACTACTATTGCTATCCACTAATACCACCACCACTTTGACTATTTCCTATGTTGTACTCTTTGCATGTAACGACTTTTTTTATTTCTAACCCTGTCACATCTACTTCAACCCGCCTATAAATCTAAATTTTTACTTCCATCCTTTATATATTGGTGTCCTCTACCGTTGTCACTATTAGTACTTCAACTTTCCATGACTATCCTCTTTCTACTGGTGCAATATTCCCTCTGCCACTGTTGTTATTACTCTCTACTTCCCACTGTGTTTCTTTATCAATTGTTTCATTTCATGCCACTTCTACTTATAATATTAATCATACTATCATGGTTGTCATCAAGATAATATTACTGCTATCAAGAGAAGATAATTGCTATTAAGGGAAGATCATTGATGTCAAGATAACTATAATGTCTCAACAATCATATATCATAATCAAGAGTAATAAGTTGACCTGTAATTTTCACTGGAAACACTACCCTCGGTATGTGAAATTGATCATGTTTAGCATACTACAATATACCAATAACATTGTGACTATTATGTGTTTTATCTTCAAGGTTGCATAAGAAATGGAGCAAAGACCATAAATAGCCTTTCAACATTTTTGGTTAATGATTTTCTTCTAACACTTAATCCCAAAAATATGGATATATAACCCTTATTAAAGAAGTAATCATAGCATCATCTCAATATTCAAAACACCACTAGAATTCTGAACCAATCTTTCACTCTACTTGTAGAAGACAAACCTGTAAAATTATTTTTCTTCCTATGTTAGACAAGTTTGGAGAGGTTGATGTTTATTTCTTAAACAATATATTTATTTAATTAGGTAATATCAAAATTTGGAGATAGTAGGACCTTTCATTCAAGAAATTTTTTATCAAGTATCTTTCACTGGTTTTATTTATGAAATAGTCATATGACATTCAAGACTTACCTATTAAGCCTTCAAATTTATCCTTGAATTTTGTAACTATCCCTTGAAAAATTTCTGAAGGAGTCTTTTCTACTAGAAATGAAATGTATCACAATAGTGAAATTATCTCAGAGATATGCACACAAGCCTCTACATAGTTTCAAATTTTCATGAACTTCACAGAAGTTAGATGCATGTTATACACACTGGTTTCTATGAATAGACCCATTCATGACATCAAATTCAAGAATGAATTATTCCATTTTTTATTGGATCACTGATTCGAATAAATTCACTACTATGTCACAGTCAAATTTTTGCATCTCTTGTTCTTCACTTAGTAACATCATTGAGCATTATTAGCATGCTTCTCATATGCATGCGACTCCACACTAATCAGGTTTTTCTCATGTCTCCAATGATAATCAAATTATATATCACACACTCCATAACTTTTGTCATGTGCAGGGTTCATACCACGCTACACGGCTGCATAAGAACAACTTCAATAGAAATATTTCAACTCATAAACATGTAAATTTGTGAAATTTTCAGGTCGACAATAACACTAAATCATGATTCGACTATGTCCAAAAAACCACACTTCAGGGCCACATAACTCATAACCAAGATCAAAGATGCCACATTTTGTCTTCACTAATTAAGAGTTCCTAACAATAAGGTTACATGGAATTATGGGATTCCTAGAAACCTTAGTTAGTGCCAGTGGAAAAAGAATTTACAAAGGAGATGAAAAAATTTTATGTGTTAGTTTCAATCCTTAATAAGGCCAAAAAATATCTTTATCACATTTACTCCACCAGGATGAAATATATCATAGATCTCATTCATGCTCTTGAGATTTGATGTGAGCTACTATAAATAGCAATCCATTGTGATGTGATCTAGCAATTACATGCCACAAGAAAATGTGTAATTTTGGAAAATGTATTGAACCACTGTAACAATGACACAATGGTTTAGATATACATTTATAACTATATGTATGACTTAGATATTTGCAAGGATGATACACTTAAAAAGTGAATTGTTGCCACAGACAAGTCAAACTCCTGTAACTATTACTTCTGTAAATTGAAATCCAACGTGACCCCCATGTAATGAAACCAAAAACAACACCCAAGTAAATTTAACCAAAACTTCCTCATGTGTTTGATCAGCTCAAAATCATTTAATACTGAATCCTCAAAAGCTTATCATTTAATTCATAAGACCAATATTTCTTTTCAGGTCTTAGTAAAAGGTTGATCATAGAACTTGTTCATGTGTTTGGGTGAAAACCAACTTTAGGATTCTCAATGGATAGCACATAGATATTTCAACAATCATGAATTAAAAAAAAATCCTCATAAAGATGCCTCCTTATGCCATCGTTCATATCTTCATTACGAGCCAATAATATTCATAGTCGTAGAGAGACTTCGCTCATCTTCATTGTATTTTGAGAGGGAAATTCTTGTGCTTATTTAGTCATTAGAGGAGGGCTCATGAGGTCAACTGACCTATAATTTTTGGAGGAAAGAGCCTTTGAATTTAAATTTTAAATGAATTACAATTCCCTCCAAATATATTTTCAATGATGAAAATTGTAGAGTCAATTTTTCTTTTAGCCTCTATTAAATTTTTTTTAACCATCATCATCTTTTTGTTTAAGACGTTAAAGAAATTTTGAGGTCAAACATGAGCCTTAAAATAAAAATGTACAACAGCAAAAAAAAATTATAAGAACCAATAGGATTATATATGATGATGATGTCAACCATGGTGTATGATTCACCGTTTTTTGAGTATAAAGGTAAAAAGATTAGAAAAAATAATAATAAAATAAAAAACTATTTTTTCAATGTGTATTTTCAACTTATATCCCTACAATTTTACTCAAATTTCTTGGGGAAGCACTCGTTGGATGCATAATTTAATTTTTCATCCAAAGGGTACCCATGTTGCATACTTTGGATCGATCTTAGTACATGAAACATGTGAAATTCATGAAAAAATGTCATTGTAATCATGTTTTTCATGTAGTAGGGTCCATTAAAAGTATGCAACATGGGTGCTCCTTGGATTCAAAATTAAATTTTGCAACTAGCGAGTGCCTCCTCTAGAAATTTGAGTAAAATAGTAGGGAGATAACTTGAAAATATGAGTTTAAAAAATAGTTTTTTTCTCTCCAAAGATTGACGAGGAAATCTAATATTATTTTATTATTTCCACTAATATTTTATAATATTTGTTAGGAGACGCATTTCATACCTCAATATTTCTCTAATGCATTGGTCTCCTTAATTTATCCTCTTAATATTGGCTTAAGAGGCTCCATGATATGTGCCACATCATCACTTGTTTAGGGATTTAATGCCACATCACCCAACTACTACTATGATGCCAAATCATTACCACCCTTGGGTATTTATACCACAAAATGGGGCTTGGACATTTGACCAAGTATATTTCATAAACCATGGAGTCACTCAAGATGCTCCATTATAAATGAAATCAACATGACGAGGAGAACCCAGTAGCATGGGCATCCAAAGAAAAATTAATGATATGTACCTTAACAACACCAACAACTATGTGGTGTGTCAAGATTATAAGGATTTCAAACCCTAGATCTAGGGTTTCATCTTATGGCTAGGGTTTCATCAAGCTACACCATCCAAATACAACATATTTTAGCATGAACAATAACAATGACCTCATAATATCAAGATACATCATCATCACCTAGATCATGGGATGCAAGAGATCCAAACCATAGGGTTACGGTTTCATCTTCATAAATCATCCTACATCTCTTGCTTGACATCCTGAATTTTCTACATCTTCTACACCAAATTTGAAATGAATGAAAACATATTGAACAGCACATGTGTAAAGTGGTTAGTTGGATAGTCCTCTTAGAGACCTTTCCAATGGTATATGGAACTTAGAAAATATCCCAAGGATCAAGGGGAAATGGAATTTTTAAGTTAAGGCATGACTACTCAGCTTTTATTTTGAATTCATTTGGCCATACACAATACAACAAGAATATATGGTACATTTGGATGGAATGGACTTATTCAGGAATCTAGATTAGCAAGCTATGGAATGGACATCCAAATATCCATATTCATAAAATATATGTGTAGATCTAGGGGCATAATAACTTGTGGGAAATATAGGAATCTACAGTATATGCACAAGTTCAAACTTGGAAAAGACTCTGATCGGGATTGGGTTAAGGCATAATTTTAATTGGTGAAAGATTCCATGCATAAAAAAGAATATCGAGGCATCTGGACATTAGAAATTTTATAAAGAAAAAAAAATAGAAAACACTATGAACCCCAGATTTAGTTTTGTACCAGTACAAGTGGTATTGTTAACAAATGTCATAATTATATTGGATGATAAGGATGAGCTAGCATACATGGGGCTTGATGCCAGCATGATGAAATAGTGGGTGACACATGGCAGGAAATTTTGGAGTTTTCGGGTGGCCAAGTGAACCGAATATGAGTGATATATGACACCACTCAGAGGATTCTATGTGGCATGATAGTGCTGTCATGAAATTAGCATAATTTCAGCTGATTTTTTGGCAAGAATTGGGATTTGTGCCCAAGATGTTTCTCATAAACAATTATCCATGTTAACAAGTTTTTCAAAAAAGTGTGGTGATGAGGAAGGGGACCAAAACAATTTTTAGATCTATATTATCTAGGAGAAATGTGATATATTACCAATATAAAAATGTAGGGGTGTGAATATTGGGAATTGTGTAATTTCTTAAAACACATGGATATAGGATGATGTAATAGGGTTATGTTTCACTAGAATTCCATAAAGTGCCAAAATGTGGGCCCCCCTTAGAAATAAGGGGTTCCCTAGATAATGGACGTCGATCTATAGGTCGTTGGAAATCTACTCATAACACACCATGGGAAGCTACGAGGGAGTTAAGGACAAAGCCAAATAATTATAAAATCCCCCTCCTTTTGTCTATTGAGCATATAGGGGGCTTCATAGTAAACATGAATTGTCAATTTAACCATGGCTTAAATATCAGATACAATGGGTCATCGATTAACACATGTGTTTATAAAATTTTCACTTCATGATATTTTGGTGTTTGGCCAAATTTCGTGTTTTCAAGATGTTATACACATTCTAAATTTGGCGTTCTAGTGCCAAAATTAAAACAAACATAAGGATAGGTTGGAATGTAGAGAAAAAAAGAAACAATTTGGCAAGTTTCAAAAGAATAACTAGGAATAAAACATGAAGTTCAATCAAAGATGAACAACCAGTGAAGAGAATCAATGGTATTTAACTCATTAAATAATAAATTAAATAACAAGTGATTCCAAAAATAAAATTGGAGTCAAACTTGAAAGTTAAACACCGAAATAGAAAATCAGACATCCTATTTGAAGCTTGATATACATCAACGAGAAACATTATACAATGTGTGTCTTTGGTGTGGAAAAACTTAAAAAGAATGTGTTGGATAATTGAAAGGATATCATATTGAGTGTATGTGAGTGGAATGGATTGGAGTTTAGATAAAATAATTATTTCAGAAATATTTTGTAAAAGAGAAGCATCACGGTCTTAGTTTGAAATTTTATGAAAGAAGAGTATGAAATGCTATGTGGCTAGGTGCTTGCACATCAGGGAGTTGGGGCTTCCTTAAAGTTGGTGCCTGAAAAATTAGAAAGTTGGTGATTGTAGAGAGAAATGAGGTTGAATACATCAATAGGTTGTAGCCTACATAAATGCATGTCATCTGAAATTGTAGTTTTATTTTGCATCCTAATTAAAAATATGTTATGGTTTTCGTAGTTGGGTTTCTACATTAAAATATTTTGTCTAGACTTCATGAGATTTGTGTGTTGTTATTTATAATGTGTTGCTAAGTATTTTTACTTTGAGCAAGGAATTGTTAAAATATTCATTCACCCCCCTGGCACACACCCCATCAATATTTTCCTGGTTTCTAACAGAGATACAATATGTTAATCATGATTATGTAAAAAGGATAATTAATATTATGCAGGCATTTCGTACAATAAAAAATGATGCTATATAATGTATTTCATTCACTATTTTGTGAGTGGCATACTAGCTTATTATCTTTCTCCCATAATTATTATTCACTTAGTTTCCCCAATATTATGCTATATTTTATAATTAGTGATTTTTTTTCCAAAAATTTACAATATTTTATAACTAATGAAATATTTTCCAAGATTTTATATATTATATATTTTAGTAAATATTTTCCAAAAATATATATACATATTATATTATTGATTAAATAGCCTTCAAGCTATCTTGTTTTCCATGGGGATTCACCCATTTATTATACATATAAATTTATAGTGTGAGGTGGGGTTTAAAATATTCCTTGATTGGAATGGGCATCAAAGTTACAATACTATGATTTGTTAGGAAGTCGGGATATGTGAGAGACTCAAGCTAGTTATAGGATAAATTCATCCGTTTCAAGTCATAGTCTCAACTAGGTGTTAGCTTGTTATATAGATATTATGTGCAATGATGATCCTATCATGAATGTCCTTCACTTCCAACACGTTGTTCTTTAATTCCAAAAGATAAGTGTTTATGGCTTATTTATGTTTATGATGATATTTTGTGACATTCATGTGACTCTTTGATGGATATTCTGTATTCATGAGATTATATGCATCTATAACATTGAATTCTTAATATAGATTTCAAATAAGCTTTCTTATCATGTGCATTTATAAATTCATAACAGAGCAATGAGGAAATTAGTATCATAGTATAGAAAAATTAAAAAAAGGTTAAACTAAAAAAGTATCGTATATCCTCGATGGTTGGTAGAACCTATTGGGCATATTACACTACATGTTCTTCTACAAATCAAACTAAAAAATCAAAAGTACCCATCTCCATTAAAATTCAATCGTAATTGGATAGATGAGGAATATTTTAGAGAATTGGTTGTCGAAATTGGCTGATGTATGATAGCAAATCATGCGAACTAATTTCTTCCAATTTTCTAGGAATCTCAGAAATTTGAAGAAACCGGTAATTGAATAGGGAATAAGAAAACCTAAAGAAATGGAAATAGAGCACAGGGAAGAAAAAGCGTGTATATGTAGGATGTTTTAGAATAGTAATCATGGATTTTTTGTGAAGAATAAATTTATAACATAAAAATGATATAATTATTTAAGAAGGGATTGTTGGAAAAAGAGGAATTAGAATGGGGCATAAGGGTTGGGCCATTTGGCTATTTGAAGGTGATGAAAACACTAAATTTACTCATAATTATGATAAGCATAGAAAAAATATCAGTATAATATAGAAAATAACTACTCATGAGGTTTCAAAGGTAATATATATATATATATATATATATATATATATATATATATATATATATATATATATATTTATTGAAATAGGTAAGGAAGAAAACATTTCAAATCTTAGTTTAAAGAGAAAAGTAAGGTAAATATAGTACAAGTGTCAAATATTCCATCTCTCTTTCCTATAATTATAAATGAACACCATTATGAGGATCTTGGAGGTAAATTAATTAAGGCTTGTAATAAATTATATTCTCTTTTAAGAATGAAAAATGTGCAATCCTAAATGGGTGGGAAATGGAATTTTTTCTTATGTTTCAAGGAAAGTTGGAGGATTTGATAATAGTAGAAAAATAATCTAAAACCTATGGAAAGTTTTTAGGATCCTAGATTAAATTTTCATTCCTCAAATTCCTAAAAGGAATGAGACAATCTAATTACATAATTGTATATTGATCTATGTACAATTTTATTTATATCATATCAAATATATTGAGAAAAAAAGTTAAAACTTGATGTATTAAGGGTTATATCAAAAGAGTCATTTTGGTTTCTCTTTAGTAGGAAAATTTGGAATGTCGTTTGTTTATCTCAAGAGGGTATGCATTGCATAAAAGTGGGTAAAATCTTGGTAATGGTTTTGAAAATTGACTTGTAAAGGTTGTATGATAAGGTATTTTGGTTGTACCTAAGACTAATCTTGTGTCAAAGAGGGATGAACATATAAATAGTGAATTGGATGTTATGTTTCCTTTCTTGAGCATCATTTTTTGTTCTTGTTAGTGGTTCATGTTCAATATTTTTTAATTCTTCGAGATGACTTAGGAAAAGGTGTCCATTGTCCCCTTTCATTTTGTTATTAATTAAATATGTTTTTTTCAAGCTTATCACAACATAAAAAAGTGAAGGGTATAATAAGGGGATTGTAACACCCTTTTCCCATATCTACCCAAGTAACTGGCCAATCGGGGTAAACATGCGATGCAAGGATACTAATATGAGATTCAAACTCCTAGGTGACCTTGAGGAAGTGGAACCGAAAGAAACCCGACAAACAAACCTTACACTGTATCAAAAACACCACCAGGAGGTAACCCACCCTCCCAGACACGTGAACCCTGAAGGGGTATTTAGTTTTTACCAATTTAACCCTTAGCCGTGTGCATGTAAGGGAAAGGGAGTGGCTAGAAACCTACAGCTGCAGGCATTCCAAGGAAAGGTTGCAACCAGGGCCCCAAAAATTCATTTCTTTGCATGAAACTCTTCGATTTGTGCCACCTTTGTAGCCCTAGAGCCCAGGTCATTGTTCTGAACTTCATGAAAATTTAGGAGAGGTTGAATAACGTTAAAAAAAAGGTATGGAAGTAATCACATCATCAGGAACTCATCTATACCCCTCCCAGGAATGACATACATTTCTTCAAACATGTCACAAACATTGCATCTACAAGTGTAAAAAATAGATTTAAACATAGGGGTCTCATACTTATATGAGAATCACTAAGAAGCAGCTATCCCTTACATAATTAGATACAATACAATATATTTGACCGTAGATACATTGTGCATTAATTTACAAGTAAAACCATGGTTGGAGCCATACATCATCAATGATAAAATACATGATGTAACCAACATAATAACAACATAAATACCATGGATACAATATCAATATAATCCACATAATAACTAGTAAATTTTCATACCAAGTACCAAAGGAATTAGCTTCTCATTAATAAGTGTAAAAACCAAATGAAGATGAGACTTCCATGTTCCACCTGACCATATATTTGTTGAACCAAATCTCCCTTAATCCATCACCCTCGTGCGATATTCCAAGCATGAATGTGGCACTCAAACCAAAAAACCAATCAAGGCATCCCGAGGCTAAACCACCTCACCTCATCAATCATAAACCAGGCTTTATCGTGATCTACACCCAATCACTAGGCCAACACAAGCATGGATATCACTAGATTCTCTCCGCATAAACTGTGAGGAATTTTCGATTCTCCTAGTCTCTCAGGATTTATCACAACCCACATTCTAAATCATGGGTCAATAGGTCCTAAACTGAGACATACTCTCCAGTATTTACTGCAATCCAAAATCCTATATTCATAGGACTGAAATGTATATAAAACCGCCACCTCTAAGTCTTTATTGCAACCCATAGTCTAAATTAGGGGTCAGTAGACCCTAAACCAAGGCAAAAAACGAAGCCATTCTATAATGATTTAGAGATCCCCCTAACTCAGCTTTGAATCCATCCAGTAATACAACTGAACCAAAAAATGAGAACTCCATAACACCATTGCTATTTGGGAATGGAAAGCCTAGGCTCAATACACTGTCACACCTAGAAAAGCCCATGCCCAGACAAAAAAGAACCACATGCAATACCATGCAAGTCAAATCTAGCAAGGAAATCATACATGAAAATAAATACCTGCAAAGAATCCTTTTGTAGTTGCTTGATTCATGCTCCTCCTTGCTTTCTTCCTCCTTCTTCCTTATTTATTACCTTTATTTCTCTAATGCCAAAGTGCTCCAAAAAATATTAAGTGTCCAAGAGTTATAGAGAGAGAGAATAATGAGAGATCTAAAAAAATGTGAGAAAAATCTTGCCAAGTGATCCTCATATTTTTATCAACGAGGCATCTATTTTCTTCATTTTCCATTACTTTCCTTCATTTCCTCCTCACATGAAACTTGTGACCTTTCATCTCCCTTTTCTCCTAATTTCCATTATTTTCATAAATAAATGCATAAAATATGACATTTTTCCTTTCCAAGCCTTTGCCTTTGCCTTTGCTAATTTCCTTTAGCCATAATAACATACATGAACACCTATTAGGATGTTTTTTCCTGAAATTCAGCTTGGAATAAGTGTCCCATTGACCATGGTTATTATTTTTAACTTTATTACATGGAATTTTCAACAGGGTTGTTACAAAACCCTCCCCCTTGTGGGAAACCATCCTCTATGTTCAATGACACCTAGAAACCAAAAATGTGATGAAAATAAAACATAATTCCTATGGAGCTTTATAACAGAACTTGTTTTAGTATTTATAATGAATATCCTTCTCAAAAGTAAAACCGTCATGAAAATCATACCATGTATTGGTGCTTTATAAAAAAAATCATTACGATATTTACAATAATGTACACATATACACATACACACATATGCACATTTTATTACTCGGAAAATAGAAGTATACGATGCCCATATCAGTAGCAAGGGAATCCAAAGGCTCACACCTTGAGCCTTAAAAAGTAATACCAGGATTCACTTCCTTCCTAGGAAGTCGAGAATTCACTACCATACTCAAAGGCTACATCCAATGTCCAATGTTATTGTACCCTCAGTGAATAGTTATCGGCTCATTTTTCCATGGCACACTCCCAATGTGCATCTGATTCCATCTTGAAATGCTAATGAGCAAAACAAATCCATCCTCCACCTTCCCTTCTCTCCTACACAGTCCCTTGGGCAATCCGGTCATCCCCTTTTATGTAGTCACTCACCTTCCAAGTTCCTCGACATCCCATATCCTGGGAAATCTATCCCTTAGTAAGGATTCCTACATTGGAATATATAAAAACCAAGGAATATACCTACTTCAAAACCATCATACCAGTTATAGTATTCTCCTAGAAATCAATGGACACTATTGGGTACCAGTGTACCACAATGGCCTTGCTCCTGAAGTGCTTTACCAAAATATTGTTGCATGTTTCAATTCCTTCTTTTTCTTGTTGGTAATGCTTGCAGTTAGTTTCAACTAGCCTACCAAGAATTTTTGTGCTTCATGTACGAATCACATAACTTCTATTAGATTAAAAAAAAATTCGAATAAACTAAAATCATACCTCATTTGTAGCTTGTCAATATGATACACTTACAATCATGTTTACTTCCTGTCACAAAAATTCAAACTGGTTGTTTGATCACATCATCATGTATAAAAATATCACATTTGGTTAGCTCAAAATGCAACCATCATAGGTCAAAATCATGAATCACATGCAATCATCATAAACCATAATCGTAAATCTCATGTAACCATCATAATTTAGAATCATAGATCATATGCATAATATAACTAAAATAAAATATCAATACCTATCCTTCATCGGTCCTTACTTTTTCCTTTGTTCTTTCTACACATGCACCAGATCGGTTGCCACAACCAACAAACACCAGTGCCCTTGCTTCAACCATCTACACATACACACACTGTACAACATGTACATCCACACAAGGCATACAAAACCACACAGTACATACACCCACCCCCTATGTCCAACACAACACAATACATGCACCTACATCTGATGTACAACAAAACACATACACCTACATCGACATACAATGAAACACATACATCTACATACGGTGTATAAAAAAACACATACACCTACACCTGGTGTACAATACAACACAATACATACACATATACAAAGTACAACATAATGAATACACATGTCATGATACCACGACTAAACCATGCAGATAAATAATACCACATGCCCTCAACACAACATGTATGACATTCACATGATACCACCTATGCACAACACCACATGTAGATCATGTACATAACATCACATGCATAGAACACCATATGTATAATCATTCACACAAAACCAAATGTACATAGCATCGTATGTACATAACACGACATATTCAACATGTGCATAACACCATAAGTACACAACATCGCATATCCAACATGCGCACAACACCACGTGCACACAATACAACACATCCAACATGCACATAGTATGATATGTACACAACACTGCATATCTAACATGAACATAACACCGTGTATGCCTAACACTACATATGCAATATACACACAACACCATATATATAACAGGCATATAACATCATATGAACACAATACTCCATATGCAACATTACAAATCACCACTAGCACAACCACTGAATATATATCATGCACAACATCCACACAATAATAGCACCATACAACCATATACCTCACACTGACTCGACAAGAAACCATGCTGCAGATCACACTACTTTCACTTCGCTGATGTAACCCTTAGAATTACCTGTCCATAATATAAACATAGGCATAGTACAATCATATAATATCAATTCATGTTTACATGATACTAATCTCATTGATCTGTCGAAGTTACTCTTCCCACTTGATTCCTCATAAAACCAAGAACATCTTCATGCCATTCACCCACATAAGAAATCATTCCTCCACGGGAATTATCCTTGAAAACCTAGTAATATAGTGACATAGACACATACATAAATACATATATATAATCATTGGCCTAAAAAAATCATGCTCCCTGATGATCCTGTCAGATAACAATGCACATACATACGACTATGGATATAAAAACATTAGATGAAAAAACCATGATCCATGATGACCTTTCTAGACATGAAATACATACATACATACATGTATACATATATAAACACCAATATGATAACATCATAATTACCATATAACATAAGTTCTAGGTTAAGAGAAATTCCTTTATCCCTACACAACGTGCACAATATTGAGGACAACATTTCTTGACATAGCCAAGGAATATAACACCTAATTAGATCCATTTTATTTACCTTTTTTATTTCCTTTCTCATGCTTGTATTGCCATCACCCATTTACCACAATGGACCTAGCCAATCCAACTAAATATCATATTCTTACCTTCTACTGTGCTTACTCATGCAGTGAGATTCATTCATCTCTTACATTACATGTTTGGTACCACAAAAATATCCCTGATATCCATTGAATTTTATCTTTCCCAACCAATTCCCAAGACACTCAAAACATAAAAGAAATGAACTAGAAACAAAAGAAGAAAACCATGGAAAACCAATAGGAATATAACAACACGAACAAAGTGGCAAGGCCTTGCACTAGACATAAATAAAACCACAAATCAAGCTCAAAAATTCACAAAAGAAAAAAAAACAAGACTAGAAACAAACACGATGACTCAATCCCCATGGGTCCCCAGTGCTTCCAAAGGAAAACTAAACTTGATCACTCTCCAATATTTCATGGCAGTCTCCTTTTCCATGCAGTCCCTGCATCATACTACCATAACCACATAACTGTCAATGCATAAATAAGTATAACAATATACAAGTTATCTTACCTTGTTATGACAAGCACGATGACCTGTAACTAGACATGCATTTCCGCCATATGTACCACAAATCAAGACACATATCTATCAACTCAAAATTAAAATTTACCAAGGCTAACAATCACGTCATAATTGACTATCAACTCACACTCATCAGTCATAATAAATACTACTACAACTATCACCTACTTACACTCAAGTACATATCATCTGTCTCAATGAATACAAATTAGTGCAATCATCTTAAAGCAAGATCATTTCTTCCTAAAAAATTACGTACACATATACTCATTTCATGTAGTTAATCAAACATTCAAACAAGTTTCAAATATACCATGTTAAATAAATCAACTAGATGATGTAATAGACACCAAATCACTCAAACAACAAATAGATGACATAATAAAAAATTCAAGCACCAAGTATACGACATAAGAAAATTCATACCTTAATGTACCTTAGAGGAGGCTATATTATCTGCAAAATCAATATATATTAGCACGATATGACTTCACAACACATCAAATCAAACACAAATAATATCATGATATTCATAACAATATATAGCTATCTTGTTCACATCATAAACCCATAAGAAAAAATCGTTCAAGCATACAATCACACATGCACAATAAGTCTAGACATAACAGAACACACTATCATAATTAGGTTGATTCATGCCTGAATGTCATAACCCTAACCATCAAATCACTAGCATGCAACAACAATAAGTTATATATCATAGTCATAAAAAACTTGTAACCTAATCATTAATCTAACTATCACACAAAAACAATGAGTTAACCCATAACATGCTCATCAACAACATATAAGTTATTTAACCTATAAAAAAATTAGAAATTCATACCACCATAGGTTGCTATCATTCTCGACTATTCGACACATGTACATATAACCATACTAATCAACTAGAATCTATAATGTATGTAACCATAGCATCAATAGAATGAAAGGAATACTAAAAACCATAATGCATATGACTATGTTGATGAACTAGAATTTATCACATATGTAACCACGATAATAATAAAATGAAAAACATATAAGTAACCCTAATGATTAAAAAAACCATGAATCACATATCTGCATGCCAGGCATACAATCTTGTATGCCAATCTACTATTACCCCAAATTCTATTGCTGCAACTTTACTTTAATGATTTGCATCTCCTACTCTATCTCAGCAAACACATTAGCATCACAACATACCAATATCATCATGATCACCTAATTGCATACAATGAACTTACGCACAATAACCTTCACTAAACCAATGCAAACTTGACCATATGCACCCACTTGACTTGTATAACCAATCATGAATGACCAATGCATGTCCCACATATAGCATCACATAAGAAAGCATGCATGAACAAAACATAAGAAATAACCACACATAACGAGTCTGATAGTCATGACAACAACGCCATTAACACTTCCATGACGACACCACTTCCACCATGGCTAACACAAAATGCATGAAAAAAGCACATATAGACCATAAGCATATTAAACACACATGAAACCAACATAAATTCATAGTCAATACACTGTGCATCCATTCCAAGTGTTGAACCATGCTTTGATACTACTATGTAAAACCCTCTTCCAATATATACCCAAGTGACCAGCCAATCAGGGTAAACATGTGATGATAGGATACTAGTATGAGATTCAACCTCGTAGGTGACCTTGAAGAAGTGGAACTGATGGAAACCTGAAAAACATACCTTACACTACATCATAAACACCTCCAGAAGGTAACCCAACCTCTCAGGCCCTTGAACATTGAAGGGAGGCTGATTTTTTACCAATTTAATCCTTATTTGTAGGCATGTAAAGGCAATGCACAGGCTAGCAACCTACATCCATGGGAATTCCAAGGAAAGGTCACGACCAAGGCCCCAAAATGTCAGTTTTGTGCTTGCAACTTCAAGATTGGTGCCACCTTTGTAGCCCCAAAGCCCAAGTCACCGCCCATAACTTCATGAAACTTTAGGAGAGGTTAAATCACATTAAAACAAAGGTATGGAAGTAATCAAATAATGAATAAATCATCTAGAACCATAGTTTCCATGGAAAAAATTTCATCAAACAGGTCACAAACATTACATCTACAGGTGTAAACTACAGATTTAAACATAGGGGTCTCATACTTACCTAAAAATCGCTAAGAATAATTGCTCCCCTTACATAATTAGCTGCAATACAATCTATTTGACTATAGATATATCGTGCATTCATTTACAGGTAAAAAAATGGATAGAGCCATACATCACCACTGATAAAGTGCATGATTATAACCGAAATAATAATGACAAAAATACCATGGATACAACAAAAAAATAATCCACATAATGACAAGTACATTTGCATACCAAATACCAAAGGAATGAGAATCTAATTAATGAGTGTAAAAAAAAACTATAGATGGGACTTCCACATGCCACCCGACCATATATTGGCTGAGCCAAATCTCTCTTTAGCTAATAACCGTCGTGCCATATTCCAAGCATGAATGTGAGGCTCAAATTGAAAAACCAACTAGGGCATCCCGAGGCTAGACCACCTCAACCTCATCAATCATAAACTAGCCGTTACCATGACCTACACCCAGTGACTAGGCCAACACAGGAATGTATATCACCAAATTCTCTCTGCCTAAACCGTTAGGAATTTTTTGGTATCCTAGTATCTCAGGCTTTACCACAAATCACAGTTTGAATCATGGGTCACTAGGCCCTAAACCAAGAAATACTCTCCAGGATTTATTGCAATCCCAAGCCGATAATTCATAGGCCTTAAATGGAGGGAAAACCACCACCTCTCAATCTATACCATAACCCACAGTCTAAATCATAGGTCACTAAGCCCTAAAACGAGGCAAAAAATGAATCATTTCTATAATCATTCGGCGATCTAGATCATTCAGCTTCAAATCCATCTGATAATATAGCTAAACCAAAACATGTGAACTCCACAACACCATGCCTATTCAGAAATAGAAAGGCTAGTATGAATACATTGTCACACATGGAAAAACACATGCCAAGATAACAAAGAACCACATGCAATACCATGCATGTCAAATCTAGCAAGGAAATCCTACATGAAAATCAATACTTGCAAAGAATCATATTGTAGGAGCTTGATTCTTGCTCCTCCTTTCTTGCTTCCTCCTTCTTCCTATTTTCTTTCATTTCTTTCTCTAATGCCAAAGTGCTCCAAAAACTCTAAGTGTCCTAGAGCGAGATAGAGAGAGAAAGAGAGAGAGAGAGAGAATAAAGGGAGAGCTCCAAAAATGTGAGAAAAAGCTTGCCAACTGATCCTCATAAGATTTTTTATCAATGAGGCCTCTTTTTTCTTCATTTTTTATTATTTTCCTTCATTTTCTCTTAATTTCTACTATTTTCATAAATAAATGTGCCAAATGTGCCATTTTATGTAATATTCCAAAAATTTAGCCTTCAGCTAAATGAAATATTATAGTTTGTTTTATCACTAGGTAGGTGAATAAGTGGGTAGGGAGTCCCATAAATCTCCTTAGAAGGAATAATGGCACTCCTAATGTGAAAGTAGGAAGAATAAGTAGCTAGATTAAACACCTTTGGGTGTGAATTGGAGGGGATACATGTTGAATAGGTCAACCTTGACCAAATCAACAGTGTTGTCATGGAGGAGTGGCATTTATGATGAGACAACGCAGTTTTAGTGGAGGGCAACTTTCATGAGCTTAGTGGAATTTACGGATGGGACCCAATGTGAGAAGCCTCACAAACTATATATGAAGGGGATGGTACGCATTATTTTTCATGTTTTAAATTATTATTTTAATATTGGTCTGTTTAGACTTTGCATCCTTTATTTGTTTAGTGGGGTTTGTTGTGCTTTTTAGCACAAGGGTGTTCCTGATCCAGAATCCCTACCTCATCCTCAAGGGAGGAGAGTTTCATTGGAATGCATTTCCTCATTCTGGAATTCTGGCCAAGCTACCCCCTTCAGCTACAATGCAATTTCTATTTAGAGCTTGGTTATGTTGTAGGGTGTAGCAAAGGAGGATCATATAGAGGAAATTCTGGGATTTGTTTTCAGTGGAGAGGTAGCCTATACATTGGAGGATCAACAAGGAGGGTCCCTGGGCATATTTATATATTTTTGGAACTAGGCCAACCATCTACCATCCCTCACAACACAGTTTCAGTCCATATTTGCGTTAATTTTAGTGGCAGTTGCTGAGAGGGTTCATTGAGCTCATTAGGAGGGTCTACTTCTCAATAGAGGGATCAACCTTCTATTGATAAATACCATTGGAGGAGGGAATTATCATTTCATATCTGTCATGGAATTATTCAATTCAGTTCTAGATTGTAGTGACATATCAACCCTAGGGTTATTGGTCACATTGTATATTTTTTTGATATTTCCAGGAATCTTTTATGGGTTGGCTAGAAATCATGTATTAGAGCCCACATCTTCCTTTATAGGAATTTATTTTGTATCTATCATCCATTTTCCATCAATGTATATTTACATTAGTAGCTACACTGATATAGATAGTGATTTCACTTCTTTCTGGCATTCTATACAATAGCAGCAACTCATCTTCTTATTGATATGATCATGGGAGGCTTGTTCTTATTGCTTGAGTGGCTTAATCCTCAATACCTTTTTGTATATTGTTGTTGATTTCTGAATAAAATTATTTCTGCATATTTATCCCTCTTATGATATGATGATAGCTGTTGTGTTTTACATTATTATGTCTTGTATTACTGCTATATCCATTTTGGAATATTACAGTGGTATCAGAGCACAATCTTGGCTCAGCCTGTGCATTCAAGACATTATGCCATTTGGAGGATAATATTCTCATAGAAAGGAGAGGTTGTACAGAAGAAACAAAATCATGACTCCATTATTTGGATAAATGAAGGAAGAGAAGCTCTCCCAGCCTCTTTTTCAAAATGTGAAAAATATCAAGAAAGATATCAAGGAGATGAAAGGAGAGAGGTATAGAAAATTTCCAAGAGGGTTTGAAAGTGAAGCAAGCAATAAATATTCACATGATGGGTGTGAGCATTCAAACACACATGCAAATCCACAACGCATTTTATTTCCCACATTCACTACAAGAGAAATGGAGGAAGAATATGCACCAAAGGAGGAGACCTTGAGTGATTATCTTCATACGAGTCTCAATCTTGGAGATTCAAAAAGGCACTTGGACTTCCAAGGGTTTTTCCAACTCAAGGAAGATAGAAGGTCAAGCAACCATAACAAAAGAAAGAGAGGTATAATATTTCTGCCTAACTTTCATGGATCATCAAAGTGCATAGCCAAGGCTTGGGTGAAGGAGCTATATTCCTATTTTCAGCTACACCAAGTCTCACAAAAGGAGGCCATTAGAGTAGCGGCACTGCACCATGAAGTTATGGTCCATGATTGGTGGTTTTATAGTTCTGATTAATTTCATCATGCAAGTGTAAATACTTATGCAGGGTTCACTAAGAAGATATTGAAAATATTTTTTGTGAAACATCTTTTGTTGAACCCAAAAAATTCAAAACATTTGCATGAGTTGGAGGGATCTATTTTACCAAATCCACTCCATATTTCTAATTAAGGGGATAAAAAAATGCATAATACCTTACCAAGGGCAATATCACCACTTCTTGAAGAGCCCTCTTCTATAGATGAAGACATGGAGATTCCTCCTTCAAGGGAAGACCAAGATCTAGGGTCTCTCATTGATGGTGAGGCATTCTCAAATATTGATGAAGAGGATGAGAAAAGAAGAGCTAACAACATTGTACCATCAAGAGAAGATCCATCACCACATGGAGGTGGAAAAGGAGCCATTGCCTCCATTATAGGAGCCCTTGTGTATTTGTAAGGAGTTCCAAATGATCTAACATGGGGGGACCAAAGCACAATCCCAGAGCAACATGTATTAGTTTTTGTGGATTGTGAGATTTGAAAGATGGAAGGAGAAGAAGAAAATAAGGATAAACATCAAGAGATGATGAGAATTCACCCTTATCTATTTCAGGAGGTTTCTACATTGAAGAAGGAGATTGTATTGCACAGTGAAAGGAGGGACAAATCAGTCCACTCATATATACAATTTTCTTTAGATCTTGATGTCTCACTACATGGGGGCATTCCACCTGGGAGGCCACCTAATCTACAGTTTTTGAGAGACATATTCCCATTTGGTTCACCACTCTTACATCTTGGAGGGGTGAATACCTTGGAGGGGTCTAGTACAGTGTAGAGAGTCTGGGATAGACTCAAGGAGGAGGGATACAGTCTCCCATTTCCAGCATTACCCACTCTCACTACATATTCCGCGCTGACAGAAGTTGTTGCAGTGATGGAGGATGGCACCACCATGGTGCAAGGAAGTTGCTCCATGGATTTAGAGAAATGGAGGGTACTTCCCTTGAGGAAGGAATCCTCCATATATTTGAGTAGATGGAGGCCACTCATGCTTACATTAGCCAAGATCATGAGCCTGTTCTTTTTGGATGGTAGCTTCTCATGGGAGGTCAACTTCTAAAGGCCACCACTTCTACTTGAGCATGAGCAGCCGCATGATGGGCATGGCGGAACTTTGGAAGATGACTTGGGCATGAGGGATGTCATAGGAAAAGACATCAGCATGTGGGGAACTTCACATTTTAGATCTTTAGCGTTGTCTCTTAGGAGGATTGATCCATATTGGAGGTCTCAACTTTTGGTAGAGTACTCCAAGGATCTTGGTGCTTGCAAGATTCTTAATGACCCAGAGGGAGATGATAGATACATGGTGGATGATGGGGTCATCTATTCCTATGGCAGAGTCTTCTTTAATAGAGCTTCTTAGCTCAAGGAGAAGCTATTACATGAAGCACATGTGGACTTTCTTTCCATGCACTTTAATGTATATCATTCCTTGATGGAGGAGCTCACTTGGGAGGGCATACAGTAAGATGTATATCATCATATGGAGAGATGCATAGTCTAGATGATGATGGAGGGGTTGTCACAACCACTTCCCTACTCATTGAGAGTGAGGAAGAACTTTCAGTTGAGCCGTTTCAGCTCGATGACCAAATTACATAGTAGAGGATGTACATTTATGCATTATGATTTGTACTCCTTTACTTTTTGTGAGCAGCATTTTGTACCAAGGAGGATCATTCATTCTTGTATATTTTATTGTTATGTACTTGAGGCCATTTGTCGCATTGATGTTGGCCATTCTATTGGTGGTTTGCAGGAGATGCCACATGATTCTTGGTGTGCACCATTGGCACCAAATTTTACTTTTATGATCCCATCTTGTAGGATGATTGTGGCAACAAGAAATTGGATGAAAAGACACTTTTTATACTTTTTTTTGAGGCAGGAATGGGATACACTGCGCTGGTTCCACATGTGGGACTATGATCCATCTCCCGGTTGTCATATGGAAACTTGTTTTTATTTGTTTTTTCTTCCATATATTGATGATGTTATTATTCTTATGGGAAGCTTTGTTGGGAGGATGGCACAAGAGTTGGAGGTGCCCATTGGAAGTATGATTATCCATACTTCATATGTTACATGTTTTAGGAGAAACAATGGGAAATCCATGATGGCCACACTACATCTCTTGTTCATGGATGTTTTGATTGGTAGGGTAACTTGGGACATTCCTGGAGACCATAATATTTAAGCCCAGATCAGCAGTAGCCCCATAAATATCATAAATGGAGAGAGAAACAACATGGGTGGGAAAATCGAATCTCTCCATACAACCCCAATACATTGCATGAATCGGGGGTTGAGGATTTATTTGATGAGCTACCCAGGATGGCTCATTTCATTTGGATGATAGCATGGGTATGGGAGTATCTTATTAGGATGGAGATCCCAAACTTTCATAATATCACTTACCTTGAGGAGGCCATTGGACAATAAGAAGTTTTCCACTTACACCTTCCACTTTCTCATGACGTGAGCCATTTGGTTGTGCATACTTAGGAGGAACCATTGAGGGGAAGATTTATTGCAGATTATTTTGAGTAGTGGTGGGGACTATTTTATGAGGAGGCGACAAGAGGAGGGAGGGAGAATTTTTCCATATCCTTGTAGTTGCTTGAGGACAAGCAAAATTTTGGAGGGGAGGACTATAATATTCCAAAAATTTAGCCTTCAATTAAATGGAATATTATAGTTTGTTTTATCACTATGTAGGTGAATAAGTGGGTAGGGAGGACCATAAGTATCCTTAGAAGGAATCATAACACTCCTAATGTGAAAGGAGGAAGAATAAGCAGCTAAATTAAGAACCTTTGGGTGTGAATTGGAGGGGATACATGTTGAATAGGTCAACTTGGACCAAATCAACAACGTTGTAATGGAGGAGTGGCATTTACGATGAGACATCATAGTTTTAGTGGAGGGAAAATTGCATGAGCTTAGTGGAATTTATGGATGGGACCCAATGTGAGAAGGCTCACACACTATATATGGAGGGGATGGAAACCATTATTATTCATGTTTTATATTATTATTTTTATATTGTTCTGTTTACACTTTGCATCCTTTAGCTGTTTAGCAGGGTTTGCTGTGATTTTTAGCAGAAGCGTGTTCCTGATCGGCAATCCCTACCTCATCCTCAAGGAAGGAGTGGTTAATTGGACTGAATTTCCTCATTTTGTCATTCTGGCCAAGCTACCCCCTTCATCTACAACGCAGTTTCTTTTTATAGATAGGTTGTGTTGCACGGTGCAGCAAAGGAGGATCACATAGAGCCAATTCTGGGCTTTTTTTTCAGTGGAGAGGTATCCTATCCATTGGAGGATCAACAAGGAGGGCCCCTGGGCATATTTATATATTTTTAGCATTATTCCAACCATCTACCATCCCTCACAATGTAGTTTCAGTCTAGATCTGCGTTATTTTTACTAGAAGTTGCGGAGAGGGTTCATTAAGCTCAGTCATAGCCTCATTATATTCAGTTCCATATTATAGTGACATATCAACCCTAGGGTTTTTTTTCACATTGTATATTTTTTTTGGTATTTCTACCAATCTTTTCTGGGTTGGTTAGAAATCATGTATTAGAGTCCATATCTGCCTTTCTGGGCATTTATTTTGTATCTATCAGCCATATTCCATCAATGTATGTTTACATCAAAACTACACTTATATAGACAACGTTGTCACTACTTTCTGGCATTCTATATAGTAGCAGCAACTCATGTGCTTATTGATATGATCATGGGAGGCTTGTTCTTATTGCTTGAGTGGCTTGACCCTCGAGACCTTTTTGTATATTGCTGCTAATATCTGAAAAAAATTATGGCTGCATATTGATCCCTCTTATGATATGTTCATAATTGTTGTGTTTTACATTATTATGTCTTGTATTGTTGCTATTTCCATTTTGGAATATTACATTTTGTCTTTCAAAAGCCTTTTCCTTTTCCTTTTAAAATTTTCTTTAGCCATAATAACCTAAATGAACACCCACTAGGATGTTTTTTCCCAAAATACATCTTGGAATAAGTGTCCCGTCAACCATGGTTATTATTTTTAACTTTATTACATGGAATTTTCACTAGGGTTGTTATAGAACCCTCCTCCTTGGGGGACACTATCCTCGATGTTCAATGACACCTAAAAACCATTAAACCACTAAAAATAAAACATACTACCTATGAAGCTTTATAACATAGCTTTTTGCAGTATTTATAATGAATAACTTGCTTAAAAGAAAAAACATCAGGGAAATCATACCGTCTACTAGAGTTTTTAACACAACTCATTATGGTATTTAGAATAATGTACAAATATGCACATATACACATATACACATATACACATTTTATCCCCCACAAAATAGAAGGATATGATGCCCATATCAACAACAAGGGAATGCAAAGGCCCACACCTCCACCCTAAAATTAATACCAGGATTCACTTACTTCCCAGGAAGTCAAGAATCATCTGTCATAGTCAAAGTCTGCATCCAATGTCCATCACTACAATATTGTGCTACTGTACCCTCAGTGAAAAATTACTGGCCCATTGTTCGAGGGAACACTCCCAATATGCATCTGATTCCATTTGGAAATGCTAATTGCCAAAAAAAATGCATCCACATCCTTCCCTTCTCTGCTACATAGTCCCTTGAGGAATCCGGTCATCCCCTTCTATGCAGTCACTTACCTTCCAATTTCCTTGACATCCCCTATCCCGGATGAACCATCCCTTGGAAAGGATTCCTTACATTGGAAGAAACAAAATCCAAGGCATATACATGACTCAAAACCATCATACCAGTCATAGAATGCATATGGAAATCACTGAACACTATTGGGTACCAGTGCCCCATAATGGCCCTACTCTTGAAGTGCTTCTCCAACATACTGCTACATGTTTCAATTCCTTTCATTATTGCTACTAATGCTTCCATTCAGTTTCAACAACCCTTACGGTAATTTACGTTCTTCATGTACTAAGCTCATAATTGATATTATATTAAAAAAATTGAAATACAGTCAAATCATACCTCAATGGTAGCCTGTCAATAAGGTACACTTACTATAATTCAAACTGGTTGTTTGATTAGATCATCATGTATAAACATATCACATATGGTTAACTCAAATACAACCATCATAGGTCCAAATCATGAATCACATGCAATCATCATAAACCACAATCGTAAATATTGTGTAACCATCATAAGTCAGAATCGTATATCACATGGATAATAGAACTGAAATCAAATATCGATTCTTATCCTTCATTGGTACTTACTTCTTCCGTTTCTCTTTTTGTACACACATCAGATCAATTTCCACACCCAAAAAAAACCAATGAATTTTCTTTAACCATGTATGCATACACATAAGGTACAACACGTACATCCACAGAAGGGGTACAACACCACACAATACATACACCCACATCGGTTGTACAACACAACACAATATGCACACCTACATCCAGTGTAAAACACAACACATATGCCTACACTGACACAAGATACAACACATACATATAAATCCGATGTATAACAAAACACATAAAAATGCACCTGGTGTATAATACAATAGAATGCATACACATATACAAAGTACAACGCAATGAATACACATGTCACAATACCATGACTACACCATGCACATAAATAGTACCACCTGCCCTCAACAAAACATTTATGACATGCACATCATACCACCCACGCACATCACCATATCTACATCATGTTCACAACACCACATGTACACAACACCGTATGTATAATCATGCACACAACACCAAATGTACATAGCGCCATATGTAAATCACACACACAACACCATATGTACATAGCACTGCATATTCAACATTCACATAACACCATACGTACACAACATCGTATATCCAACATGTGAACAATATCATATGCACACAACACCAAATATCCAACATGCACAGAATACGATATTTACCAAGGAAAATGTTAACGATGGAAAATTATCTTGAATTTTAAAAACATTGGTGAATATCACTAGTCCCTAATATGAAAACTATAAAATGTTTATTGATGTATTTGTAAAATTATTCAAATTTATAATTATTTTATATATACTCTCTAAATAATGTTGGCAGTTTTTAAGGTAAAATAATTTTATATTGTAAAATTTGGGCGAATCATTTTTATAAAAAATGAAAATTAGAGAATTGTTTTTTGGGAAAAATCATAGAAAATTATCCCACCTATGAATATTATCCCCTAAGATGTTCCATGGTATTTACACAACATCGCATATCCAACACGTACATAGAACCATATATGTCTATCACTGCATATGCAGTATACACACAACACCATATATACAACAGAAATACAACACCATATGTACACAATACTACATATGCAACATTATACATCACCATAGGTAAAATAAGTGAATATACAACATGCACAACATCGACACAACAATAGCATTGTACATCCATAAACCACACACTAACCCCACAAGCAACAATTTTGCAGACCACACTACTTTCATTTTGCTAGTGTACCCGTCAAAATTACATGTCCATAACATAAACATAGGCATAGTACAAGAATATAATATCAATTCATGTCCACATGATATTGATCTCCTAGATATTTCAAAGTTACCTTTCCCACTTGATTCCTCATAAGACCAAGAACATACTCATGCCATTCACCTGCATAAGAAATCATTCCTCCACAAAAATGATCCTTGAAAACTTTGTCATATAGTGACATAGACAAATACATACATACATATATATAATGACCGGCATAAAAAATCATGATCCTATTATATAAACATCAACATAATACATTCATGATCCCTGGTGACCTTGTTAGATAACAATGCAAATACAGGCATATATGCATATAAACATTAGCATCAAACAAACATGATCCATGATGACATTTTTAGACACGACATGCATACATACATACATGTACACATATATAAACACAAATATAATCATGATCACATCACAATTACCAGATAACATAAGTTCTAAATTAAGAGAATGTCTGTTATCCATGCACGACGTGAAAAATATTGAGGACACCAGTTCTCGACATAGACAAGGGATATAACACCTTAGATCCATTTTATTTACCATTTGTATTGCCTTTCTCATGTCTATAGTGCCACTGTCCATTTACCACAATGGACCCAACTATTCCAACTGACTATCATATTCCTACCTTATGTTGTGCTTACTCATGCACAGATTTTTATTTGGCTACTACATTACCAATTAGGTATGAAAAAAATCTCCCTGAGATCCATTAACTTTCCTCTTTACCAACCAGTTCCCAAGATACTAAAAACATAAAAGAAAAGAATAAGAAACAAAATAAGAAAACCATGTAAAGCCAATAGCAATATGACAACAAGAAAAAAGTGTCAAGGCCTTGCACCAAACATAAACAAAACCACAAATCAAGCTCAACAATTCACAAAAGAATAAAAATACAAGAATGGAAACAGACACCCTGACTCAATCCCCAGGGTCCCCGGTACTTCCAAAGGAAAACTCAACCTGATCCTTCTCCAAGATTTTATGGCAGTCTCTTTTGTGTAGAAATTACACCAGTGAATTCAATCTAATCATGCAATGTACTAAAATAAGATATGGAATCCTTCTACAATATTTGAGGAACATAAATCACGATCATTGAATCCCATGCAAGTAAGAGAAAGAAGTAAATCAATCGCACAACACAATATTTTCTTGGGGAAAGAAAATTCTCGAAACCCATTCATCTTTATTGTATAATTAACCAAGGAGTCATGAAAAAATACAATGAATGCATGCTCACCACAAACTAATACACTCTACCAATTGTATCACACTGATATAGGAAAAATTGGACCAATACATAGCCAAATTTTTACCTACCTTAAGCTTGCCTTGCTCATGCAATCCTTAGGAAAAATAATTCCTATTAAATAGGAATTCCAACCTTCCTTGACTACGCAATCCATCATGGACTTCCTTTGGCTTTATAACTGCACCTGGGAAGTTTGCTAAGAATAGAATTGATAGTTTACTTCCCTTTAACCTTTATCACAAATCGGTTGTCATCATAATAGACATGCATGAACATATCAATAGTGAATCATTAACTAAATGGTAGATCACTACTAGTGAATTAAATCAATTTTAATTCGCTTGATCTTCCACTAGCTCATCAATTAGTTAGAACTATTTAAACTGATTTTAACTCAATTAACTTGAGTTAAATAATTGCACTCACGCCACACTAGTGCTACAACTGCAACTGGACCTAGTGAATAATAGAATCACTCTAAATTTTTATCCTTTGATTCTCAACACTAAATTCTTGAGCTAACTAAGTATATCACACTTAGTTAACTATTACAAGTTGTTATGAGATAATATTACAATTTATTTTCCAATTTATTTAAAAATTGGAGGTCAACATTAGCACTAATGTGTCATTGAATTCCTGACTCATGTGTGACCTAGAATCCCACACTAGTATGTGGTGCATTTTCTTTTTTAATTTAAAAAATCCCTCTAAAAAAAAAATGGATTATCACCTACCCTGATCATGCCTCTGGTGTATTCAAATTTTCTCTTGGCAAGTGCCTTCATCAAGATATATGCATCCTGATATTTCGTGGGAATCTATTGCAACAACATAATGCATTTATAAACACAATCTATGAGATGGTGGTACTGGATGTCAATATTCTTCGACCTGTCATGGAATACTAGATTAACCAAGAGTTTTATGCAACTCTGGTTATCACAATGTATCACTGTCAGATCCATGTGATGACCAAACAAACCAACACATATCTTCCTCATCCAGATGGTCTCACATGCAGCCTGACTAGCTTCCATGTACTCTGACTTGGCTAAACTGAGTGCAACTGATATGCATTTCCTGTTGTACCAAGAAATTGTTCTTGATCCAATGCTGAAGACGCTCCCTAATGTGCTCTTCCTGTTTGATGGAATACCTACCGAATCTGCATCAGTGAATCCTTGAAGCTTCACTCCCTCTGTCCGTATGTACCATAATCCATACTCTATAGTGCCCCTGAGGTATCTCAGCACATGCTTGCCTGCCTTCCAAAAGATATTTGTAGGCTTAACCATAGCTTGACTAAGTTAGTTAACTGCGTACCATATGTCTGGTCATGTGTTCACCAATTACATAAGTGAACCCACATGCTTCCTGTAAATAATAGCATTGACTACCTCACCTGAAGTAGCATCCTCCTTCCTCCAGTTACCTGCAAGAGGAGTCTCCATGGGTTTGATGCCCTCCCTATGGAACTTCCTCAAAATGTCCTTGGCATACTTTACATGAGATACAAATAGCTCTCCATCTCTTTGTCATATTTCCAATCCAAGGAAATAATGAAAGAGGCCCATGTCCTTCATCTCAAACTCTATTGCAAGATCCTCTTTGAAAGAAGTTATGAGTTGCTCATCACCTATCAGTATAAGATCATCAACATAAAGAACAATAATCAAAATCCTACCATCAACCACAATATGATATAGGTTCACATCTACTTCACTCTTTGTGAATCCCAACCCAGTGAAATAGCTGTCGATCCTGGTGTACCAAGCATGAGGTGCTTGCTTCAGGCCATACAATGCTCTCCTGAGTCTGTACACATGCGACTCCCTATCCAAAGTCTCAAAACCTTCTGGCTGCGCAATGTACACTTCTTCCTCAATAGATCCATTGAGAAAGGTTTTATTTACATGCATCTGATGTATCTACCAACCCATCTACATTGAGTGTGCAAGTATAGATGTAATCGACGAGTACCTTGCAACCACTGTAAAAGTATCCTCATAGTCAATCCCCTATACCTGTGAGAATCCACGGGCCGCAAATATAGCCTTGTATTTCTCCACGCTCCCACTTGCTACTTGCTTCACCTTGTAGATTGACCTAGGTCCAACCATTGACTTCCCTACTAGTCTTGGGATCACTTCCCATGCAATTTTTTTGATAATGGAGTCATACTTCTTAACCAAGGTATCAAGCAATGTTGACTGCTGCACTGCTTCCTCAAAAGAGGATGTTTATTTCACAATACACTCACTCATAAGATTCATGTATCCAATGTACCTATCTCAGGACCTTCTATTCCTGCGTTATTATGTAGATGCACCTACATGCTTTGTCGCATCTAGCATCAATATTTCAACCTCTCTGGTGCACTTCCTACCATTTCTGGTGGATGGCTGTGCATGAGTCATTTCTTCCACTCCATGTTCCTTTGCTTGTGGCTGCTCCACATCATGAGGTTCATCCTTTGGAACTAAGAGTTCCTCATCTGCATGCAAGTCAATCTCCCTCTCAAGGGACAATCACATTGATTTCTCCTAATCAAATTTAATATCTCTCCTAACAACTGTCATGTTGTTAGCTGGAAAACACACCCGATAGTTGTGGGGAGTATTAGTGTACCCCACAAATATCCCAACCTCTGCTGTTGGTTCTGGCTTCTTCCTGGAATATTTGGTCGCATAGAAATAGATATATGAGCAAAAAATTTCAAACTATTAAACATTTGGTTTCTTACCTAAAAAATCCTCCTCTGTTGTACTCATACTCATGCCAAGTATCCGATCAAGACTACGGTTCTGCACAAATACCGTTGTGTTGCATACCTCTGCCCATAGATGTAGCGATAGGCCCTGATCATGTAACATAGTTTGTGTTCCTCCCACAAATGTTTTGTTCTTTCTTTTTGTAACCCCATGTTGTTGTGGGTTATGAGGTGCAATCAATTCTGTCTGATTTCCTTCTTTGGCATAGATGCTCTTGAATTCATTAAAGTTATACTCACCACCATTTTTTCTCCTTAGAGCCTTCACCTTCTTCCATGTATATTTCTATACCAGTGATTTGAACTCAAAAAACTTGGAGAACATCTTATATTTATTCTGCAAAAAGAAGATCCAACACTTTCTATAAAAATCATCAACAAAAATCACAGAATACATGTTCTTTGCTATGGAAGGTGTAGAGAATGGTCCACACACGTCTAAGTGAACTATCTCAAGGATTTTCATTGGTAAATTATCCTTCTCATGAAAATTTTATTTAGTATACTTCCCCATGGTACATCCCTTCCATGTTTCTATCTGCGTATGATTATCCTTTGGAATACCTATAGAAATATATTGCATGATCCTCAAAGCATTGTGGTGTATATGGCCCAATCTCCTGTGTCATAAATCACTTATATCCTGGCTGACCACCTTCCCTACTTTACTTCTCAATTCTCTGTAGCCATCTACATCAACTTTGTAGAGGTTATTCACACAAACCCCAATCTTATTTATCTTTCATGTGGCTTTGTGACGAAGGAATGCCTTTCCTTCGCTGAAAACCACATCATATCCAACATCCTCCAACATAAAAACTGAAACTAAATTATTTTTCAAGCCTAGTACATGCATGACATCTTTTAATATGGAAGGTTGACCTGACTCTCTATGGAAAGTAACTCTACCAATCCTGGTAGCACTATACCTCCCGTCATCACCCATCTCGATGTGCATCTGAAGATATTTCTCCTCTAAGCTATTAAAGAGTTCCTTGTTTCCTGTCATGTGGAAGGATGCTCCACTATCCAAGTACCACATAGATCCCATTACAGTTGACACCATGCATGCGATGAGAGAGAATTACAACTCAAGCTATGAGGCCAAAGCTTCACCTGTTGCAGCTCCTCGAGCCTTCTTGTTGTTCTTCTTATTTTGTGGAAAATTTGTGGCATAGTGTCCATGATCATGACAGTGAAAACATTTCACCTTTGACATGTCACACTTCTTGCCTTCTTTGCCTATCTCAGATTTGGAATGGGACTTCTTCCCCTTCCCCTTCCTTGGCTTACTAGCCAAGACACAGTTTTCCTCATCATCAGTCTTGGATGTGGATACATCCCTGGTATTCTGCCAAAACACTTCTTGTACCAAATTCGAATACAGTCGCTCCCAATATGGTAACTTCTCCCTCCCATTCATAGATTCCTGGTAACTATGCCAGCTCTTGGGAAGGCATAGAAGTGCGATGCTCACCATGTCACCTTCAGCTAGAGTAATCCCAACACTTCCAAGCTCATCTCAATATTGAGTGAACTTGGTCAAGTATTTCTGGATTGTCTCGCCCTTCTCCATTTTGATTTTCCTAAGATTTTCTTTGAGTGCCAATTTTCTTTGGTCATTGTTGCTTTGAAACGGATCTGTCAAGGCCTTCCACATAGCATATGGAGTTTCCTTTCCATGGAGACTCAAGAAAATATGATCTCTAACTCCCTCTAATAAGATCCTCCTCGGCTTTGATACCTTCTTCTGCCTTGCATTAAGAAGTTGGGCATCTACTATTGCAGGCTTGGGAATATCATTATATATGAATTCCTTCAACCCATTGTCCTCCAACACTGCTTCCATCCTATCCTTCCATGTAATATAATTCAAAATACCCTCAATTGCATATTGAAGTCTCAAGCCATTGAAAGACATGTTGATCTACTTCTAGCTCCAAAGAAAGTATTTGCAAATTTGAATAATGTTCAACACAAACTCAATTTCTTCTCCACTATTGCGATTCTTGGCGCTCTGATACCATGTTTAAATTACACGAATGGATTCAATTCGATCATGAAATGTACTAAAACAAGATACTAAATCCTTCTACAATATTTCTGGAATATAAATCATGATTGCTCAGTCACATGCAAGTAAGAGAAAGAAGTAAATCAATTGCACAACACAAGTTTTTTGTGGGGAAAGAAACTACTCAAAACCCCTCCATATTTATTTTATAATAAGCCTAGGAATCATGAAAAAATACAATGAATCTGTGTTCCCCACAACCTCATACACTCTACCAATTTTTTCATAGTAATCCATTCAAAATTGGACAAATACATAGCCAATTTCCGGCCTACCTTCAGCCTGCCTTGCTCATGCAATCCTTAGGAAAATAATTCCTAATAAATAGGAATTAAAACCTTCCTTGACTGTGAAATCCATCATGGGATTCTTGTGGCTTTATAAATGCACCTAGGGAGTTCGCTAATAATGCAACTGATGGTTTACTTGCCCTTGATCTTTGTCTCAGTTTGGTTTTCATCAGAATTGACATGCATGAAGCTATTAATAAGGAATCATAAGTTACTTGGTAAATCACTACCTGTGAAGTAAATATATTTTAATTCACTTGATCTTCCACTAGCTCACGAATCAGTTAGAACTAGTTAAACGGATTTAAACTTAATTAATTTGAGTTAACTAATTTCACTCAACTGGTTAGAATCGAAACATTGAATTAAAAATCGATAATGTGGATATTTTGAATCCTCCTTCTCAAAACTCACACCATAGAAATATGAAAACTATCATTGGTACCGTATACGGAAGGGAAGCCTATATTGAGACTCGTAATCTCGAAAAAAAAGGGTTAAAATCCAAAGAATAGAGGTTGATGTACCATCCACCTCTCTTCCTGGCAGGTTTAGTCCTGATGATGAGTCTTGGTTAGACTTGAAACGTTGAATTAAAAATGGATACTCTAGAGATTTCGAATCCTCCTTCTCATAACTTCAAATTAATTAATGAAAATTATTAAATTAAATTAAAAATATGAAATTAATTAATTAAATTAATTAATTTAATATTTAAAAAAATATAAACAAAGTACATATGTTCTTGTTCTAGTGGTGTGTGGTCCCACGTGGATGGGCCATGGGTGGCTATGAGAACTTATTAGAGTCTCAAATGGAGATAAGAGAGAGGCTCTATTGGAATGGAGAGGTGGTGTATTAAATTAAGGGATAAGGAGAGGTGAGTGTAGGGATTAGGATGACGTGAGGGTGAGTGATGTGGAGGTATAGGAGTCATAAATAGGTTACAAAAACTTTATTGTAAAAAATAATAAATCCCTCATATAAATTGAATCACATTCGCAAAATCACAAATGAATAATTGAGCTAATTAAGTTTTTTTCAATATGTGATATCGCATATTACATCACAAGTTTTGATCGCAAATTTTAAAATCGCAATTTTATTTTGAAGCGCATTTTTTATTTCGACACTTTTGAAATTGCGATTTTTGGAAGGAAAGAGGTGATGTGAAGTGGGTTCTACGTGGAATTAAAAGTCATACAATTTTGACAATATCCATTTTACAATTTTGAGGTTTTGGGTTTGGTAATTTGTTTTAAAATAACAAAGTAGAGTAAATTACCAAGATGCTGAAACATTTTTCATTTGTTGTACAATTCAGCTCGGTCATTTTGGAGGACCGTTACTAAAAAATAAAAATATTATTAAAAACTAAATAAAGGTTAATATTTACAATTAATGAATATTTTAATTGCAAAAATTGAAATATCATACACTTTATAATTTTTTTTAACCATGGAGTCAAAAAATATCAAACTTTAGAGTGCCATTTACAAACCGGCTGACCAAATGAGGTCAAACAAGTGTCGATGGAAAGCTTGATAAAAATAGAATTCAATGAATGATCAAAATGGAAATTAAAAAATAAAAAATAAAAAATAATGGAAAACTTGTAGGATGATTAAATTAATTAAAATCATAAAAGTTTTTTATCCAAAAATTAATAGAAAGGGTCCCCAATATTTGAAGTAAATAATTCAAAAATGGGGGGGGGGGGGGGTGGGGTGTTGGGTTTTTCCCTACAACAGGTTGTTAGCCTTGGTAAATTTTAATTTCGAAATGATAGATATGTGTCTTGAACTTTGGTACATATGGCTGACATGCGTGTTTAGTTACAGGACGACGTGATTACCACAAGAAGTTAAGATGACTGGTATATTGTTATATTTATTTATGCACTGACAGTTATGTGGATATGGAAGTATGATGCAATGATTTCATGTCAAAATGTTGAAATTCAACAAGAAAATGTGCCACATAGTAGTGTGGGATTTTAGGTCACACACGAGTGAGGAATTCAGTGACACATTAGTGATAATGTGGGCATCAAATTTTAAAATAAATTTGAAAATAAATCATAATATTATCTCATAACAACTTGTAATAGTTAACTAACAGTGGTAGACTTACTTAGCTCAAAAATTTTGAGTTGAGGTTCAAAGGATAGGCATGTAGAGTGATTCTATTATTTACAGGGTCTAGTTGCAGCTGTAGCGAGATTACGAGTCTCAATCCAGGTTTCCCTTCCGTAGAGGCCACCAATGATAGTTTGCATATTTATATGGTGTGAGTTATGAGGAGATGCATTAGTAATCTCCACAGTATCCATTTTTAAGTCAACATTTAGATTCTAACCAAGACTCATCATTAGGACTAAACCTATGAAGAAAACAAGTGGATGTTAGATCAACCTCTCTTCCTCAGATTTTAACCCTTGTTTTTTTTGAGATTACAAGTCTCAATCTAGGTTTCCCTTTCGTACAGGGTACCAATGATAGTTTTCATATTTCTGTGTTGTGATTTTTGAGGAGGAGGATTTGGAATCTCCACAGTATCCATTTTTAAATCAATGTGTTGAGTCTTACCAAGACTCTTCAGCAAGACTAAACCTTCCAAGAAGAGAAGTTGATGGTAGATCAACCTCTCTTCAAATTTTAACCCTTGTTTTTTCCAGATTACGAGTCTCAATCCAAGTTTCCCTTCCATACAGGGTACCAATGATAGTTTGTAGATTTATGTGGTTTGAGTTTTGAGGAGGAGGATTTAGAATCTCCATGGTATCCATTTTTAAGTCAATGTTTCAAGTTTAACCAAGACTCATCATTAGTACTAGACCTGTAAATAAGAGAGGCAGATGGTAGATCAGCCTCTCTTCTTAATATTGTAACCCTTGTTTTTTCAATATTACGAGTCTCAATCTAGGTTTCCCTTCCATACATTGTACCAATGATAGTCTGCAGAATACTTTGGTTTGATTTTTGAGGAGGAGGATTCAGAATCCCCACAGTCATCATTTTTAAGTTAACGTTTCGAGTCTAACCAAGACTCATAATTAGGACTAAACCTGCCAAGAAGAGAGGTGGATGGTAGATCGACCTCTCTTCTTTGGATTTTAACCCTTCTTTTTTCAAGATTATGAGTCTCAATCCAAGTTCCCCTTCCGTATAGGGTACCAATGATAGTTTGAATATTTCTGTGGTTTGAGTTTTAAGGAGGAGGATTCAGAATATCCATAGTATCAATTTCTAACTCAAAGTTTCGAGTCTAACCAAGACCCATCATCAGGAATAAACCTGCCAAGAAGAAAGGTGTATGGTATATCAGCCTCTCTTCTATGGATTTTAACCATTGTTTTTTCGAGATTATGAGTCTCAACCCAGGTTTCCCTTCCCTAGAGGTTACCAATGAGAGTTTGCATATTTCTGTGGTGTGACTTATGAGGAGGAGCAATAGGAATCTCCACAATATCCATTTTTAAGTCAATGTTTTGAGTCTAACAAAGACTCATCATCAGGACTAAACTTGCGAAGAAGACAAGGGGATGGTAGATCAACCTCTCTTCTTCGGATTTTAACCCTTATGTTTTTGACATTACGAGTCTCAATCTAGGTTTCCCTTCTGTACAGGGTACCAATGATATTTTTCATATTTCTGTGGTGTGAGTTTTGAGGAGGAGGATTTGGAATCTCCACAGTATCCATTTTTAAGTCAATATTTCGAGTCTAACCAAGACTCATCAGCAAGACTAAACCTGCCAAGAAGAGAGGCTGATGGTAGAGAAACCTCTCTTCTTGGGATTTTAACCCTTGTTTTTTTGAGAATACGAGTCTCAATCCAGGTTTCCCTTCCATACAAATTACCAATGATAGTTTCTAAATTTATGTGGTTTGAGTTTTGAGGAGGAGGATTCAAAATCTCCATGGTATCACATTTTTAAGTCAATGTTTCGAGTCTAACCAAGACTCATCATCAGTACTAAACCTGCAAATAAGAGAGGCAGATGGCAGATCAACCTCTCTTCTTAAGATTTTAACCCTTATTTTTTGAAGATTACGAATCTGAATCTAGGTTTCCCTTCCGTATAGGGTACCAATGATAGTTTTTAGATTACTGTGGTGTGATTTTTAAGGAGGAGGATTCAAAATCTCGACAGTCTTCATTTTTAAGTCAACGTTTCGAGTCTAACCAAGACTCATAATTAGGGCTAAACCTGCCAAGAAGAGAGGTGGATGGTAGATAATCCTCTCTTCTTTGTATTGTAACCGTCAAGATTACAAGTCTCAATAAAGGTTCCCCTTCTGTACAGGGTACCAATGATAGTTCGAATATTTTTGTGGTGTGAGTTTTGAGGAGGAAGATTCAAAATCTCCATGGTATTAATTTATAAGTCAACGTTTCAAGTCTAACAAAAACTCATCATCAGGACTAAACTTGCCAAGAAGAGAGGCATATGGTAGATCAACCCCTCTTCTATGGATTTTAACCCTTGTTTTTTCGATACTATGAGTCTTAATCCAGTTTTCCCTTCCGTACAGGATACTAATGATAGTTTGCATATTTCTATGGTGTGAGTTTTGATGAGGAGGTTTGGGAATCTCCATAGTACCCATTTTTAAGTCAACATTTCGAGTCTAACCAAGACTCATCATCGCAACTAAACCTACTAATAAGAGAGGCAGATGGCAGATCAACCTCTCTTCTTTGGATTTTAACCCTTGTTTTTCCGATATTACGAGTCTCAATATAGTTTTCCCTTCCATACAATGTACCAATAATAGTTTTCATATTTCTGTGGTGTGAGTTTCAAGGAAGAGGATTCAGAATCTCCATAGTATCGATTTTTAAGTCAACGTTTCGATTCTATTCAAGACTCATCATGAGGACTAAACCTGCCAAGAAGAGAGGCGAATGGTAGATCAACCTCTCTTCTTCAGATTTTAACCCTTGTTTTTTCGAGATTACGAGTCTCAATCGAGGTTTCCCTTCTATAGAGGGTACCAATGATAGTTTGTAGATTTATGTGGTTTGCGTTTTGAGGAGGAGGATTCAGAATCTTGATGGTATCCATTTTTAATTAAATTTTTCGAGTCTAACCAAGACTCATCATCAGTGCTAAACCTACAAATAAGAGAGTCAGATGGTAGATCAACCTCTCTTCTTAATATTTTAACCATTGTTTTTTTGAGATTACGAGTCTCAATCTAGGTTTCCCTTCTGTACAGGGTACCAACGATAGTTTGCAGATTACTGTGGTGTGAGTTTTGGGGACGGGGATTTAGAATCTCCAGAATATTCATTTTTAAATCAACATTTCGAGCCTAACCAAGACTCATAATTAGGACTAAACCTTCCAAGAAGAGAGGTGGATGGTAGATCAGCCTCTCTTATTTATATTTTAACCCTTGTTTCTTCGAGATTATGAGTCTCAATCTAGGCTCCCCTTCCGTACAGGGTACCAATGATAGTTTGAATATTTCTGTGGTGTGATTTTTGAGGAGGACGATTCAGAATCTCCATGGTATCAATTTCTAAGTCAATGTTTCGAGTCTAAGAAAGACTTATCATTAGGACCAAACCTACCAAGAAGAGATGCATATGGTATATCAACCTATCTTCTACGGATTTTGACCCTTTTTTCTCGAGATTACGGGTCTCAATCTAGGTTTCCCTTCTGTACATGATACCAATGAGAGTTTGTAGATTTATATGGTGTGAGCTTTGACGAGGAGGATTAGGAATCTCCACAGTACCCATTTTTAAGTCAACATTTTGAGTCTAACCAAGACTCATCATCGTGACTAAACCTGCTAAGAAGAGAGGTAGATGGTAGATCAACCTCTCTTCTTCGGATTTTAACCCTTTTTTTTTCGAGATTAAAAGTCTCAATCCAGGTTTCCCTTCCATACAGGGTACCAATAATAGTTTTAAGGAGGAGGATTTAGAATCTCCACAGTATCCATTTTTAAGTCAACGTTTTGAGTATAACCAAGACTCATCATCAAGACTAAACCTACCAAGAAGAGAGGTGGACGGTAGATCAACCTCTCTTCTTTGGATTTTAACCCTTTTTTTTTTAGATTACGAGTCTCAATCTAGTTTCCCTTCCATACAAGGTACAAATGATAGTTTTTATATTTATGTGGTGTGAGTTTAGAGAAGGAGGATTCAGAATCTCCACGGTATCCATTATTAAGTCAACATTTTGAGTCTAACCAAGACTCATCATCAGGACTAAACATGCCAAGAAGAGAGGTAGATGGTAGATCAACCTCTCTCCTTAAGATTTTAACCCTTGTTTTTTCGAGAATACAATTCCCAATCTAGGTTTCCCTTCCGTACAGGTTACCAATGATTGTTTGCAGATTATAGTGGTGTGAGTTTTGAGGAGGAGGATTCAGAATCTCCATAGTATCCATTTTTAAGTCAATGTTTCGAGTCTAACCAAGACTCATCATTAGAACTAAACTTGCTAAGAAGAGAGGCGGATGGTTGATTTTCCTCTCTTCTTCGGATTTTAACCCTTGTTTTTTCAAGATTTCGAGTCTCAATCCATGTTCCCCTTCTATATAGGGTACCAATTATAGTTGGCAGATTTATGTGGTGTGAGTTTTTAGGACGAGGATTTAGAATCTTCATTGTATCCATTTTTATGTCAATGTTTCGAGTCTAACCAAGACTCATCATCAGGACTAAACCTGCTAAGAAGAGAGTCAAATGGTATATCAACCTCTCTTCTTTAGATTTTAACACTTGTTTTTCCAAGATTATGAGTCCCAATCTAGGTTTACCTTCTGTACAGGGTACCAATGTTAGTTTGCAGATTTCTATAGTGTGAGTTTTGAGGAGGAGGATTCAGAATCTCCATAGTATCAATTTTTAATTCAACGTTTCAATTCTAACCAAGACTCATCATTAGGACTAAACATTCCAAGAAGAGAGGCAGATAGTAGATCAACCTCTCTTCTTCGAATTTTAACCCTTGTTTTTTCATGATTACGAGTCTCAATCTAGGTTTCCCTTTTGTACAGGGTACCAATGATAATTTGCAGATTTCTGTGATGTGAGCTTTGAGGAGGAGGATTTGGAATCTCCACAGTATCCATTTTTATGTCAACATTTCAATTCTAACCAAGACTCATCATTAAGACTAAACCTCCCAAAAAGAGAGGTGGATGGTAGATAAACCTCTCTTCTTCGGATTTTAACCCTTATTTTTTCAAGATTACGAGTCTCAATCCAGGTTTCCCTTCCATATAGGGTACCATTGATAGTTTCAAAATTTATATGGTGTGAGTTTTGAGGAGGAGGATTTAGAATCTCCAAAGTATTCATTTTTAAGTCAACGTTTCGTGTCTAACCAAAACTCATCATCATGACTAAACCTACCAAGAAGAGAGGTGGATGGTAGATCAACCTCTCTTCTTCGAATTTTAACCCTTTTTTTTCAATATTATGAGTCTCAATCCAGGTTTCCCTTTTGTACAGGGTACCAATGATAGTTTGCAGATTTCTCTGGTGTGATTTTTGAGGAGGAGGATTCAGAATCTCCAGAGTATCCATTTTTAATTCAACGTTTTGAGTCTAACCAAGACTCATCATCAGGACTAAACCTACCAAGAAGAGAGGCAAATGGAATATCAACTTCCCTTATTCATATTTTAACCCTTGTTTTTTTCAATATTATGAGACTCACACTAGGTTTCGCTTCTGTATAGGGTACCAATGATATTTCAAAAGTTCCTGTGGTGTGAGTTTTGAGGAGGAGGATTTAGAATCTCCATAATATCTATTTTTAAGTCAAAATTTTGAGTCTGTCCATAACTCATCATAAAATTAAACCTTTCAAGAAGAGAGGCAGATGGTAGATAAGCCTCTCTTCTTCTGATTTCAACCCTCATTTTTATGAGGCTAAGAGTCTCAATCTAGGTTTCCTTTACATACATGGTACCAATAATAGTTTTCATATTTCTGTGATGTGACTTTTGAGCAGGAGGATTCAAAATCTCCACAGTATCCATTTTTAATTCAACATTTTGAGTCTAACCCAAACTCATCATCACGACTAAACCTGCTAAGAAGAGAGGCAAATGATAGATTAGCTTGTCTTCTTTGGATTTTAACACTTTTTTTTTCAAGATTATGAGTCTCAATCCATTTTTCCCTTCCATACAGGGTACCAATGATAGTTTTCATATTTTTGTGGTGCGAGTTTTGAGGAGGAGGATTTGACATCTACAAAGTATCCATTTTTAAGTCAACGTTCTGAATCTAGCCAAGACTCATCATTAGGACTAAACCTTCAAAGAAGAGAGGCGGATGGTAGATCAGCCTCTCTTCTTTGGATTTTAACCCTTGTTTTTTTGAGATTACTAGTCTTAATCTAGCTTTCCTTTCCGTACAGGGTATCAATGATAGTTTGTCAATTTTTTTGGTGTGATTTTGAGAAGGAGGATTTAGAATCTCCATAGTATCCATTTTGAAGCCAATTTTTCGAGTCTAACCAAGACTCCTCATTAGGACTGAACTTGCTGAGAAGAGAGGCAGATGGTAGATCAACCTCTCTTCTTTGGATTTTAACCCTTTTTTTAGTCTTGGTGATGAGTCTTGGTTAGACTCGAAACGTTTAATTAAAAATGGGTACTGTGGAGATACATAATCCTCCTCCTCAAAAATTTTTGAGATTCAATAAGATGATGATCTTAGTTAAAATTAAGCACATACACTAGGTGGGGTCGTTAGGCTATTTTTAGGTGATATCTCTGTATTTATAATTTGGATAAAAGTATATTTTTAGAAGTAGTCTATTTATAGATGGTTGAGAAAATTATATGAATGGATGGGCGTCTATTTTTGGAATTCATGTGTGAAGTTGTTTCATGGAATTCATGTCTAAAAATAGAATGCATGTCGATTATTGTTAGCCCTTAACAATAATTAGACAATAAATCATAATCTATTCTCTTGAAGAACTTGATTTTAGTTAACTGATGTGGAAAACTAGTTAATTGAAGGAATTTCATGTTCAAAGGTTGATTGGTGGGACATGCTAGTGAACTTTGTTGTAGCTAAGTGATACAAAGTTGTAATAGAGTTGGATGTGTAGTTATGTGAGTTGTAAAGTAGTTTAACTCAGTTAAGTGAGTTAAACTTAGTTGTGCTAGTTGTAACTAAAGATACACTAGTGAGAGATCAGTGAATTCAATATTAAAATAATTCACATGGAGTGATCTCACATGCAACTGAAGATTTACTATTGTTAACTACATGCATATTAGAAGGAGTGGAGACATAGTTGAGAGATAGGTGAAAGGGACAGTTTGACTATCAGTTGTGACTATAGTGGTTCCACAAGTGCAACCAAACACACATTGGAGATGCCAATGAGGATTGTGTAGTCAAGGCAAGGCAACATCAAATTCATTTATGGATTTTGATCAACAGGTATTGTGCAGTGGAGGTAGGCTATTAGGAGGCAGTAAATTGGTGCATGCTTATGCCAATTTTTTGTATGACATTGTGAGATGATTGTATATTGTACTGAGAGCTCTTAGAGTATATTTTTGTATGATATTGTTTCATGATCCATGATATATGCATAATATATAATATTTTGGGTTTTCTCTTTATTCTTTCTCGGTAAAAACATTTGTGTTACGTGTGATTGATATTTCTTCATGTGTTTGCAATTGGCGATTAAATTTCCCCAAAGAATTTAAGTAGAAGGATTTTGTATTTAATAGTGGCATATAATTGTTAGATCAGGAGAATTCGGCAATACATAATTGTATTAAAAATTTATATATGCTATCAAAGCAAATAATATTGCAATATTGAAGCAGTAGTTGAGTTTGTCGGTGGAAAAAACTTGAATTTGCTGCAAGAATTTCTTGGTACGATAGTTGAGTAAACATTAAAATGGATTTCAATGGTTTACGATTAGAGTATGCACTCAAGTGCATTTCGACCTAAATTTTATGGAAGGATAGGATGGTGGTATTTCTTGAAGATAATGGCTTGAAGGAATTCATCGACAATGATGTTCCTAAGCCCACTTCGACGGATGCTGCATTACTTGAAGCCTGGAAAAAAAAAGTAGCGAAGATGAAAAGGATTCTGTTGCAAGGTGTGAGTGACCATATTATCTCAAGCTTTCATGGGAAAACCACTCCATTTTCAATGTGGAAGGCTTTGAAGGATCTTTTCCAAAGCATTAGAGACCATACGAAATTGGCGCTGAAGGATAAACTCAGAAAGATCAAGATGGAGAAGGGCGACAATATTCCTAAGTATCTGAAAAAGTTTGTCCAATTTAGAGATGAACTAGGGAGTGTGGGAATCATGGTTTTTGATGATGATTTGGTGAGTTTCACTCTCTTGGGACTTCCTAAGAGTTGGCACAGTTATCAAGAATCTTTCAATGGACGGGAAAAACTGCTGGATTGGGAACAATTGTGGTCAGATCTAGTGGAGGAGGAGTTCAAGAGGAACACTAGAGATGGCTCTTCATCAAAGCATGATGATGAAGCGGATTGTGCTTTGGCTACCAAAGAAAGGAAAGGGAAGGGGAAGAAATCCCATTCAAAATCCGAGGCTAAAGGGAAGAAGCTGGATTTGTCCAAGGTAAAGTGTTTTTACTGTCACGAACATGGGCATCTTACCACTAACTGTGCACAGAAAAAGAAGAACATGAAGGCTGCTGGAGCTGTAGATGGTGAGGCCCTTGCCTCACAATTTGAACTTGATTTCTCTTTGATCTCATGCTTGGTTTCAAGCGCAATGGGATTTGTGTGGTATCCTGATAATGGTGCTTCCTTCCACATGACGGGAGATAAGGATATTTTTGAGGACTTAGAGGAGAAAGATCTCTAGATGCATATAGAGATGGGCGACGATGGATGATACAATGCAACCAAAATTGGTACAATTACCTTTGAGAGGGACTCAAGTAAACCATTTCTGTTGAAATATGTTATGCATGTTCCAGGTCTGAAGAAAAACGTGATCTCAGTCACAATGTTGGAGGAAAAAATTTATGACATTGCTTTTAGAGATGGAAAAGCTTTCCTGCGACATAAAACAATGAGTCAAACCAAGAGGATATGGATTTGAGTCAAGAATCTCTACAAGCTAGAGGTAGATGGCTACACAGCAATGGTGGGAAAATCAGAAGAAGTGGTGAGTCGAGATGAGGGAAAATTATGGCATAAGCGATTGGGCCATCATCACCATGGCACCCTAAATATTTTGCAGAATATTTCTACTACAATTCCCAAGGGTACACTTGCATAGTTAGATCAGTGCAAGGGATGTACTATGGGTAATTTTTTGAAGACCACCTTTCATGAAATGGAGAACCATGCTTCGATGATCCTAGATATAGTTTACATAGACGTGTGTGGACCATTCTCGGTTGCTTCAACAACAAAAATAGGTATTATGTTATTTTTGTTGATGAATATTCTCATATATGATGGATCTTCTTCATGAAGAATAAGGATCAAACATTCTCAAAGTTATGTGAGTTTAAATCATTGGTGGAGAAAGAGTTGGGGAAGCAAGTGAAGTCTCTCTAAAGCGATAATGGTGGTGAATACATCTCGAACGAATTCAAAGAATTTTGTAGCAAAGAAGGAATTTGAAGATAAATCTTAGCGCCTCATAACCCACAGTAAAATGTGGTGGTGGAGAGGAATAATAGAATTATCGTGGGTGCTGCACAAGCTATGATGCATGATCAGGGCCTACTAATGCACTTGTGGGTGGAAGCATGCAACACTGCAGTTTATGTGCAAAAATTTTGTCCTCATAGAGTACTTGGCATGAGTACACTTGAAGAATCTTTTACTTGTAAGAAACCAGATGTTTCTCACTTTAAGATTTTTGGCTCATATGTTTATGTGCATGTGAACAAGAACGCCAGGAAGAAGCTAAAACCAACTTCTGAAGTTGGGATATTTGTGGGGTACACAGAAACACCCCATAATTATCATGTTTATTTTCAAAACATTTGGATGACAGTGGTGTGACAGGATATAGAATTCAATGAGGAGAAATCCATGAAGTTGTCGCTTGAGAGGGAGCTACACTTGCATGCAGAGGAGGAACTACTTGTTCCTAAATATGAGTCTCTAGATGTGGATGAACCACAGGAGGAGGTTCATGGAGTGGAGGATTCCACTCACGTAGAGCCAAACATCAGAACTGGCAAAAGGCGTACCACAGAAGCTAAGAGGTTGAAGCTTGATGTGGCACAGAAAGTAGGAGTCCCTACCTCATAGCGCAGACAGAGATAGTATCCTAATGGATTCACAGGATACATGTCTATCATGAGAAAATATATTGTGACAAAGCCATATTCCTTTCAAGAAGTAGTGCAGAAGCCCACATGGGTAGATGCAATGGTGGAGGAGTATGACTCCATTGTGAGAAACAGTGCTTGGGAAATTTTTCCAAGGCCAGTTGATAAATCAGTGGTAGGTTCAAGATGGATCTACAAAATAAAGAAAGATTTTGATGGGAGTGTTGAGAAATACAAGGCCAGATTTGTGGTTTGGGGGTTCTCACAGATCGAGGGGATTGATTATGAAGAAACCTTTACACCCGTGACACGGTATTCTTCCATAAGGACCGTCCTTTCTCTCTCAGTGCAGATGGGTTGGCACATTCATCAGATGGATGTGAAGACTGTGTTCCTTAATGAGATCATTGAGGAAGAAGTGTACATTGAGAAGCCTAAAGGATTTGAGATCTTGAGCAACGAGTCATATGTGTGTAGACTCAAAAGAGCATTATATGGACTGAAGCAAGCACCCCGCACTTGGTACACTCGGATCGACAGTTATTTCACCAGACTTGACTTCACCAAGAGTGAGGTGGATGAAAACCTATACCAAATTGTGGTGGCGGGTAAGATTTTAATCATTGTTCTTTATGTTAATGATTTAATACTGACTGGTGATGAACAACTGATACACTCATGCAAGGAGGACCTTGCAAAGGAGTTCGAGATGAAGGATATGGGCCTCCTTCACTATTTCATTGGATTGGAAATATGGCAGTGAGAAGGTGAACTGTTTGTGTCTCAAGGAAATTATGCAAGGGATATAGTTAGTAAGTTTCACATGGAGTGCTGCAAACCCATGGATACTCCTCTCCCTGGAAAATGGAGGAAAGAGGACGCTACATCTGGAGAGGTAGTGGATGCTACTGCCTGTCAACAGTTGGTGGGTTCGCTCATGTATTTAGTTAATACAAGACCGGACATATGCTATGTGGTGAACTAGCTTAGTCAAGCGATGGTTAAGCCTACCAAGCTCTTTTGGAAGGCTGTTAAGCATGTCCTGAGATATCTCAGGGGCACATCTGAGTATGGCTTATGGTACAGACAGACAGATGAGGTGAATTTGCATGGCTTCACAGATGCAAATTGGGCAGGCAGCCCAACGGACAAAAATAGCACATCAGGAGGGGTTCTTAGTATTGGATATACAACTTTTTTTTGGTAGAGTAGGAAACAGAGATCTGTGGCACTCAGTTAAGTGGAAGTGGAATACATGGCAACAAGTCAAGTTGCATGTGAGGCTATCTGGATGAGGAAGATCCTGGTTGGATTGTTTCATTCTCGTTTAGATCCTACAATTATTAATTGTGATAATTAGAGTTACATTAAAATCTCGATTAATCCTATGTTTCATTATATATATAAGAATATAGATTAACCGATATCATCATATCAGAGATTGTGTGTAATGGAAGATCATGTGGCTTCAGTACATTCCTACAGAAGATCATGATGCAGATATTATGACGAAGGTGCTCACTAGGAGAAAATTAGAATACCATAGAGATAGGATTGGGGTGAAGGATAATCCCTCTCCTATTGAGAGGGAGTGTTGAGATTCAATAAGATGGTAATCTTAGTGAAAATTAAGCACCTACACTAGGTGGGGCCCGCAGGCTATTTTTAGGTGATATGTCTATTTTATCAATAGTTTATTTATAGATGGTTGAGAAAATTATATGGATGGATGGGCATCCATTTTTGGAATCGATGTGTGAAGTTGTTTCGTGGAATGCATGTCTAAAAATAGAATGCATGTTGGTTATTGTTAGCCCTTAACAATAATTAGATAATAAATAATAATCTATTCTCTTGAAGCACTTGATTTTAGTTAACTGATGTCTCAAACTATTTAACTGAATTAATTTCGAGTCAACGTTTGGTTTGTGGGACATGCTACAGGACTTCATTGTAACAGAGTTGGATGTGTAGTTATGTGAGTTGTAAAGTAGTTTCACTTAGTTAAGTGAGTCAAACTCAGTTTTGCTAGTTGTAACTAGTTGTAACTAAAGATACACTAGTGAGAGATGAGTGAATTAAGTATTAAATTAATTCACATGGAGTGATCTAACATGCAACTGAATATTTACTACTATTAACTACATGTATATCAAATCCAGTGGAGACCCAATTGAGCGATAGATGAAAGGGACAGTTTGGCTATCATTTGTGACTATAGTGGGTGCACAAGTGCAACCAAACACACATTGGATATTCCAATGAGGATTGCATAGCCAAGGTAAGGCAAGATCGAATTCATTCAGGGATTGTGATCAGTAGGGATTGCGCAGTGGAGGTAGGCTATCAAGAGGCAATAAATTGGTGCATTCTTATGCCAATTTTTTGTATGATAGTGTGAGATGATTGTATATTGTTCTGAGAGCTCTTGGAGTAGAGTTTTGTATGATATTGTTTCATGATCCATGATATATACATAATATATGATAGTGGGGCTTTTAGGTTTATGCTTTCCCGGTAAAAACATCTGTGTTATGTGTGATTGATCTTTCTTCATGTGTTTGCGATTGGTGATTAAATTTAAACATAGAATTTAAGTTGAATTATTCTGTATTTAACAGTGGCATATAATTTTTAGATTAGGAGAATCCGACACTACATAATTGTATTACAAATTTCTACAAAATTTGCACCACATAAATCTGCAAACTATCATTGGCACCTTGTATGGAAGGGAAACCTGGATTGAGACTTGTAATATAAAAAAAAAGGGTTAAAATCCAAAGAAGAGAGGATGATCTACCATCTGCCTCTCTTCTTGACAGGTATAGTCTCGATGACGAGTCTTGGTTAGACACGAAACATTTACTTAAAAATGGATACTGTGGAGATTCCAAATCCTCCTCCTCAAAACTCACACCACAGAAATATGTGAACTATCATTGGTACCCTATATGGAAGCGTAACCTGGATTGAGACTCGTAATCTCGAAAAAACAAGGGTTAAAATCCGAAGAAGAGAGGCTGATATACAATCTGCCTTGCTTCTTGGTAGGTTTAGTCCTAATGATGAGTCTTGGTTAGACATGAAACATTGACTAAAAATTAATATTATGGAGATTCTCAATCCTCCTCCTCAAAACTCAGACCACATAAATCTTTAAACTAGAATTTGTACCCTATACATAAGGGAAACTTCGATTGAGACTCATAATATCAAAAAAACAAGGGTTAAAATTCGAATAAGAGAGGCGGATCTACCATCCCCCTCTTTTATTGGCAAGTTTAGTCCTGATGATCAGTCTTGGTTAGACTCAAAACATTGACTTAAAAATAGATATTGTGGAGATTCCGAATCCTCCTCCTAAAAATTCACACCATAGAAATCTGCAAACTATCATTGGTACGTTGTACGGAAGGGAAACCTAGATTGAGACTTGTAATTTTGAAAAAAAAGGGTTAAAATCCAGAGAAGAGAGATTGATCTACCATCTACCTCTATTCTTCGTAGGTTTATTCCTGATGATGAGTCTTTATTAGAATCGAAACGTTGACTTAAAATAGATACTGTGGAGATTCTAAATCCTCCTCCTCAAAATTTACACCCCAAAAATCTGCAAACTATCATTGGTACCCTATACGGAAGGGAAACCTGGATTAAGAGTCGTAATCTTGAAAAAAAAAGGGTGAAAATCCGAAGAGGAGAGGATGATATACCATCCACCTCTCTTCTTGGTAGGTTTAGTCTTGATGATGAGTCTTTGTTAGACTCGAAACGTTTAATTAAAAATGAATACTATGGGGATTTTCAATCCTCCTCCTCAAAACTCACGCCAAAGAAATCTGAAAACTATCATTTCTACCTTGTATTGAAGGGAAACCTTGATTGAGATTCGTAATCTCGAAAAAACAAGGGTTAAAATTCGAAGAAGAGACGCTGATCTAACATCCACCTCTCTTCTTGGTAGGTTTAGTACTGATGACGAGTCTTGGTTAGACTCAAAATTTTGACTTAAAAATTTATACTTTGGAGATTCTAATTCCTCGTCCTCAAAATTCACACCATAGAAATTTGCAAACTATCGTTGGTACTCTATACGGAAGGGAAACCTAGATTGAGACTCATAACCTCAAAAAAAAAATGGTTAAAATCCAAAGAAGAGAGGCTAATCTACCATCCACCTCTCTTCTTGGAAGGTTTAGTCTTGATGATCAGTCTTGGTTAGACTCGAAATGTTGACTTAAAATTGGATACTGTGGAGATTCTAAATCTGCCTCCTCAAAACTCACACCACAGAAATATGCAAACTATCATTAATTTGAAGTTAATTTAGTTTAAATTTTGTAATTAAATTGTATATTTGATTAATAAAATAATCAATTAACAATTAATTTAGGATTAGAATTTAATTCAAGAAATTCCATTTTTAGCCTAAGGAGTAGATATTCCAGAATTCTGAAATTTTTGACTCATTAACTTTGGAAGCTCATAGATTGAGTTTTACTTGGCCAAATGATTCCCAAGACAACTCATTGGAAAGATAAAGTCATGGAGAAATTTTTTGAAGTGGTTTTATTCCTAGGTTTTATCATTTGTTGATTCTAAAATTCAGCATAATATCAAACTCTGAATTTTTAAACAAAATCAATTTTCTAAGTTTTATTTTCTTCCTTCCCATTTTCCCATAGCCTCTACTGAGTGCAAATCCATTCATCTACATTGCCCTTGAAAAATTAGATCACCACAAGCATCAATTAAAAGCTAAAATTTCCTTTCCATTTAATTATTTAATTAATTTTTATTGAATATATTTTATTCCATATTTGGTATTTTGATTTGATTTTGCATTTTAATTTAATTTTGGATTTGTTTTTTGTAGGGAAATGGCTAAAGATATGGGAAGAGAAAATATCAATCAATGATAATTATACAACAAGAGAATAATAAGGTTTTGGCCCAATTAAATTGATTGAGCAGATTTATTCTTCAACCAACTTTCTTATTGAGAAGTCCTTTTGTAAATATTATAAATATCAGATTGTAGGATGTAATAAGGGGCTTCTCTTCTATGGAATTCTAGAATTATTGAAGGTACTAATATAATGAGGATTTTAGTTTTTTAGGTGAGAGGAGAGAAAATCTTATATTTGGGGATTATTGAGGAATTTTCTTCTGCATTCTTAATTATGTATAGAGAACAAAGCTAGTACTACTGCAATTCTTGTTTTAAAGTCAAAATTTCAAAGCATTGTAAAGGAATGTTTGAGACAAGAGCTAGAGAAACATATTTTTTGAATTGGTATTTATAATACTATTGTTTTAAATAACTGTTTCATTTTATGATAGCGAGAATGTGTCATTTTATTAATATTTTTGCACTATCCTCAGTATGAGTAATTTGGTCCAATTATATGTTATTATTTATCTCTACTCTTGTGGGTTGAATTCCAATTTCAGAGTAAATAATTGCTCAAAAATTTGTCTTTTAATACTGATTTAACAAAAAATAATTCTGTGAACTATTTCCTTATATTGTTGTTTAATTATTCGAATTACTGATTTTATAATCAATACCATTTTGTGAACTACTTCCTAAATGTTGTTGGTTGATTATCTCAGTTAAGAGGTATGTGAATAGAATGTGTTTTGGTATTCATAGTGTTAGTTAATTGAACTACTTCGTTAGCTTGATATTCATTATAAGCCAGACATATTTAAATCCAAATCATTTAAATATCTTGCTCTCAATTGGGTTAAATCTATATCTTCCTAACTGAGATAAGAGTAGTATATTTTTCCTTTTGCTTGCGTTTTAGAATAATTTTTCATTTAGATTTAATTCTACATTCCTAGAAGCCCTCTTTCAAAAGAGGAAAATTTTAGTTGTGGATTGGGTGAGTGCCAGATAAACTTAAGGATCATGTTCTTATAACCTCATCAACAAGAGGGTTTATCTGATGTCTCTTTTCCATTAGTAGATGAAAGTCATATTTTAAGCCATTGGAGATAGAGAGACTTGGTAACTGGATCTATTTTAACTAGTCAGAACCACAATCCCAAATGGAAAAGGAGTTGCTTTAAGGTCTAAACTGGGTAGTCTCCCTTATAGTGTCGTAGGTGGACATTTTTGGCCCTCAACACTTTTTGCGCTAGAAGGAGGGCCTGAAGACTTATTGTCTATTGGAATTTTTCTATTTCAAATTTTTATTTAATTAGTATGGCTCCTATTAAACTTCCAATTTGGATTTGTATTTCTAGACATGAATCTTCCAATACTCCACCAGAAGTGGTAAGACACTTGTCTAAAGTAAATTTTAATGGTAAGATAAATTCTTCTTCTTTTGATCATGCCTTTCAATTTATTAAAAAATTTACAAATTCTGATTATCAAGAGATTGATGAAGGTACTTTATGCATGATTTTTACTCTTACATTCTTGGCAAAAGCCGAAAGTTGGTGCCAATCGCTTTCAATTATTGAAATTGACATATGGGATCAATTTATTAGAATGTTCCTTTGTAAATTTGATGGCTATGAATATGAACTCGTATTTTACGAAATTGAATATCTACAAAGGTTTCAAAGTGAGTGTTTGATTGATTTGACCATTATATTTCATTTAAATTATTTAAAATTTAAAATTGAAGGCAATCCTTCCAATGAGGAATTATTAGATTGGTTTGAACATATTTTATCTCTTCCTCCTATTGATGATATACGTGAAATAATTTCAAGCTTTTCTAAATCTCCTAGTGATTCTATTAACATAATTGAGAATTCCAACATAGAGGTGCATACCAATCATGATGAAGTGGTTTCAGTGATGTATGATAAATTATTAAATTTATTACACACCTCTTACAATAGTAATGATAATCATATTATTGAACCAATATCACAAATATTGTAAAATTTCTCTAACCAACCAAAAGAAGATACTAGAAACACTCTTGAAGAAGATACCTCTTTGAAATATGAAAATCAGTGTGAGCTATAACTAGAAAATCAGAGCATAATCCGGCAAGTATAAGCAATAATTAAAATTTCACATAATATGCAGTCAACTCTATAGATTTTTGAATTCTCTCACAATAATAAAGTGCCAAATTCAGGGAAAAAAAATCAGAATTCTTCAAGAAAGAATAATTATCCAAGTAAATGATCTTAAATCTGAAATTTGCAATAAAGAAAATGCATAAGATATCTCAAATAGAGACATTTTCAAATGCATTGTTTCAGATTCATATTTTTCCCTTTATCCTGATATTTTTTCTAATAAAAATTTATCCTCTCTTCACTTTCATTATATTTTAGAAAAAAAAAAGGGGGTTGATCTAAATGAATTTTCAATTATCTTTTATCAAGATAGAGAATTAATTATTTATCCTTCTCACATTAATGAACATGAGCTTAATATTCCTCCTCGTTTTGACACATTAGATGCGATCGAAGGGAATTCTAAAGCATGTTATGAGATCATTTATGATAGTTAATTTGACATTAAGGATGTTGATCTATCTTCCTCAAAACTGAATCCTCATTATGAAAGTCTAATCACATGTGAAAATGAGGAACACTCTCATTCAAAAATTGTTTCAACTAGTTCTCATTTTCAAACAATTAACCATACTCATGATTTCATGATTCAAGAAACCATTCCAATATATGATTTATATGAAAATCAAGCTCGCATTGTTATTCATAGTCATGACTCTCTCTCGAATTCAAAATTTGATATCAACAATAATTCTAATTGAATTATTCTACCCAATTCTTGTGAAGAGGAAATTGTTGTAAGTTAGTCCCAATTATCTTGTAACATTAATTGTAACAATGTAAACTAAGATTTTATTTTGTTATTATTCCATCATTTATTTTGTTTAACTTCAGTTTTATTTTCCATTTTTAGTCTTATAATTTTAGATACTTTGTGTTGGCATATTGAACACTCAATTGATGCATTCGCTCAATGGAAATATGAATATTCAAATTATAATTGTGTACATCAAGGGCTATTAAACTTCCAATTCCAATTGATATTCATTTCTTATCAATTACTTCTTTCTTCTCGACAAAAGTGCCAACAAGAGAGTGTATTTTCACAATATGACCAACGATCTAATTCAATTAATAATATTCTATTGGATCTATTAGACTTCCATCTGTTTTTCGTTGATCAATCTGAAAAATATTCGAAGAATTTTCTTTCACCAAATATCGTTAATAATTTAACACTTGAACATAAAAAAATATCATGGAGGCCATTATATTTAAAATTTATTATTCACAATTTGGCCTGTCATCCCCTCTTTTGAACCTCTCCCAATCAATAATGGAAATCCATCCAGATTTCTATGATCCAGTTGAAGTTCAACTAGAAGAGATATTTGAAGAGAAGGTAATTATAAATAAGCTAGTCTCTGTATTTAGATTAACAATTTGCATACCTACTAGATCCAAATTTATTTTTATACATATAATATTTTTACTGATGTTCAACATGTATATACATACAAGAACTAGAACGAGAGAATGGTTACATTGGAACTATGACTATACCGAGTCATGTTTCCTTCGGATGACTTAGCAATAGGAATAGATTAATTTCGAATAGATTCTTTTCTGTTTGCATTTATTTCATTATTTCAGATTTTCAATAAGAAAATAATGAATCTGACTTCTTCTGGGCATCCCCTATCATTTTCAGAAAATAAGATTAGATCATTTTATAATCTCTTGAGTAGTGATATCATACATATTTTTCAAGCCTTAATTGTCTTTTTCTGCAAAAAATTCATTACATTAATCATACATGAAGAAATTTCAAGGATTTGATACAACCCAAAAAAAAAAATTATTCTCAATTATTTCTGAAAAAGAGCTTGTTTTTTCCACTCTTCTTCGAGGTTGATGCAATTTGAAATTTCATTACTTAGCATTTTAGATTAAATAAGTAGGTGATGTTGAACATATGCAAATTTAGAGAAAAATTAGGAGAATTTGAATATTCATGAGGTAAAATTACAATCAAAATTCTTCCAGGTATATGTTTTACAAGTTCATTTGTCATTTATTGTTAGTTTGAATCATTCATAAGTATTTCGTATTTATGTTTCATTTCTTTTGTAGGTTTTCATCAAGATGATTGTGGAGACTTGAGATAAGCAACCAACCAACCTTTTCCTCAAATTTGCAACATGTTCAGGAAAATATTTATGATTTTGTCTAGATTTGAGGATTATCTAATTTTTCATTTATTCATTGAAATCCTGATAAGTCTTACTAAATTATTGGAAGAGTCATATCGGATCATTATAAATCATAACTCTCTTCATAAGAAAGTTATAGTCAAATTACTTTTCGATAAGATATTCCGACAGTTAATTAAATTATTAAGGGGTTATTTATTTAAAATAAAAGTTAAATTAGTCTCTTTCTTTTTTAATTGAATACTTGAAGAAATCATCAGCCCGACATATGGCACATCATATATCGCAATCTGCATATTAGAGGTTCTCAAATGATCATACTCCAAATATCTTCGATCCCAGGATATTCCCATCCCCTCCAATCTCAGATCAACCTTTCCACCTGATATCGCATCATCTATATCACAAAACTTTTTTATGACAGTGTATGATCAAAATTAGCTCTTAACATTTCCCGATAAGAAACCTTCGATACAAGACTGTCGATATCCCCTGCCATTCATTCTCCGATAAATAACTTCACCAAATATTGCGATATTCATAAACCTCCCATACCTGATACGACATTTAAATATAGTTTTAAAATATATCACATCCATTCATAAATCACAATTTTATTGCAGCATATGTTTAAAAGTTTCGATGTTCCGAATCCAATATGAAATTAAAATTTTCATAATAAAACTATCAGGTCCATTCTTCATCGCCCATTGGTATATCAACAATTTTACATTCTGCGCTCAAATCTACTGATTGTTGATCTCTTATAAAAACAAAGCGTGGTCCCACAAATAAGCCACGTCATCTATCACATTCACGCTATCTCTAGAATAATATCAGCGCTTCCCCTATCTCCTAAATAATATTAGTGTTTCCTTTTATTAACAAACTCCAATCTCCATATATGATTATTCTTCGGTATCACAATTTCTCCATTGCATATTCTCATATCGCAATCCCGTTACCGCAACACTTATATCGCATCGCGAAACTCAAATGACACCTTGTATTGACATCCTCCGATGCGATAGATGATAATGTATACCTATATGTCATTCTCGTTTCTTTTTTATATAACAATTGATCAAATATCGACAAATGTGGAAGTCACGACTTTTAAGTTATGCATGAAAAATAAATTACAGTGTGAAATATTCAGGAAGGCACTGACCTATATAAAAAACCACGTGAACACACATTTTAATATTTTTTCTCTCATTGGTCTAGCTAGGATGAATTTCTTATGCATGTTATTGCTTTAAATTGATACAAACCAAGGAAATTTCACATAAAATAGCTTTTAGTGTGTTATCACTTTGTAATTTCTCAAGTCTAAAGAAATAAATCACTGAGGTAACCACAAACCTACTTTGGAGTTTAGGATCTAGCCCTCCTAAACTCGGAGAGGGCTCTCTATGTAATATTTAGCTCTAATTGAAATAGATATTAGGCTATTTAATAAGTATAGAGTTGGTTTTTTGAATTGGTTTGGTTGGAAATGCAGAGGAAGGCCATTGGGAAATGGAGCCAAAGAGGCTTAGGTGATCAATTTGCAGAAGTATCATGTTTAAGTGAAACATGGCAAGGTAGACATTACTATTATATCCTTTATATTTTGATGAAATTTAATAAAAGAACAAGGGAGACTCAATCGAAACTAGGGAGCATTTAAGAATTCCCTAGTCTGGATATAAGAATAGAGGTTTAATCGAAACTAGGGAGCAATGAAGAATTCCCTAATCTAGATATCAGAAGAAAACATGTAAAATACTAACAGTTAAAGGTAGAGTGTATGATCTCAACAATTTCTGCAGTGATACTCTTGTTAGACAATTCAGAATTAAGAAAACAATTAGATGGAAACAAAGGAAAGCACATATACAGTAAGGAAAACTTCAACAATGGATATGTCACATGAATCCTGAAACAACTGATCTTTTATTAATGCCAATAGTCACTTAAAATCAGTGAACTACATCACACTGAATAGTGAGGTTACTGGTTAAAAATCCCAACCAGCACCACCAATAGCTCAAAGACATAAGTATTTATAAATTTACAAACTTTTTACAATAAATGTTGTCCTTAACAGACAGGACATTTTTGGATTATAGATGAAGTAAAAATCTCTAATTGCTACAGATTAATAGTTCTGGTGGAATGTGTTGTGCAAATGTTGTTGTTGTGGAAGTGGGAGTAGGTAAGATGTAGACCCAAATTTGTGGTTGTGCTGGTAGATGAACTAGCAGATGCAGATGTATCTCTCTTTCTCTTAGTAATTTACTCAACTGCTTGTTGATCCTCTGATTGCCGTGCTATTTTATTGTCCATTGGTATCAAAAATTATTTTGGAAAATATATAATAATATATATATTTTAATAATATTTCCAAAATATTTTAAATTAAATTTATAATTAAATTTCTACAAAACCATGTGTTGTTTCCAATCTGTGGTTTTGTTTTCTCTTTCCATGAATGCACAAAACCATGTGTAGTTTTGTTTCTATTACTCCTCCCTCCGTAAATTCATTTTACCTGCATGTAAATTCCTTTTACCTTTGTATACTACCTGGATGGTTTTGCAAAACCATGTGTTGATTTCTATGGTTGGGAGAGTATTCTCACTTTACTCTTTTACTTTCACCTGTATATTAATTTCATTTGGAATTTCCCCTTTTATTTTCCCTGATTCTTTCATGACATTCGTGAATTTTATTTCATGTGTCGTTGTAAGACTATTTTACCTTTGAATCTCATTCCACAACCTTAGTCTCATATTGCCTGTAGCTATATAATTTTACCTCAAGTGTGGTTTCACCCATAGCTCTGAAATATTACTGCATTCTCATATCTCTATATTTCACTTGAAATTAATCCACCCTATATTCCCACCATAATTTTATAAGATTTAAAATCAAAACAATTAATGGTTTTTGCATCGTATTTGGAGAAGCAGTGTGGTAGAATGTGGGAGTGACAGCTAGTAATACCCAATAAAAGTAAAACTGCCCATTTCGCACTCACTTGAGGCTTTAAACATTGAATGATTGGGAATGCGATATGGAACTATGGCCGTTGGATCTATGGAGGATGATCAAATGGTTTGAAGAGTAAAGGGATTTCGATAGGTGGGACCTGGGGTGACTAATGAAAAGGGGTCTATTATATATTGTGATGGTTTTAAGGATCTGGGATTCTAATATAGTGGGATGGTAAAAATATATAAAATGGGGAATAAATGTATAAAAACTATAATTTAAAATAATACAAAGGGTTGGGTAGGGGAATTAATATAATATTAAACTTATGGGTTAACATAATGTTAAAGGGGTCTCTGTTATGAGAGTGGGTGTTAGAAATGTATTTTAACTAAAATGTTAGGAATGCATTAGGAATATAGGTTAAGTGAAATGAAAAGGGGATATTTAAAATACACTAAGGAATGGGGGTTTGCTAAAATAATGCTTGGGAAAGATCTAGTAGTGGGACCGAACAATGTTTTAAATATTTCAAACCTAGGATAAGTGGGCTTATTGGAAAAGGGAAATTAATAAAGGATAATGGAATTTAGTAAAACGAGTGAGTTTTAACTAGGTAAAGAGTTTTTTTTTAGGAAGGAGAAAATATTAGGGTATGAAATGTAATGAAGGGGTAATGAAGGGAATATGTAAATAAGGGGTAAGTTAGGAAACACATATCTTAGGGAATGAGTTTGAAAGGGAAAAAATGAATGAAGGGAAATTAATAAAATAGACATGTAAGGGGTTTAGGGAATGAGTGGAAATTAGTGAATGAGCTTTGATATTTAGAGCTAATATTACATAAAACTTTAGGGTAAATATCAAAAGTAATATATAAGCTTTGTGAATGTCCTCCTTCTTTGATAATTCCTCCTACATATGAAACATAGGATTTAAGCATGAGGAAGGTGCATTTGAGCTAGCAACCTTATGCATTCCAAAACCTTTTACTCTTTTCCTTTAGTTTCCCTAACATTTTCTTGTGCCTTCTTTGTTTACAACAACTAATACCTAACATTTTATTTTCTTCTTTTTATGTGGTTCATTTTTCTATATATTTTTTTAATCTTTTTCTTTCAGTCCTTTGATTTTTCTTTTAGGACTTAACCCTCTTTACATTTTTTATTTTTTAATATGGGAAAATAATTTTGCAGAAAGCAAAAGTATGAACAATATTACAAGACCTTAACAAAGTCAATTCAAAATTATGAATCCTATTATTATAGGACCCTAACACAGTGAATGATCTTATCTATGATTTTACTTATGCCTATTCCAAATATTACAATTTTCCAAGATGAGTTGAACTATTGCATCACACTTACCAAACTGTTTTCTGTTTGGTTATATTGATTTCTTCTATCGAGACTCAAAGCCTCTAATGGATGAATTTTGGAATCCCAATCCTCTGCTTCTAATTTTTCAATATTTTTCTCATAATTTCGAAGTTGTTTATTTATTGGACTCTTGGGTTTGTATTATATTAGAAGAATTTGAAACATATTATAATATTTACTTCTCAGAGCTTCAAATTTCCTTTTCTTTCCACTATATTTTCCATCACATTTAGCGAAGGAAATGACCCCTATTTTACTATCTTCATTGGATTTTTCTGGTCTCAAAATTTTGTAAAATTGATTTTGGATTTAGAAAAGGTTTTTGAAATATTGAATACTTGATTTATTCTCATATTTATTTAACATCGAATTCATCTCCTAAAATCTTATTTTATAGGTAAATGTAAGTGATCTTGCAATCATTTTATAAAACTCCAAATTATCTCATTATTGGAATTAAAGTCATTGGAGCTATTTTATAGACTCGTGCAAATTTTTTTTCCTCTGATATGAGAATGTTTGATGTTTTAGAAAGAATTTTTTTTACATTATACATTTATCAAGCATTTCTTATCTGACATGATCAATATCGTAAGTTTTGTTTGTAAAAGTTACACGAAAGATTTTGTTCTAGAATCTTGTTGCCCTTAATATTCTAAATGTCAAAACCTCTTGTAACAGAGGTGAAATTTCATTAAACTTCTAAAAACAAATATCATGGGAAACATTATGATGAATTATTTTTATTTATCGAAGTTTTTTCCATTTGATAATCTTGAAAAACTTGAGCTCTTACCTTTTTCTTTGATTCTCTCAGAAACTTGGAACTTCAGAATATCTGGTTAATAATCTTCATAGGTTTCTGATCATTACATTTTGATATTTCACTATGTAGACATGAAGTATCATTTGATTATATTTTGAATATATATGCTACTTTAATGTTATCATGGTGGTCAAAAAGTTGGATGTGTTTCAATCATAATTTTTTCAAATCCAATTATATATTTTTCATGGTGCATGCATATGGGCTTCTTTTACACTTCTCAAGAGCCTTCTTGGCTAATAAAAAAATGCATCACCTGTGGTTCGTTTACGTTTTTGCCTTTTATTAATTATTGGATGCACATTATATTACCTAAATCATCTTTTAATGAGCATCTTCATTTACTACGAAGACACTCTAGAGAAACCATCTTGGTAATACAACAACTGATAGGGAATTTGGAATAAGGTAATGTACCAATGGTTAATTCATATTTTAATTCTCTTTTATCTTGGTATATCACTCCATACTTATCATAAAATGGTTCAAGTCCTCTTCATATACATAATTGTTACATTATTTTGGATTTTGAATAGACTTCAATATTTTTGGGCTAATATAAAACTTAGAATGAAAGAAGCAAAGAGAACATTCATCATTGCAATTAATAAAGAGGCATATCTTCATCCTCATTTCTAATGGATTTGTTTTATTTACGATTCATTGAACATGAAACATTTTTTTTATTCCAGTTTACTTCTTTATTTAGTTTAGATTCAATAAATAATGATTTTGGGTCAATAATATTTCAATCAATTCAACTTCTTCATGTTCCCAATTCTAATTAAAGGAAGAAGCTAAGTTATTTGAGGTAAATAATTAAAAAATGGGAGATGTTGGGTTTTTCCCTGCAACAATGGCGACACACAGGAGAAGAACTAGTTATCTTACTTGTAGCACTCTGAAAATTTCAGACAACTTGTAGCAGCTAAAACTCTTCCACAAAGTATGGAGGGTACTGAATCCCTAGGGGGATAGGTTCCCACTTATATGAGTAAAATAGAACAAGTACATGTCTAAAATGGGTAGAGACAGAGGTTAAACAACCCTGAACAGACGCCCAGAAAAACCTGGAAATTTTTTAGAAAAACTCTCGCAAAAACTCCATGTCGCAGTTTCTGACCTGTTTCTTGCTGAGGCCACAATTTTTGGGCAGATTTTCACGTCCTAAAGCTCCAAGTCACAGGTTTGGGGCCAAAAAGTGTGACCTACACTTCTGGCACTCTCGGGAGTATTTTTCAGTAGAATGTGTCATCTCAGCTGCGGCTAATGTCAGTCACCTGGGCAATAGGTCCGAAAACACACGGAAGTTAGAATTTTAATGTTTTAGGGTTTTATAGGTTAAAAACAACATTAAGAAAAACAAGACAAGAAGCTGAAGAGAAATAATACAGTTTGAAGCAGTTGTATATGCAAGGATCTAAAAAACGACAACGGTCGTAATCGTAAACCCATGTGGAGTCGCCAGTTGTTAGTATGAATCTTAATCAAAAGTGTATGAAAAAATATCACTTTAGCTGTGCATAAAAAACAGTCGTAACAGCAAATATGGTTGCCAATATCTTCAAATCTGCAATTAGGTGATTAATATAAATTTTACAAAAATCTAGATCTATGCATTAAAAGATATTAAGCAGTAAATAAAAACGAGATTTACTCCATGCATCCAATAGACAAGACAAGAATATGTTGAATGAATTTTATATTAAGGGCACCTGGGAGGAAAACATAGAAGGATGTTACAAATTCTCCTCAAAGGGATGGGTTCTTGTAATTTCTAAGCACTTTAGATCTAAAATTCCTCTCTCCTGATGGTGTAGAAAACCCATACAAAAATGGAACTCAAAGGGAGTTCACAAGCAAAAGATAGAAAAATATGACAATGATGGTGGATCAAAGTTAGACCAAAGGTATAGATCTAGAGTGATCTTTAGAAAAAAAAGGGTGATGGATTAATGGAAAAACCCTTCTATTTATAACAAAATATTGAGTTAATCTATATATTGTTGCATAATTAAAATATTATTGACCAAATCAAGATCTGACTTTTATGGAATATTTTATTATGTTTGTTGGAGGGAAAAGGAATTTGACTTGGGTCAAATCCCTTTATTTGTAAATAATAAATAAATAATTTATCATTTTAAGGATGTGGTTGAGTAATAAATAAATAAATAATGATTTATTTAACTATTTATGAGTGATTTAGTCTAATTTAGATAAATAATAATTTATCTAATTAATTTTCCTGTTTGGGGTTGAATATGACCAGGAATATTAATCAAATTGTTGTTTAACTAATTATTCCTTGAGGAAAATAAAAAAAAATGTGTATTTATTTAATATTTCCTCATGGGGTTTCCTGTTTAGACCATAAACAACTTAATAAAGGTGTTTTACTAAGTTATTTTTCATAGTGAAAACAATTTTACTTAGGGTAAAATTGGTCTTACATGGTGTACTTACATCCATCTAATAGTAGCAGGTTAGATGACCAAAAAATTGTGTAACAACACCCCCTCTCCACTCCATTAAAACCTCCCTATTATCTCCATTCGAGACTCTAATAAGTTCTCATAGCCACTCATGGTCCATCCACGTGGGACCACACCAACCAATAGAAAAAGGACTTGTGTCCTTTGTTTATATTTTTTAAAATATTAAATTAATTAAATTAATTAATTTCATATTTTTAATTTAATTTAATTAATTAATTAATTAATTTCATATTTTAATTTAATTTAATAAATTAATTTAATAATTTTAATTAATTAATTTGTAATTAATTTAATTTAAATTTCGTAATTAAAGTATATATTTGATTAATAAAGTAATAAATTAATATTTAATTGAGGATTATAATTTCATTCAAAAAATTTCATTTTTTGCCCAAGCAACAAAAATTCCAGGATTCCGGCAGTTTTGACTCATTAACTTTGGAAGCTCATAGATTAAGTTTTACTTAGCCAAATGAGGCCCAGAATGGCTCATTGGAAATATAAAATTATGGAGAAAATTTTGGAAGTGGTTTCAGTTCTAGATTTGATCATTTATTAAGTCTAAAATTCATCACAAAATCAAGCTCTAAATTTTTAAAGATAATCAATTTTCTGAGTTTTATTTCCTGCCTTCTCATTTTCCCACAACTTCTACTGAGTGGAGATCCATCCATATATGTTTTACTTGACAAAGTATATCACCACAAGCATCAATTGAAAGCTCAAATTTATTTTCCATTTAATTATTTAATTAAGTTTGATTGAATATATTTTATTCTAGATTTGGTATATTGATTTGATTTTGCATTTTAATTTAATTTTGCATTTTTTTTTTTAAGGAAAATAGTTGAAGTGATGAGAAGAGAAAATCTCAATGAATGAGAATGCTCAAGCAAGAGAAGAATGGGATTTTATCCCAATGAAAATTGATGGAGCAAATTATTCTTCAACCAACTTTCTTATTAAGAAATCCTTTTGTAAATATTATAGATAGAAGATTGTAGAATGTAATAAAGGGCTTCTCTTTTCTGCAATTTTGGAATTATTGAAGCCACTATGGTAATGGATTGTATATTTGTAGGTGAGAGGAGGGAAAATATCAGATCTGGCAATTACTGAGGATGTTTCTTTTGCATTCTGAATTATGTATGAAGATCAGAGCTTGTACTATTTCAACTCTTGTTTTAAAAGCAGAAGTTCAAAGCATTGTAAATGAATGTTGGAGACCAGAGTGAGAGAAATAGATTCAATAAATTCATATTTATAATACTATTTTTTTAAATACTGATTTCATTTCATTTTATTCATATTTGCGCACTATTGTCAGTATGAGTAAATCGCCTCAATTAGATGTTATTATTTATCTCTACTTGTGTGGGTTGAATTATAATTTCTAAGTAAATATTTACTCAGAAATCTATCTTTTAATATTTATTTAACAACTAGTGATATTCTGTGAACTATTTCCTTATATTATTTTTTAATTATTCGAATTACGGATTTAATAATCAATGTAATTTTTTGAACTACTTCCTAAATGTTGTTGGTTGATTATCACAGTTAATAGGTCTTTGGAAATAATTTTTTTTGGTATTCATAATGTCAGTTAGTTGAACTATTTCGTTAGCTTGATATTCATTATAAAACAAACATATTTAAATCCCAATCATTTAAATATCTTGCTCTCAGTTTGGTTAGATCTATATCTGCCTAATTGAGATAGGATTAGTATATTTTTTCTTTTTTCTGGAATTTTAGAATAATTTTTCATTTATATTTATGTCTACATTCCTAGAAGTCCTCTTTCAAAATAGAAAAACTTTAGTTGTGTCTTGGCTAAGCCCCAGAATAGCTTAAGGATCACGTTCTTTCCTGATCAACAAGAGGGATAATTTGATGTCTCTTTTCCATTGGTAGATGAAAGTCATATTTTAAGCCATTAGAGAAAGAGAGAAGGTAAATAGATCTAGTTTAACCAGTTATAACCACCATCCCAAATGGAAAATGAGCTACTATAAGGTTCGGACTGGGTGGTCTCCCTTATAGTTTTGTAGGTGGACATTTTTGGCCTTCAACACAACCATTTCATAATCGAAAATCAACTCACATTCATCAGTCATAATAGATACTGTTACAACTATCACCTAGTTACACTCAAGTACGTATCATATGTCTCAATGCATACATGTCAGTGCAATCATCTTAAAGCAAGATGATTTCTTCATGAATTATTACAGACACATATACTCATATCATGTAGTTAATCAAACATTCAAACAACTTGCAAACATACCATGTTAAATAAATCAAGTAGATGATGTAATAGACACCAAGTCACTCAAACACCAAATAGACGACATAATAAAAAATTCAAGCACCAAGTATATGACATAATAAAACTCATACATTAATGTACTTTAGGGGAGGCTATTTTTTATGAAAAATAAATCTAGATTAGCAAGATATGAGTTCAAAACAAAAAAAATTAAACAAAAAATAAGATCATGATATTCATAACAGTATCTAGCTAGCATGTGCACATCATAAACCCATAAGAAAACGTTGTTCATTCATACAATTACACATGCACATTAAGTCTACACATAACAAAACACACTATCATAATTAGGTCGACTCATGCCTCATTTTCATAACACTAACCATCAAGTCACTAACATGTAAGAAAAACAAGTTATATATCATGCTCATCCACACCATATAATTTACCTAACCTAAAACAACAGTAGAAATGCATACCAACACATGTTTCTACCATTCGTGACTATCTGATACATGTGCATATAACTACACTAATCAAATAAAATCTATAATGTATGTAACCATAACATCAATCGAATGAAATGAATACTCATAACCATAATGTATATGACTACGCTGATGAACTAGAATTTATCACATATGTAACCATGATGCTGGAACAGGGTCCTCCAAAGGCTGCGAATTGGGACATTTTTGAGTATTTTTGTATATTTTTGCCATATTTTAGTCTAGAACAGGGGTTTTGGGGTGGGTCAAAGCCCCGAAAGCATTGTAATGGGTCAAAGTGTAGACCTGGAGTCCACGAACCATGCTTTGCAGACCACGGGAAATATTAGGCTAGATCATTATAAATAGAAGGACATTTTGAGTCAATAGGAAGGGATGAATCAAGATTGGTGTGAATTATGAATTAGTAGATCTGTTTGGGTTATTGGGGGAAAGGACTCCTGCTAGCTTTGTGCGCAGAGATCCTCAGCCCTGCTGTGTGTGGACCCTATTGCTATGTGCACAGGTTGGGTTTTGGGTATTGTAAAAGGACCTGAAGGATTAATGAAAGAGGAAGGTTGTTGGAATATCTAAATCTGTTAATGCGAATCTATGATATCTGCTATGTTATGCATGGTTCTTTGTTAAGCTACAAAATTAACTGTGTTATTTTCTTATGATTCATTGACATCTTATTTGGATCTGTCTTTTATATTTTATGCAGGAATATCTGTGATAGTTGCATTATTGTTCTGTGAATTTATGATTTGTTGATTACTGTGATTATAATTGGTACTGCACACGTGGATGCGAAGGGATCTATAGATCTAGGTTCTAGGATATACGATATGGTAATTATGAAGTCGAACGCAGTTCTGTGTGACTTACCTACCCTCTCTCGAGGTGTGGAAACCGGGTTCCAACACCCTCCCATACTACTTCAGGTGATTCTTTGGCTTGCGCAAGTAGGTCACTGCCAAAAGGGCCAGTAGTATAGGGGTTTTTTGGAAAACCTTAACCTCCGAACCTTGGTCAGGACCACGCGAGCCAAAAAATGGTTCCATTGCCGGGACCGGGAGCATTTTGAGAGAGGGATCGGGTAATGCTAAGGCCATATTAGAAACCTTAAAGAAAATAAATTGATGAATGGTTTGAACACCAAGTTCAGGAATTCACGGTAAAAGAAAACTGCAGTAAGAGGTTGACCACCGAAGAGTGGAAGAATAAGTATATTTTCACAGAGATCTAAGAGATCTTCTTTGTAACAATTATGATCGAGCTCTAGGAGTGGCTCACAAGGTTTGTCAAATTTCAGAAGTGTTGGAAGGATGAGCAGGTCACACAGTGGACCCCAGAATTGATCCAGTAGTTAGAGAATAGTGATAACACCATCACTTTCACGGTGGACCACTAGGTGGATAGTGTGCTAGGAGGGTTCGTGACATAATTTTTCATCGATCAATTCATCTCCTACTCTAAAGCAGAGTAAAGATTCTCCAAGGGTTTCTGGGATAATTTTTTGAAGACCTTACCATTACTGATTAGGATATTATTGTGTGAAAAGAGTATTCTGTGTAGCCACATAGAATTAATGACCTCTGATCTGGACGGGAGTACGACACGAAGTGGAAAATACTATCGGGCAAACCAAGAAATAGATAGATCTGTCTATAGTGCGGTAAGAGAAGCAGTTGTGCAGAGTCCTCTAGCCACACCACTTTAAAACTAGCATAAGGGTAAGAATTCACCTACAACTCTGCCACCATAGGAAGACGATGTGGCTACACACATGAATTTTCCTACCTTAAAGGGTGTGGGAGATGAAGGCATGGATCAGTTCTAGTTTTTTCACAGAATCGGTATGGACTACACAGAACGTAGCTAGTGATGTGGTGAAGAGGGCACATCTATCCCTTGCCTTTGAAGGAAGAGCTTTGGACTGGTACATGGGATACATTGGCCAGCTTGCGAACACAACCATTGAAGAGATTAAGAACACCTTGAAGCAATAGTTCAAGAAGCCTAAGTCCTACTCTCAAATAGCGGTTGATCTAAAGGATTTAAAGCAGGGGTCTTCTGATTCTGTGTGGGAGGTTGATCAGTGACTGAAAAAGGTGATCAGAGAAGGAGAATTTCAGTATCATGATAGACAGCATATGGAATGGTTCATTGCTATGATGTTGTCTCACTTGCGGATACCTATGGGTCACCACACTTTCGAATCACAGGAAAAATCCTTGGAGGTCGCTATGAAGTTAGAAGTTGTGCGTAGAGATGATACCTAGTTGGGAATCCAAAAAATCCAAGGACAACTGGAGGTGATGCACATGGAGATCTAGAATATGTGAAAGGAGCAAGGAACAGAAGCTAGCCCTGAAAGATGGTGCATATGATGTAGGACAAGTGGTCACACCAAGGATAATTGCCCTCTGTTAGCAGACTATATGCAGGCTGGGGGACCTAGTCCGTTGTGCCCTAGGGAAGTTGCAGGATCAAGTGAGCTGGTGCTATGGTGAGATGATTGTTGTGTTGCAGGGCTACACGACAGAAACCACTATCCCCGCCTTGCTACATATGTCCCAGAAGTAAAGCAGCAATGGTGCAGGTTCTGCAGGTCGTTAAGACATGATGAAAAAAACTGCTAGACATATGATCTGATGATCGATCGAGGGAACCTTTATAGGGTAAAGTCGGATCCATCCTCACTAAGATCCCTCTTGAGCACAGGTGGCTCCCCAGATAGGGGCAGGGGAGGTGGAAGAGGTTGAAGTGTAGGTCGGGGACGAGTGCAACTAATTTGTTATAATTATGGAGAAGTAGGACACTTTGCCAGGGACTGTCCAAACCTTACAAGGCAGTCCTGCCAGTATTGTAGACAACTGGACCATGCTATTGAAGACTATCCAATATTGATAGCAAAGATTCAGGAGAAGCAACCAACACTTACGCAAAATGTACAGAGGGTTAAGGCTGAACTACAAGACATAGATCCAAGGATGAATGTAATAACACACAGTGGGATGGCCACTAAGGGGCTTGGTGAGAAGATCACGACCAAACCTTTGATCCGAAAATCAGTTATCAAGTAGGAAGGTTTGGATCTAGAAAATGAAAAAGAAACATTTGTCGCAGCTCACAAAGACTTTACTAAGGCAGAGGCATCTACTTCGCAGCCCCTGGGAGACCTCAAGGTAGATGAAGAGGTCAAACCCTTTTTACATGCATTTATGAAGCTGCTGTGCAACCCAAAGGTGGTGGAAAATCTTCAGACATTAATAGATAGCTGCACAGCACGACCTAGCCCCCCTCTAGAAATCAAGGACGTACACAAACTATATAGATATAAGAAACACACTGGTAGGGAGATGCAGTTGATTGTGCAGATCAGTGAATATGAGATGGATCAGGTTATTTTGGACCTACAGTCATATGCGAATGTATTATCTAAATAGACTTGGAAATGAATGAGGGAACCTAAGCTGGAATGGTCCACTATCCAACTGCCTATGGCTAATCAACAGAATATTATACCCTTGGGGAGACTGCTAAATATTATGGTAGATATCGCAGGGGTCAAGGTCCGGGTTGATTTTGAAGTAATTCAGATTGTAGAAGATGAAAACCCCTACCCTACGCTCCTAGGCTTTGATTGGGCCATCGATGTGGGAGTCATCATTAACCTAAAGAAGAGAAGCATGGTATTTGAAAATAACAGTACAAGGGTGATATTACCATTAGATCCCGTGGAAGGCGAATGATACACAGAGCCGGTGCGTGATGAAGAGGATGTGGATCACATCTATAAGTTGAATGCGCGGGATGAAGATTGGATTAACCCCATGGTGGATGGAGTACTCTACTGGGAAAAGGATAGTGAATGCTTCTCCGACTTCGATGGGGAGATAGAGAATTGGAAAAACCGGTTACATGATGTCTCTACACTGCGATGTCTTCAGGTCAGAAAGGACTTTCCCTCCATTTCCTCAGAGGTAAGAGACCTATCTTATTTTGATGGTTCTGGAAATAGTAAGGAATTTTTACAAGCATTGAAAGTTGAGGTTCCAAGGGAACAAAGGCTATGTTCCCTTTAGCTAGCCATGCGTGGAACACCTGCGTGATGGTTGGAGATGCATGAGGAGGTGTTATAGGATTGGGAGGAGTGTTGGGATATGATGATCCTATGATTTGAGGCCCCAGCTGATGTACGAGTTAAGACGTTCATTGGGCCAGAAGACCCACGTGAATATCTGTTCACTTGGATAGAACAGTGGTGCAATAGGACTACCAAAGAGTGGGTTCATCTGTTTATTCATGCCCTAGGACCACTTCCCACTACATGGTACTTAGATGCAGAGTTACATCATCACACCCACCACTAGGAGACTTTGAAGGATGAATTTTGGGAACATTTGGGTTAGTAGGCAGGACAGAGGCCCTTGAAAAAGCTCTGTAGGACATTGACACTGTAGCATGGGGTGAATCATGCCTGTATGTCGCACTTGAACTACCTACATGGGAAACGAAGGTACCAAGTATGGTAAACTACCGCAACCTAGCCCTAAAATAAGGTAGGGATGATCCACAATTTGTTTCTGGCTCATAATTGGAGAGGATGCGCACAATTACCGAAGTGCTCAGGCTGTGAATGGATAGCATTGAGACGCACCCCATGTTGGCTAAAATTGGGGGTGTGGATACAGGAGGCAGAGATATCATATATCTGGCAACCCCTACAACAAGGGAACAACTGTGTTCAATTCTTGGCCATGCAGATTATTACAGAAAGTTCATTGGGGGGTATGCACTGATCACAACACCTCTAAAAGATTGGCTTACGAAGGAGGCCTGGTTCTATTGGGATGACATATGTTAGGCAAACATGTCTTTGGTTTTGAAATACCTAGGGATCAATCCTATGTTGGGGGAGGATGTGTAGGAGGCACAAGTGTTTAACCCAAGCATAGATGGTATGCCAAGTGCATAGGAGGTGCAAAAACTAGTCATTGGTACAATAACATTTGGTAAAAAGAAAAAGTTACCACTGAAAGGAGCGGCCCGCTGGCATTTAATGGGGAAAATTTTGGGGATTTTTTACCATTTACCTGATGGTAAGTTCCAGGTGAATTTTACCCTACCATTGGACAACTGTAGGCACTGTAAAAAGTGTAGGATAGCTCAGACAAGGGTTTCGTCTCACTTGCATAGCTTGTACTTATCATCTTTGTCTCGAACAAACTTGAGCTGTAAGATTTTTTGGATCTCCACTATCCCTTTCATGTCTGATCAACCTCCTCCTTCTGACAGTAGCAACCTAGAGTTGGGATTCATTTTCTGCACTAGGATGACAACCACTAACCCTGTTGAACCCTCGGCACCTATAGACCCAGAAATTGAGGAAGTAATGGAGATTGGGTCTAAGGATAAAGAAGTACTCTCGATGCTAGTCACAAGGAAGGGAAAAGAGAAAGCACAGGGATTAGGAAGCCCCCAAAAGCCATGAAATGGGCTGCGGGGGAGCCTAGGACTTCCCCAAGGCATGTCAAGTCCCCACGAGCAACGCTTTAGACTCAGGCTACGTAGGAGGAAGCCCAGCCCACCAATCTGATCAACTGGTTACCTCCCTTCATCCAACCATGTAAGCCCTCGATGTACACACCAAAGAACCTTGACGGCCTGATTACCTATCTGCAGATACCAGTAACCCTAGGAGGGGTCCATGTCCTTAGTGACCCTTGCGGAAGGCTCCATGAGGTCAAATTCGACGATCATGACCTGGAAAATTATGAAGCCTTCCCTGAGCTGGCCCCTGTGTTGTACTTTGACATGATTAATTCAAATGATGCATCATAATTGTTCCTTAGTGCTGGGTATGTGGATGGGCCGGATCCGAGCTCTTGAACCTGCTGCGGATACCCCACTGTGGCCACTACAATGTCACGGATCCGCTGACCCGACAGTTGCTCACCTTAATTCACGATGGCTGCCTATGGATTCGAGACAGAGTCCCCATTTACATTTCATTGGTTCATATAATTACGGGCCTTCCCATGTGGGTTTCACCCTCTGGAGCGTGTGGGCGAGAAATATGAGGGGGAAACCGTTGAATATGTGTGTCAGACCTACCATTTGGAAAGGAATACGTGGGGCTTTGTCATCAAATCAATCAGTCACCCTGCTACTCATATGGGTACCATGTTATTAGCATGCAAGCTAATGTGAAAGTGCTAGGTCACAACTGTCCTTTCTTATGTCATTTTGTTAGCAGGTCAGTGTGTGAAGGGGGTCTGCCTTAATTTGGCCCAATACTTATGCGATGAGTTCTTGACCAACGTCCGTGAATCTCAAGAGTAGGTAAAAACATTTTTCTATGCCTATTTACTATTCCTTATATCCCTAGTTGCCTGTGAGTCCCCTACAGAGTCGGTCATCCCCGATCTCACCCCAAATATGTGCAAAGGGGCTCGGTATGCCCATTTGTGGGATTCCAAGGATGTGAAGTGCATAGAGGATAACCAAGTCTTCTGGGTCCTCTTCTAGAGTAGCGTGGAAATAGCCATCAATTCTTGACCTCGACTGTCCCCAACAGTATATGACAGGTACAAAATTATTGCAATATTCCTGGTTACCATGCACAACATTCAGATCTGTGGCCACAAGGATAAAACATGGACGTCACTTGCTTATATGGTAGCAGATGAGGAAATTGACAATGTGATGGCGCTATGGCCTCCTTCCTAGAAGATAGGCTTCAAAACTAGCGCAAGGGGCACCACAAGTACTAGCACGATGCAGGTGCTCCCACCTGTTATCATCAAAGATACTTGAGGCCCGAGTAAGAGTACAGGGAAGGAATTAGGCACAACCATGAAAAAGGACACGCAGCCAACTTAGATCACCAAGAAGGACACTGAGGCCGAAACCCAGGCCGATTCGCAGCTAGATCTGGGCACAGAGGAAGTAAACATCGGAGGTACCAGCCCCCCAGGGTACAAAGAGAACAGGAAAGCCCGTCAAGGGGCCCTGAAAGAAGCAGCATGCCCAGTCTAAGGGACAAGATGAGATAGTTACGTTGAGTGAGGGAGATCTTGAACAAATTGCAGATGCAGTCACATTGGCCACAGAAGAGAAATGAGTAGCTTTAGAGGAACAATAGAAGGTTGTGATCAGCACCATCTAGGCCGAGCTTTGCACCCTGTAGTTAACGAAATACACACTACATACCAGCGTGGTTCAGGGACGGTCTTCCTTTCCATCTAGCAATAGAACACTAGTTACAATGGAAAGCCCTCTCTATTCCTTACCTAGCGCCACCCTTGTAATCAGTCCACCTGACCAAAGAATACAACTCCAAGTAGGTGCAGGGGTGCAGTTCAATCTAGCCAAGCTGCCCCACGAAGCATTGCAGGGTCTCCACACCATTTTGTTTCAGGAGACTCACCATTGGGACCATCAAGTAGACCACCAACTTGGTGTGGCCAAGCAGGCCATCACACAAAAAAACGCAGAAGTGCTCCTCACTGTCATGCAACAAGCAGAGTTCGAAACCTTTTTCCACCAACTCTGCACAAAGGTTACAGAAAAGATCCCAATCGTAGCCACCCCATGAGCTAAAGTTGAAGGATTGGTTGTAGTGTTGAAGGCTTCTAGGACGAAAATGCAGGTCATTAAGATGCATCTGGAACAGCAAATCACTAACTTACAGGCTAAATTACAACTTGAAACACCTCCGGAGGTATGATCCCAGTGCATTGCACTGGTGACCATGGCTACAAACACCATTACAGGGCATATTGCTCAGGGTGCCTAGTTACTAGATATAGCCATGTAGTTATGGACCAAGGTCCAGTGCGATCCGATCCTCCGGCAAATAAATCAGGACTTGCAGCAGAAGGAGGAAGCTTTTGAGAAGATCAAGTCTACATTACCCACCTTGGTTCCTGCATAGCATTTGGCACAATTGAGGACCAACAACACCCTCCAAGATGAGATTGAGGAGCTCCATCATAAGAAGCATGTCATTGGAGAATGCTTGAAGCCTTAAGCTGCAGCAGCCTTGCAGCTCTCATAGGATGTTGATGTTGTTGTTAAGTGACTAAATCAGACACTGGAGAGTGTGACCACTGTGACAGAAGGATCGACATTACAGAAGCTTGTGGATATTGCACAAAGCGTTGCTGCTGAAAGTGAAGAAGTGTTTCCCCCACTGGTCGCAGACCTTAATGAACTGTGTGCGCGAGTGGAGACCCCACCACCACAGTGACTTGGGACAAGTCATAAGATTGTGTAGGGGGATTGTTGGAACAGGGTCCTCCAAAGGCTTCGAATTGAGACAGTTTTGAGTATTTTGTATATTTTTGGCATATTTTAGTCTAGTGCAGGGGTTTTGGGGTGGGTCAAAGCCCCGAAAGCATTGTAATGGGTCAAATGGTAGACCTAGAGTCCGCAAACCATGGTTTGCAGACCACAGGAAAGATTAGGCTAGATCATTATAAATAGAAGGACATTTTGAGTCAATAGGAAGGGATGAATCAAGATTGGTGTGAATTATGAATTAGTAGATCTGTTTGGGTTATTGGGGGAAAGGACTCCTGTTCACTGTGTGCGCTGATATCCTCAGTCCTGCTGTGTGCACAGGTTGGGTTTTGGGTATTGCAAAAGGATCTGAAGGATTAATCAAAGTGGAAGGTTGTTGGAATATCTGAATCTATTAATGTGAATCTATGATATCTGCTATGTTATGCATGGTTCTATGTTAAGCTACAAAAGTAACTATGTTATTTTCTTATGCTGCGTTGACATCTGATCTCGATTTGTTTGTTATACTTTATGCAAGAATATCTGTGGTAGTTGCATTATTTTTCTGTGAATTTATGATCTATTAATTACTCTTATTATAATTGGTATTGCGCACGTGGATGCGAAGGGATCTATAGATCTGTGTTCCGGGATATACGATCTAGTAATTGTGAAGTCGAATGCAGCTCTGCCTTACTTACCTACCCTCTCCTAGGGTGTGGAAACCTGGTTCCATCACCCTCCCATACTGCTTCGGATGAGACTTTGGCCTGTGCAAGCAGGTCACTGCTGAAAGGGCCAGTAGTATAGGGGTTTGTTGGCAAACCTTAACCTCTGAACCTGGGTCAGGACCCCTCAAGCCAACATATGATAATAATAGAATGACAAACAGATAAGTAAACCTAATGCTTACAACAACCATGAATCACACACCTACATTCCAAGCATACAACCTTGAATGAAAGTATTCTCTTACCCTAAATTCCATTGTTGCAACTCTAATTTAATGATGTGCATCTCTGATTGTTCTCATCCAACACATTAGCATCATAACGTACCAATATCATTATGATGACCTAATTGCATACAATGACCTTATGCACAAAAACCTTCACCAAATCAATGAAAACTTGACCATATGCACCCACTTGACATGTATAACCAATCATGAATGTCCAATGAATGCCCCACATATACCATCACATAAGAAAGGATACACGGACAACACACAAGCATGACCAATATATGACCTAGCATAAACAAGCAATGCATGTGTTTAGTCAATTTAATATCTTAAATTGATATCATGAATTATCAACCAAGGTTATTAATTTGATGAAGTATGGTGCACTATATATGCTTATATAACCTTCTTTCTTACTTCGTTGTGTATGTTTTATATTTTTTTGGGGGTTTTGTATCCTATGCCTAAAGTTTAAAGAACTAAAATTAATCTAAAAAATGAAGTCTATGCTTCTAAATGAAATCTTTAAATGCTAGTGAACAACCAAATATAAATGAATTTTAATGATGAAAACTTGTTCGTAAAGAAGGAAGAAAAAGAAATGTTGATTAACTAATCTAAATTTCATAAAAATAAATCAAACTTTGAATGGTTAAAATGTTAGACTTATCTAGGTCAGCAAAACATCTATGAAAATTATCTAATTGAATTAAAGCAAGAAATTAATCTAAATCTAATTGCATTGAAATGACAAGGATGAAAACATTTTCTATATTCTCCTTTGAACTTTAATTATATGAAAAAAGAGCATTTCATCTATTTTAAAACACAATTCTAATCTAACTCTGTCCTAGTTTTAAATATAAGAATGCTTGAAACATAAATTTAATCTATTTCCATTCCATGGAATGAAAGCATAAATTGTATTGCTAAGGACTTGAATGAAAGTGGTAATTGAAATCAAAAGAAAACGAGAAACAATAGAGTATTTATTGCACAAATCATGTTCAATTTTAAAAACCTAAGGTTGTTGTATGACTGAATGCACAAATCTATCCAATTGGAAAATGACAGATTCAAATTCATGAGATGACATAAGCAAGCATAAGATTTTTTTTGGGTAAGTTGTGCTAATTCTATTAATTCGAAAACATATATGTACATAATTTACATACAGGGTTTGTAATTTGTGCTTAACCAATCCCTGCCTTTGATACACTATTTCTGGGCTGTCGCAGGGGAGGGGGCTCACCTTGACAAAACTTGCGAGAAAAAATTACTGTGTGTGCAGAGGCACTGATACATTTAGGAGCATGAGAGTAAGACATCGCAGTGTGGCCCCATGGGCACAAAAGACAAAAAAAAAAATAGGACTAAACAACAACACAAACATTACGTGTCCTCATCATCACTGCAGTTGGGGGCTTCCTCGTGAATGGCACAGGCAGGGGCCTGCACGATGACCGCTTCCCTAGTAGCTTCCAATTTAGCAGCAGTGCGAATGGGGAGATTTGATGGAGTGCAGAGGATGGGGGAGCCTAGATTTACTCCATCCATAACCCTCATCCAGATGCTGTTAGAATCCATTATCCAAATATCTATGTCTTCATCTACCTATGCAGAGCTATTCGATGGGGCAGGAATGCGTTGTGGCGAAGGAGTCATGGAGAAGGAGGAGGACCCTCGTGTACCATGTCTTCCTCTTTGCGTCGAGCTTCTGGCACAGACTGTGCACTACTCAGGAACAAAAGGGTAGTTGGGAGGGGAGTATGATGAGGAGCCCTCAAGCCATTCAAGATGATTTTCCTTGCCGCAATGGTAGCAGCCTAGGAGAGCTCCTCATTGACCTTCACGAATTGTGAATTGGTGCAAATTGGGTGCCATTGCGCACTTGGGAGGGACGACAGGGAAAGCATAGGGGAAATAGAAACTATAGAGGCTGAGGTGCAGGTGCGCAATGTGAAATAACCCATACAAACGGGTGATACACAGCTTCGCACCAAGACTTAGACTTCGCATCTGATTATTATCAGTGAGCATCCAAATCAGGAGAGAGAAATGAAACGGAGAGCAGGTGATGGGGGGAAGGGGCCAAGAAAGTGAGGATATATAGGAATGTGGAAGAGGCATGTTAGAGAGGCTATGAGTGATCTACATGTGAGGCTTCAGCTGGTGGGTAGATGCAGATAGATTAGCAATGTTGTAGTACTGATTATGCCGCATAGTCATTAATGGAGGTGAGGGTGAGGTGATGGACCTTTTCAAAAGACATTAGGCCTGTCCAATCTGCATGATCAGTGTTTTTGTGAGGATCATGCGAGGCGATAACTGTGATTGGATCCGCAGCAGGTGGTGAAATCCTTTGGAGATCTCTGCAGTCCGTGAGCAATGGACTTTGTTGTCTGCCCATGTCAAGAGTGTCACCCACATTCGGGAGCAACTGGTCTTTATGAATGAGGATGACACAATTTTGTTTCAATATCTCATCTTCATTCTACTCAATGGTGGTGTGATGCAGAGCATAGTGGCTTTCCACCCCTTTATTGGTAAGCAGATCTACCACCATATTGGATTTTCTACGCACATGACTGAAGGTGATGGCTCTATGATTGTGAATCAGGAGCTCCAATGCATTGAGCTTATGATCAAGTCTCCAACTGTTAGAGACTTTCGAAGAAGAAGTGCCCTGAAGGATGTGTGTGGCTACCATGGTTATTATTTACGAGTCCCCTTCCACTTCCAGAGGGAATTAGTTCAAGTCTATGGTGATATGAACACCCTGTATCATTCCTTCCAACTCAGCTAAGTTGTTGTTGTCCCATCTAATGTTCTCATAGTAGATTCTGAGAGGATCTCCCTTGGTGTTTCTTATAATTCCTCCAAAAATTGTTGTACTGGGGTTGCCTTTACAAGCCCCATCAAAATTGCATTTAAAAAATCCCAGGGGTGGAGGCGACCAAGTGTTTGAGGCTAGAGTTCTTCCTTTGCTTCTAAGAGTGATTTCCATGGGAGTGTTAAGACTTATTTTCCAGTTGTTCCAAACGTGGCATTCAGCTGCTTCGGTGGGTAGGTCCTCCTTACTCCATGTATCTAATGCTAGAGTCTTCGTGAGATTGCCATGAATCCTATCCCAAAGTTGTTCATGAGTAGAAGATTTGTCCTTGAATATGTGACTATTTCGCTCCTTCCAGATGTTCCAAATGAAGATTCCCAGGGTAATTTTCCATAACATGTTCAACAGGTTACTGTGGAAAGGATTATCCTACCAATTTTTGATGGTTTTAATGATGTTTCCCCTATCACGGTTGTACCGTTGGTAAAGGACTGCCATTCTATCCCATAGGGATCTGGTCTGCAGGCATAGGTCAAGCAAGTGGTTGATGGTTTATGTGTTTCCTTCATAGAAAGGACATCTGGATGGCCCTACAAACTCATGTTTCAATAGATTCTCCCAAGTGAGTATACGGAATTTACTGAGCAGCCACAAGAACGTTGTTATTTTGGGCCATAAAGTTTCCTTCTAGATCTTTTTCCACAGAATGTCGCTAGGTCTTAGGTCATGCTGATGGAGGAGATGATAGGCTTCCCTAGTAGAATAAGTGCCACTTGGCATGTGCCCCCAATGGAGGATGTGCGACCCCGTTTTGATTTGGATTTTTATTTTTGTGCATAGCTCCTCCCAGACATCTGTGTGGCTTTCATTATTCTAGTTGTTTTACCATCTACTGGTATGAATCCATTGCCTATATCCCTAAGAGTTACCTTCCATCCAGAAATCCTGAGTTTCTTGTTATTGCCTGTTTTGGAGCGCAGCTTGCCAAAGAGGTCTACAGGAGATGGAGGAGAGGCTTGGAATTTGTTGCCAGGAGTCCTCCCAGAATCTTGCTTCATTGCCATCTCGAAGCTCCCAGAAGCTGTGGTTTTGGATAATGCCCTTTTGAAGACTGGTTGCTTTGCATATTTGGGAGCCTGGAAGATCTAAGTTGTATCTAATGAGATCTTCCTTAGGCCAGTACTGCGCGTACTTGGCTGTCCATAAGTTTTCCCAGTGGGTGTTGGGATTGGAGACCCATTTCCACCAGATGCTTGCTCCCATTATGTTGTTGCTGTGTTCTGGATTCCAGAGACCAAGACCTCCTTGATGCTTTGGGGTGCACACATCTTTCTAGTTGACTAAGGCCCATTTTTTTTTTCTTTTGGTACCTCCCCAAAGGAATCTATGTTGTAGGGTGCACATGGCTTTAAGGACCCATTTGGGAGCTGCAAGAACAAAGAAGAGGTAAATGGGGAGAGATTGTAAGATATATTTGATGAGAATCAAATGGCTAGCAATGTTAAGAGTGTGGTGAGTCCAGTTGGAGAGGCAAGTTTCCATTTTTTCAAGCATATCTCTCTAGGAGGGGTTGTTGATTGCAGATTCGGTGAGCGAAGCTCCTAGGTATTTTGAGGGAAGAGATGCAATGGTGAAATCGAGGATGCGAGCAATGTTGCGTTGGGTCAAGGGGGGGTGTGGAATAAAAAGATATGAGATTTGTCCTGGTTGATCTCTATTCTAGATGCTTCAGAGTAGTAGTTGAGAACATAATTTAGGGTGCAGAATTCCTAGACAGAGGGGTAGCCTATTATCAAATTTTCATCCATAAATTGCTGATGAGAGGTTGGGGGTAGGTTATGGAGGGGTAGTCCCAGCAAAGCTCCCATCTGAATAGAGATTTTGATCAGGCGGCCTAAGCCTTTAGCCATGATGATGAATATGAATTGCGAAAGGGGGTGCCCTTGCCATATGCCTCTTGAGGGATTGAAGGTGGCCGAGGGTATGATATTAACTAGGATGGAGTGAAAGGGGAAGGTGATGAGACTCATAACCCATCTGATCCATGTGTGACTAAAGCCAAAAGCTGCAAGGATATTTTTTATGTAGTCCCAACTTAGTTTGTTAAAATATTTGGAGAGATCAATTTTGAGAAGCATTCCTAGTTTTCTAGTGGTTTTGAGGGAATGAATGACCTCATGAGTTAAGATGATGCCATTCAGGATCTGCCTGCCTTCCCCATACCATGTTTGCTTCGGGGAAATGATGAGAGGTAGCAACTTCTTCATCCTGTTAGCTATGGCCTTGGATATGATTTTTTAAATAACATTATAGAGGGTTATAGGTCTATAATTACTAGGCAAGGCAACTCTTTCTTCTTTGGGGATCAGAGTGATGAAGATAGAATTTACAGCTGGTAACAGCCAGTGAGTGGACCTAGATTCCTCCAAAACTTCCCAAACTTTTGTTTGGATGATATCCCAGAAGAAATGAAAGAAGTTCGTGGTGAATCCATCTAGCCCTAGAGATTTCCTAGCTTTCAGTTCGAAGACTACCTGTTCCACCTCAGTTGTAGTGGTAGCAGCAAGCAACATCTTGTTGTGATCCTCTGTTATTAGCTTGGGAATGTGTTGAGTAATTTTCTTGATGGCTTCCTGCCTCTGGTGGTTGGGTTCCTTGAGGATGTTCCTGAAGTGATTTCGAAGCTCCTCCATGATGGAATCTTTTGTTTCCAACCTTTCCCCATCTTGATTTTTAATGAAAATAATTTTGTTGTGCATACGGTGTTGTATGGTGGACCCGTGGAAAAATTTATTGTTTCTTTCTCCTTCTTTGAGCCAGCTGATTCTGGATGCTTGCCTTCAAAGGGATTCTTCCTGGTTCCTTCTTTCCTCCAACTGAGTGGTCAGGCATTGCTTTTGGTTTGATGTCTAATTTGTGCGCCCGTTTTGGGTGATATTCTATTGCAGATCTTTCATTTTTTCCTCTAGGTCTTTCTACTCAGTGAATATATTGCCAAATGTAGTTTTGTTCCAGAATTTCAAAATTATTTTCAGAAGTTTCATCTTTGTTTGGAATTGAAACATTTTGGTGCCTGGAGGGGGTTCTATAGAAGACCACCAATGGGATACCAGTTCCTTGAACCCAGGGTGCCTGAACTAGCAATATACAAAATGGAAGGGTTTGGGAGCATGATTACCTGGGTGGATCTATTGGAGTTGTATCAGCCATTGGTCCGATCCCGCTGCTGGGATAATGGTGGTGTCCAGATTCCCTCCTAAGAGGATGAGGTCGTCAATGATGAGGAATCTATCCAACCGAGAGGCTATCTGTTGAGTGCCTCCTCTTTTGTTGTTCCAGGTAAAGATCCCATTTGAGGTTTGGAGATCTATGGGATTGTTGATTTAGATGAATTCTTTGAATCCATTTCTCTCAAATTCGAGATGCGATCTTCCACCTTTTGTTTCCTGGAGGTTGGTAATCATGTTGAAATATCATTCCATAAGCCAAAGGGGATGGGATCTTTGGAGGTTAAGATCCTCAAGATTGCTTAGAGGCGTCAGTTTTTTTTGTGCTTTTTGAGGTGCATAGACATTGGTGAGAATTCTATGTATATCAGTAATGACCAGGTGGAAATTACCCTAGATAAAATTTCTAATGGCATGCAGGTTCTCTAGAGAGATAATTTGAGGGTTCCAAACGATGGCAAGTCCCCTAGACCCCCCATTTGCATCCAATTCTATGATATTGATACCTTTTCATATCTTGTTGAAGATGGTTTCCAGGGTTGAACTGGTGCATTTTCTTTCTTGCGTGTAGAAAATTGCAAGGTCTTCCTTCATAATATTTTTTTTCTAATATTTTTTGCTTCGAGGGGCTATTGAGCCCTCTGATATTCCATGAGATGAGCTTCATGGGATATATTGGGAGGTGAAAGCATAGAATCTGGTTAACTTGGGGAACTGTCCTGATTCCACTATTTCTTTCCCTACTTCGATGGTTCTTTGTAAGGATGTTTTCCTTCCTCTTTTTCGGGACTCTTTTGTGAAGTATTGGGTTTTGATTATCGTTCCTCCCTTTATGCCCAGAGAGGGTAGCTACTGTGCCCTGGCTAATATTTCCTCCATATTTTCAATTTGTTGCTTTGAGATTGAAATGTAGTCATTATTTGTACATGCTTCTTCTAGCCCTACTAGATCTAATCCTTCTAGATCTATACTTTCTGGATCTTCTTCCATCGCTTCTGGTATCATTTCCATTATTGGTTCTTTGCCTTTGATTTGATTGCTATCCCTCTTTGTGTTGGTATTGGGAGCTTTTAATAAATTTTCTAGTGAAATCTTGTTCTGTTGCACCATTGTTGATTGAATCTGTGCAGTGGAGGTGCTTCCAGCCTCCTTGCCTGGAGCTATTTCATTTTTCCTGAGTTGGTTAAGGGCTGCGAAGCTGTTGTTGGTAGTTGGTTCTTTTTTGTTTTGCTACGGGGTAGCTCTTTTGTTATGTATTTTTTTTCTTGCTACCTTCATGAATTACTCATTTTCCTATTCATTGGTGCCCTTTTCCTTCGTTTCCTTCTTATTTAGGGGGCAATCTCTGAATAAATGCCTGTGTTGATGAAATTTCCTACATCTAAAGGGAACATGTTCATAATCAAAAATTTTATTCCATTCAAAATATTCATGCAAGAGACTTACCATGCCTGGAAGTGGTTCATCTAGATTCATGTAGACATAAACACATGCATAGGTTGCATACCTGTTGATTTTGGTTTCTTCTGCGATCTTGATGATCTCCTCTAGCGCATTTCCTATGTCTCACAAGGTGAGTTCATCCCAATAGTCTTGTGGGAGCGAGTAGAGTTGGATCCATATTGGTGCCCAGGTAAGATCATATTTTTCTGGGTTGAAGCACTAAGTCCACAGTCGGAGGTATAAGCCTATCATGTTGAAGAAGTACGACCCTCCATCCATGATCCTATCCTTATCTTCAGAGCAGGTAAAGAGTATGTTGAAGAAGCCTTTTTCACATAGTTGTAGATCTATATTTCCTTTTGGTTTCCATTTCGAGGCTATCCATCCTCTTAGAGCCTTTTTCGTGCGCCAGAATCCCATGAACTTACCTATTAATGCATGATATTTCATGAATTGGATTCTTCCGTTTCTACGATGCGTTGGGAGTTCAGTCACATGTTTCTTGGTTTCTTTTGGTATGCAAGTGGCATATTTTTTGGTTGCATCCACTGCGATCGAGTTTCTTTCCGTCTATACTGTGGGTGTCAGCTTTTTGTTTTCTTGGGACGATCCAGAGTTATGTCGATTGGCGTGTTCAAACCCTGCCACCATACTTGTTGTTGATTAACCGGTTGGGGGGGTAGTAGCCCCCCCGTTGGAGTCAGTCATTGGAAATCCTATGGCTGTCTGAGTCTCAAATTACCATAGCTCTGACTAGAAGAGAAGGGCTATCAATGGCAGCCGATGCCAGAACCAGAAAACCCTAAGTCATGGAGGTCGGCCGGATGCAAAGCTCCGCTAGGGTTCAAAGAATTTTCCTCTCTTTTACTAAATTGAATTTAATTCAACTGAGCATAAGATTACACAGTCAACTGTTAATGTAAATAACTAATTCAGAAAATATTCACAACTAATTGACACAAAAACTAATCTATAAAATAGTGAGAAATTTAAACTACAAATTGACAAGAATAAAACTACGAATCAATAGGAATTTAAACTAATGAATTGATAGAAATTAAACTAGAAAAAAATTATAAAAAAAACTCCTTTCCATGCAGGGGCCCAATGCAAAAAAAAAAAGTCTGAAATATACATAGACTATGTGTGCATCAAAGATCTGTAACTGGTCTTCTTTATTAGAAAAATATATTTTGAAATAATAACACCGAATAATGTTAATATGACTATGAAATGAAGTTAATTTAACTATGAATTGACAACAATAAAACTATGAATCAACATGAATTTAAACTAAGGAATTGACAGAAATTAAACTACAAAACAATTATAAAAAAAACCTCCTTTCCATGCAAGGGACCTCTGCAACAAAATAGTTTGAAATCTACATAGACTATGCGTGCATTAGAGATCTGGAACTAGTCTTATTTATTAGAAAAACAGAGTTTGAAAGCATAACACTGAATTATCATAAAAATTAGACTAATTCCTGGCTTCAACAGACTGATATTGATACAGGATTTTGGATTAACTGTTTTGAGCCAATTCTACCTATAGATAGAAAATAAAACTAAAATTAGATGTCTAATTACTAGTAAATTCTTCAAGGATATCTCTCTATTTGATACCAAAGAGAAAATTGAGTCTCTCCTCAGTTAATCTTGTGCTTTGAATGATATTATGTGAGCGTAGGCACGATTCCTTATTGAATTTGAGAAGGTAAGTGGGATACGATCGATGTGTCGATTATTCCAGAGATACCAATATGACCCGCTTCCTCATTTGATTCTCAAAACTTGTCAAACAATAACAGTGGCTACAAAAACAAAGATTAGCTATAGAATTGCACAAATTTTGTAGCTAATTACAGAAATTCATCTAAATAATAAGAAACACTATAATATAAAGTAGAGATCATCTAAATTCCTTCTCTAATGTGGAATATTTCAATTATCACTGATTGAAGTCATTATTTTTTGAAAAAGGATGAATAAGTGATGGAAAAGGGTACAGTTTTGAGGTTCAACATACCCCCACTAAGATACCATTGCATGTCCTCATGAAATTCCCAAAACTGTGAGCCTTCACCTTCTACTACATTTGTTCTGATACCTCTACCAATACATACAAATTCCTCTTGTTTCCTTTCCTTGAAGTGATTTCCATTCTTGGTTTCTTCATGAGGACTTTTTACTTTAGGCTGCTGACTTTTCTATTCATAAATCTATTCCTTTTCTTCAATTTCTTGTTATTTTTATACCATAGCCCCAAATTTAATATAGTGTTGTCACTGATGACCTTATCCAAGTGATTATGTTCCTTCAAGGTTTCATTTTCTCGTTTAATGTGCCTATTCAATATCTCTAGCTCATATATTTCTTGCTTCAAGGTGTTCACCAGACGTTATTTTGGACTGATAGGTTTCTCTTCCACACTTGTATTTTCTTCTACATGTATTTTCTCCAAGGAATTAATATAGTCATATATGTCCTGTTGTGCTGGGTCAATTTCTGGGGTCCTTCTGCTCGGAATCTGTATAGGATGATGTATAGGAGAGTGTATAGGACTGTGTGTAGGAGAGGCAGTAATGGGTGATGGTACTTGGGGTCTTCATCTAAATTAACAAACTATGATTCTTGTGGAGGTGTCTTCTTTAAGGGTTTACAAAGTCTAGAGCTTCTCCTTGGCTATTAAGGGCTTAAAATTTTTTAATTTGTAACTTTTCCCTTTTCCTTTACATTACCTCTCTTTTTTACTCCACTTTGTTTATTATTCTTCAGTAATTCTGCAATGGTGACTTCTCCTTATTACTATGGTTGAGGTGAGGATTTGTCTTTGATGCATGTATCAACCTTTATCCTCCTACTTCTTTTTGTTTTTCATCCTTAGGTTGTTCTGGTGCTTCAAATTGAAAGTGATTTCTGATTAGGAAACTTTCCCAAGAGTCTCCTATACTCTTTAGATAGAATTCAATGGAGTATCTTTATCATTCCATGATGATGCATGGTATTTTCTATGAATTGGACTCTTTTCTTCACATTTGCTGAAATTTTATTTAGGTTGTTAAATAGGAAGTATGGGAGGTTAATTTCTCCATCCTCCAATAAATTCATTAATAGTCGGGCATGGTAGAAAAACATACAAGCGAATCTAGCCTCGCAAGTAACAAATTATTGTAAAATGAATATCATCTTTCTCCATTTGTTTTTCAGTGTCGTACTATTAATTCCCTTCTTAAAAATAGTAGTATCCATACCTCGATTCTTTAGAAAAATTTTCCATTCTTCGTCATGAATTTCCCTATTCTTGAACCATCTCTCGCTAGTTTTCAGAAGTTTCGTGGCTTCAAATGTAAAGGCTTCGGTCATTGAGAAATTTATGTCCCCAATTTTGACCTCTTTCCCATCAAAAGATATTGTAAAGGACTTAGTGACCTCCTTATGGAACCCATCAAACTTCTCTATGAACTGAAGCCATTGCACCTTATGTAGAATTTCCTTCATCAAAGGATAGCATTCCATGAATTTCCCTCTCACGGGTTCAGTTCTCACTATTAAACCCATGTCTCTGTTCTAAGGAATTTCACCTTCAGAACTTTTCTTCTTTGATCAAGTGGATTGATGGTTTGGCTCTAAGTTAAGGGTGTTGAGTTTTTGTAGAGACGTGTAGGTAAAATAAATATTCGACGATAGTTTATGAATTTGGATGAGTGGGTTACAGAAATGAGATATGATCGTTAATCATTAATGGATAAAATCGGCCTTGATCACTATGGAATATGATATAAATGTAGTGGTAAGATTATGGAATTTTCATGTGAATTTGAATACAATCAGTTCTAATGATGCCATATTGAGGAGGCACCATATGATCATCTAAATTATATACATTAATGTTTTTGGGTATTATTATTTCAAAAAAAAATATAACATATATTGGGACTAACCTTTGTTGATATTATTTTTGTGTTGATTCCTCAGGTGTCTTTTTAGCATGATCTTCAATGGAGTCTTCAATTTCTTATGTTCAGTATATTTTTCTTCAATAGGCTATAAAAATGTAACAGAGTTGCAGAATGTGATGACAGCTGTAGATTATTCTAAGAGCTATAGAAATATAGAAATTTTGTAGCTACTTCTTTTATTGCTTCATAAAAGAAAGGAAACAAAGAATCTGGGATTTTTAGAATGTGAGAAAATATAAGATGTCAAAATTCTGATTTTCACCTTGTATTTTCTGTATAAGGATGCCAATCATTGATTGGTTTTCATATTTATACACTATTTTTAATAATATATATATATGAAAAGTAAATAGAAGACTAATTTGGGGAAGAAGAAGGATTCTTGTTCACTAACTTCATGTTACATTGTCTTAAATATTTTTGATAAATTCCTCTTTTGGAATTGCCTTATGATAGACTTTTAATTGATCTCCATTTACAAGAAGAGATACCTTTTCTTCATCAATTGTCCTTATCTTGACTACCCCATTTTCAAAGAATTTTTCGATCTCATAAAGCCCAAGCCAATTAGTCTTAATTTTTCCTTGGAAGTCTTTGAAATTTGAATCGAACAAAAGTGCCCAATCTCCTGCTTGAAACTTTTTATCTTTTATGTACGTATCATGCCATCTAGACCTTTTTTGCTGGATTAGGCTGGTTCTTTGAAATGCATCTTCCTAATCTCATCAAGCTCATTAAGTTGATCCATTATGTGTTTTTTGGCTTTTGATAAATCAAGTCCCAATCTAACTAGTATCTTAAAGGTTTTGATTTGAAATTCTATTGGAAACAAGACTTTATTCCAATAAATAAGTTCATAGGGAGTATGTATTGTTGTATTCCTTCATGTAGTCCGGTAGGCTCATAAGGATTTAGGAAGCCTATATTCCCAAGGTACAATATTTGTGAGGATTGCTTCAATCACTTTATTGGTGGACTCCACTTATCCATTGTTTTGTGGATGATATGGAGTAGAATTTCTATGTGTGATCATATATTCATCCACAATCTTCTACACCACCTTAGATGTAAACTGAGATCCCTAATCTGTCACAATTTTTCTTAGGACACCAAAACGAGTGAAAATATCCTCAAAGAGAAATGAAACTACAACATTTTTGTTAGCAAAAGAAAGTGCTTTTTCCTCTACCCATTTAGTGACATAATCAGTGCAAAAAATAATGTACCTCTTTTGTTTTGATGGTAGATTGATTGGTCCGACAAAGTCCAGCGCCCACTTCTCAAAGGGTTCGATGAGTACCTGAGGTTGTAAGGGAATTTCATTTGTAGGAATAGGTTTCCCCATTCTATGACAGTTGTCACACCTTTTGACATACTCCTTAACATCTTAAATATGGATGACCAATAATATCCTAAATGAAGTATTTTATAGTCAATCCTCTTATTGCAAAGTTTCCTCCAAAAGGTTCATCCTGGCATGCGTTCAAAATTTTAGGAATTTCATCTTCTCATACACATATTGTGATGATGAGATCTAGACCTGTATTATACAATTCATCATTAACCCATGATTATAATGCACTTGTTTGAATTATTTTTCTCTTTTCTCTAGGAAACAAGTATGCTGGTAATTGTCCTGTAGCTAAGTAGTTAGTAGTATCTAAAAACCATGGAGATTTAGTAGATATTGCAAAGATATATTCATGAGGAAAATTGTCTTCTACTAGAGTATCATTATTGTTGTTTTGAATTCTAGACAATAAATCAGCAACTCTGTTTTATTTTCCAGGTCTGTCTAGAATGGTGATGTTAAATTCTTGCATGAGTAATAACAATATTTTTATTCTACTATTAATGATATATTTATTCATTAAATACCTAATTGCATAATGGTCTGTGTGAATAAAGTTTTCATAGTTGGTGATGTAGTGTTTAAATTTTGTAATAGCATGGAAAACATCTAGAAACTCTTTTTCAGTTACAATATAATTTAACTCAGCAGGAGTCAAATTTTTACTTGTGTAATAGATGGCATAAGGGATAAAATATTTTTGTCCTAATACAGCTTCCAGAGTTGTATCTAAATCATCTGTTGAAATGTGAAAAGGTATTTTCCAATTTGGTCCTCTTAAGATGGGTGCTTCAGATATTTTTTCTTTTAAAGTTTCAAATTCCAATTGGTAATGAGGATTCTAACTAAATTCACAATCCTTGGTAAGAAATTTGGAGAGTGGAGATGCAATTTTATTGAATTTTTCTATAAATATTCTATAGTACCCTATAAAACCTAGAAAACTTCTAACATTCTTTTGAAAACTTGGATTGATAATTTGGAGATGACTTCAAATTTGGATGAGTCTACTTTAATTCCATCCCCTAAAATGTGATGTCCTAAAACAATTCCTTTAGTAAACATCATAAAGAATTTTTCATGACTTAATGAAATATTTTATTCTTTACACATTTTAAGAATCTTTTCCATGTTTTCAAGAGCCTCTTCAAAATAATTTCCATAAACTGTAAAATCATCCATATATACTTCCATGCAATCATGTATTATATCAGAGAAAATTCCTAATACTTCCCTTTGGAATGTTTTAGGTGCTTTGCACAATCTAAAAGGAAGTACTCAGTAAGCATAGGTTCCCCATGGACAGGTGAATTTAGTTTTTTCTTGGTCTTCAGGTGCTACTTGAATTTGATTGTAACCATTAAAACCATCCAAGAATGAGAAATACTTCTTACCTGCTAATGTATCCAATACTTGATCTATGAAAGGAAATGGGAAATGATATTTTCGAGTATCCTTATGCAATTCTCAATAATCAATGCATACCCTCAATTTACCATTATTTTTAGGTACAGTCACTAAGCAAGAAACCCAGTGACTATATGAAATAGGATAAATGAAGTTTACATTCAACAAATTTTGCAATTCTTCTTTCACAATTTCCCTAAGATTTGGATTCATCCATCTTTGAGGTTGTTTGATAGGCCTAGAGTTTTCCTCAATGTAGATATGATGTATACAAGTCTTAGGATTAATTCCCTTCATGTCAGTGTACCCCCATGCATATGCAGAATAATTTTTTTACAGTGCTTTTATTAACTCTTCTTGTTGGAATTTTCCCAAGTTTTTGTTTATATTTAAAGATTTTCCTGGAAATATTTCAACTATAGAGTTACCAAATTCTTCCATAGAATATAAAGACATTTGTATATATGACAAGTGTTCAATATTGTATTATTCTTGAAAATTATGCTTATCTTCACATTGTGGAGATGTTTCAAAGTTTTTCTATTAAATTTAAAATTTGAATTTCTTCACTAATATGAGAAATAATGAAGAGAGGTTGTATATCATTGTCATCATCTATCCATTCTTCATTTTCTATTTCTATGATAGTTTTTGTTGTAGGATATAGAGTGAATATATTTGTTGAGTTACCATAAAAAATAAACATATCACTGTATCTACAACTAATCAAAGCATCAGTTGTAGCTAACTAATGTCTACCTAAAATTAATGGATGTCCCCCTAGGTTGTTCTTGGGAGTTAAGGTCATGAAGTCAAATGGATATTACCAAGATTCTAAGGACAGATATATATCTTCTAATAAACCATCTAGCTTGATTACTGATATGTCTACTAATTGCAGTAACGTTGGTGTACACTAAAGGTTTGGAAGCCTAAGTTGTTCCATGGTTTACTTACTTATGATGTTGATGGTTGCTCCTAAGTCAATTAATGTATTTGGAATCTGAATACCATTGATATGTGTTTTTACAACTGGAATTCCTTGGTCCAAATATTTTTGTATGGTTATTTTTCGCATCATAATGTGAGAATTTTTTCCTACTAACTAAATATTTTTTATTTGTTTTGATTTTCTTCCTGATTTTTTCATGCTCAAATCTCTTATTGTTTTAGCTAGAATAGGAATCTCTTTAATGGCCTATAACAAAGGGATTTTGATACATACATTTTTCAATTCATCTAGAAAATCATTGTTAGGCCTGAAATTTTTTTTCTATCCCTCTATCGATTTATAATATTTCACGAAAAGGAGGGTTAGAAATAGATACCGAAGGTTGCTCTATGATAGGAGTTTAGTTTATAGGATCTTTTTGTTTTTCATTTTCATAATTTTGTTTTTGCTGAAGGGATATTCCTTCTCTAGAAATTTTATTTTGCTGTAGAGAAATTTCTTCATCAAGATCATATTTTTCATGAATAACAACATAAGGATTTTTTCTTTCTAATATTCTACTAGATCTAAGTTGGACATTGTTAAGATCTAGTGGAGTAATCACATAAGATGAATTTTTTTCCTTCGATGTTATATGCAGTTTGAGAATTTTTATTATTTGGGTTTGGTAATGGCTGGGTAGGTAGTTGATTTGTTCTTTGTGGAAAAGATAATGAGAGTTGTGGGTTATGATTTTGGAGTTTGGGTGGTTGATTTTGTTGTTTAAAATTTTGGGGATGATAGTTTGGATAGCATTATGGATACTAGTGATACTGAGAGTATCTGCCATAAGGATTTTGCATCCCTTGTGTCCAAGGTTGAGGTTGGGACCAAGGTTGCTACCATGATGAACTCCAATTATTTGGTGGGGGCTGATTATACATTTGATTATTAAAACCTTGACTTTGTGGCCCCTGCCATGGTCTTCTAGAGGAAAATCGAAGAGGATCTATTGGAGATGGAGCCACTTCTTCATTAAAAACAATTTTAACACCTGCTATAGACAGACATATTTTTGTTTCATGATTTTCTGCACAAATAGCAGAGGTCTCTACGAATTTTACATCAAGAGGACATTCTCTTAAACCATGTTTCTTCTTGCAATTATGACAGAAAATAGTTAAGGCATTAGTTTTAGCTTTATGCTTGTTTTGTAATTTCAGGGTGTTTATTTGTTCACTGACACTCCCTAAGATATCTATTTTAGATTCATCATGTTGGAAATATGTTGCAATATGTTGTCCTTGATGGCAACCTACCTGATGAAGTTGTTCTTGATGGAAACCTATTTGATGAACTACCTTTTGATAAGAAACCTATGTGTTAAAGATGTAAAAATGATGTTCTACAGGTCAGTTCAGATGTGCCAGAGAAAGGAATTCCAATAAGTGCCACAGAAATGAAATAGGAAATATTTCTTAATGTATATGCTAATTTTGTGAAGGCAACCCACGTATGGATGCAATGTATACGCTAATTTTGTGAAGGAAACCCGCGTATACATTCAAGATTAGTATATATGCAGTTTTTATGTCGATAAGTCGCATATACACATGGATAAGAATGATCCAAGTCGCATATGCTTTTTGCGCTCTAAAATTATGAAACTAAGGGACATTACCATGGTATTAGCCCACATTATTGAGCATTGTATTGTCTATTTGATTCCGTCCAAGAATACCATCATCAGTTGTGTGGTTTTGACTCATGGTATTGGTAAAGGCTTAATCTATATAAGGAGAAGAAGAACATAGTGCAAATTTGTGCATGAGTAAGGGTTGTTACTGAATAATTTTCTCCAAGGTATATCTGCAGGGGATGAACTCTATTTTAATTGATAGATTTGAATCTATGATGCACCCATGGATACTGAATGATTGTTCAGGATCTCTAGATCTTAAATGACTATGCTTTTGTGTGATTCATTGAAGAGATGATTATATCTATGACATGGTGCAAGTTTGTTGAAGTCAAGTGAAGAAATCTGGGTAAGTGCTATGGATCTATTTCATTTTGCAAAGTATATATTTACAGATCTATACGTTAGTTTTTCTTAGTAAAAGTGTGTATATATGCGGGTTTGCTTCAGAAAAGGCACATATGGAAGTTAGGGTTTTATAAGGCTTATTGCAGAGGTTTTTTGTGTTATTACTGTTATTTGTCTGTTGTCTGTCAATGAAGTATTCTTGGAGATCTAGGTTGTTTGAATACTGTATCTGTTGCTAAATTGATTATGTACAAATCTGGTCAATAAGAGAATAACATGGTTGATGGTGAATAACTGATGAAGGGTTCTGCATTTCTAAAGATATCTGATTGAAAGCCTCAGATCTGGATCTGTGATGGATTACATTATAAAAAATATTATTCATAGAGCTATACGCAGTTTGGTGTGAAGGAAAGGATGTATACAAGCGGGTTTAGTGAAGCAAAGTAGCGTATGAATTTTAAGTTGATGGATGTTCAAGGTTGAGTTTGTATCTACATATTTATTTTGAAGTCCAGGTTATTTCTGAGTTTTGGTTACAGTGTTCTCACTGTTTTGATTGAATTATTGGGAAAATTTTATGGTTGTTGATGTTTATGAAGAGTTGTGTTGATTTTGTTTGATCCAGTGTGAAAATTGATGAAACGTGGTTTGCAGTGGTTCTGAGGGTTCAAGCCTTCAATATGTAAGTAGAAGCTTCATTTCAATAGAAGCTGGTGTTCTGATCAAGGGGTTGAATTTCCCTTCTAGTAGTGGCTGGTAAACGATATTAGGGGGTTGTAGCTCTCTTCCAGTAGTAGCTGGAAACCGAGAGAAGGTTGTAGCCTTCTGCAGGAAGATGCCTGCGTACTGATATGACTCCACATCAGTACAATATTGTAAACAATTTTCCATATAATAAATATTGAAGACAGAGACGACAAAAACGGTGGTTTTCTCCTGAATTTGGTTTCCACCTTAAATACTAGTATTCATGTGTGATAATTCCTCTGTGATGATTTATACTGTTGTTACTGCACATAATTATTGATTATCTAACAGATGCATGACTGGTAAACTGAGTTAAATATTGTTCCTGAAAATTTCTAATCTGCAAAATTATATCATTATACACTAGTTTCTTTTATTATATGCGTGTGTATAAGCGATTTGGGTTCATCAAATCCACATATGGAATTTTGTAAAGAGAAATTTAAAATATTTTCCGTAAAGCTCTAAATAATGATTCACCACCCCCCCCCCCCGGCCCTCTCAGTATTTTTTCCCAACAATTGTTATCAGAGTGGATTCTTCTGAATAAGCTTAATTGCTAGAAGAAATATCAGCTAAGATGAGAAATCAAGGTGGGACAACGTCTATCAGGCCTCCTCTCTTCAACAGAAACAATTTAATCTTCTGGAAGACAAGGATAAGATTCTACCTTCAGTCTCTTGGAGTAGATGTATGGGCTATAGTTGAAGGAGGTTATCAATATCCAGCATCAGTTCCAACAGATGCAGGAGAAAGAAATAAATATGAAACCAATGCAAAGGTGGTCAATTAATTATTGGGAAGTCTAAATGAATAAGAATTTGTCAAATTCATGCAGTTGAATAAAAAAAAGGAGATATGGGACAAAATCACTCTAAGCTATGAAGGCGATAGCAAGGTAAAAAGTGCTAAACTCCAAACTCTCAGAATTGAATATGAAAATCTTAGGATGCATAATGAGGAAAGCATTTCTAGTTTCTTTTTATGTCTATATGATATTGTAAATCGTATGAGAAATCTGGGTGAAACCATAATCAACACTACTCTGGTAGAAAATGTTTTAAGATGGCTAACTCCCAAATTTGAATGAAAAGTGTTTGGTATTAAAGAGAAGCGGGATCTACAAAATCTTACTAATGTTCAAATTCATGGTATTTTGACTTATTTTGAAATTAGAAAAGGAGATCCGTCTGAAGTCAAAGAAGTTGTCTTTAGAGCTGCTACAAAAGGAAAGGAAGTAGAAGAACAAGAAGGATCAGGGTACGGTTCAGAAGAATATGAGATAATTTTTTTAAAGAAGCTACAACTTGGCACTGGAAGATTCAGAGGTAAGCTTCCTTTTAAATTTTTTTCTTCTGGAAGAGTTGTTCATTATCCTACTAAGTGTCCTCATAAAGAAAAACATGAAAAAGGAAAGGAAGTGGAAAAAGTAAATAAGAACTGGTTTATCAATAGAAAAAGTTATTATACTCATGAAGATAATGATGGGATATCATATAGTGAAGAAGGAGAATCTGATCAAGATGTTAGACTTCTCATGGCTTTTGAAAAAGATTCTAGTGAGGCTAAAGATACATTTATGGATTCACTAGAAGAAAATGATTTTCCTGAACAAATTAATCAGCTCAAAATATGTTTTGAAGAAAATAAAATTTCCATAGATACTCTAAAGAATCATCTTATAGAAAAGGAGAAGCTCAATAAGAAATTAGAATTTGAAATAGTAAGTCTAAGAAAGGAAATTGAGAAAGAGAAAAAATTAAATCTTATATTTTCTAAAGGAACTAAAGCCTTAGATGAAATTATCAAGGTTCAACGCTCTCATTTTGTAAAGACAGGTCTTAGATATATCGGATAATCCTCTTAGTCTTTAGCACCAAGCTATCTAAATCCAATAAAGCCAGCCTACAACATTCTGTCACTCAACAAGAAAAAAAAGAAACTTCACAGGTAAAGCATGAGCACTTCAATACAAAGAACAATAGTAGAAATATAAAATAGAGAAACACCAATCTGCAGGTAAACACAAATAGAAGGTTTCATGATCACAAAAATTTCTTCTTTAATGGGAAATGTTTCTCATGTCGTATTTTTGGTCAGAAAGCTGTTCAATGTGTTGCATACAGAACCATCATGACCAGACAATCAAGAAAGCAAAGAAATGAGACTGGAATAAAGAATAATACTTACAACAACTTTTCTCCTCTTCAAAATGAAATTGAATTTTCTTATTGCAATAAATTTGGTCATGAAGAATTTGAATGTAGTAGAAAACTCCATCCAAAAGAGCATGTACCTTCAAATTCCAAGGTATGGAGAAAGAAGGACTTACAGGTTGAGAATTGTGGCATAGCCTTATTTGCAGAAGGGGAATAAAATCGATGGTACATTGATAGCATATGCTCAAAACACATGACAGGTTATAGAAATAAACTCCTTGGATACAATGCTCTATAAAGAGAAAAGAATGTTACCTTTGGAAATGATACTCTTGTTGTCATTAAAGGAAAAGGTTATGTTTTTATAAAAGAAAAGGTAAAAGCTAACAATGCTATGTATGTGGGTGGATTAAAACATAAATTGTTAAGTGTGAGTCAAATGTGTGATCAAGGAAATGAAGTTGTCTTTAGTTCAAAAGAATGTGTGGTACATGAACTTGACATAGGAAAAACAATAATAAAAGGAACTAGAACATCAAGAAATCTGTATGTATTAAAAGGTTGCAAAGAACAATGTTACTTGGGTAAATCTTCAGAAAATTGGTTATGGCATAGAAGATTGGGGCATTTGATTTTCTCTCAAATAAAATAATCTAGCATACTCAAAGTAGTTCGTGATCTTCCCCACATCACTCTGCCTAAAAGTAACATATGCAAATCTTGCCGATTTGGTAAGAAAACCATAATACAATTCAATGCCAAAGAAGGATCAACAGGTAAGCCTCTTGAACTCATACATATTGACTTATGTGGAAGTATGAGAAAAAAGTCACCCCGTGGAGAACAATACTATATTCTTTTTATTGATGATTTCTATAGAATGTGTTGGATTGGTTTACTAAAACACAAATATGAAGAATTTGAAAATTTTCAAATCTTTAAAGCCCTGATTGAAAATGAATTAGATCTAAAAATAAAATGTCTTAGATCTGACTGAGGAGGGGAGTATATATCAGATGAATTCTTTTATTTCTGTGAACAACATGGCATAAAAAGATAGTTTTATGTAGCTAGAACCCCACAAAAAAATGGTGTGATAGAAAGAATGAATAAAAAAATTCAAGAAATGGCTCATGCTATGCTTGATGATTCTAGAGAAACTGACACCTTTTGGGCAGAAGCAGCACATACCACAATAAATATTCTTAACAAGGCTCATGTTTTTGTGAACAGTGATACAACTCCTTATGAGCTCTGGTATGGTAATCTTCCAACTGTAAAGCATTTTAGAGTTTTTGGAAGAAAATGTTTTATCAATAAAAATGATGAAAAACTTGATAATTTTGAACCTAGAGAAGATGAAGGAATATTTCTTGGCCATTCTTCTAGAAGCAAAGCATATAAATGTTACAATAAAAGACTTCGAAAGATTGTTGAATGCATTGATGTTGTAATTGATGAGTCTCTTTCAGCTCCAAAAAGGGAAATACCAACAACAAATGAAGATGATGATGATGTACATCCTCCTACATCAAATAGAAACAAAATGGAAGGTGAACCCAATGAAGCTCTAGAAGAATATCTATATGAAAAGGCTCCATCTAGGTGCGTTCAAAAGAATCATACAGAATCTCTAATTTTTGGAGAAAAAGGATCAGGTGCCCAAAGAAGAAGAAATCTTGTAGGACCCCTAGCTATCTAGCATTCTTATCCACTATTGAACCACAGAATGTAAATCAAGCTAGTAAAGATGAATGTTGGATTCAAGCCATGAATGAAGAACTTGATCAGATTGAAAATAATCATACTTCATAATTGGTTCCAAGACCTCAGGAAAAAAATGTTATTGGAACAAAATAGATATTTAAAAACAAGTTAAATGAAAATGGATATGTTATTAGAAACAAAGTTAAACTTGTTTGTAAAGGGTATGCTGAAAAAGAAGGTATAGACTTTGAAGAAACATATGCTTCTGTAGCTAGACTTGAAGCCGTACGGTTTTTTCTGGCCTTTTCAAGCTTTCAACAATTCAAAGTTTATCAAATGGATGTTAAGTCTTCTTTCCTCAATGGTGATCTAGAAGAAGAAGTTTATATAGAACAACTCGAAGGATTCATTTTGGGAAATGATGAAAAACTTGTTTGTAAACTTGAAAAGGCTTTATATGGTCTCAAAAAAGCTCCAATGGCATGGTACTATCGTCTTGACAAATATCTTCATGAACAAATTTTTTCAAAGGGATCTACTGATAGCAACTTATATGCAAAAATTAAAAATGATAAACTATTGATAGCAGTTGTATATGTTGATGACATCATTTTTGGGAGTAATGAAGATTCCATGAGTTAGAAATTTGCTTCTGTTATGCAGTAAGAATTTGAAATGTCTTTACTTGGGGAACTAACATTTTTTATTGGCTTACAAGTGCAACAAGAAACATATGGAATATTTTTATCACAAGAAAAATATCTTAAGCAAATTCTGAAGAAGTATGGGATGGAAGACCACAAACTTGTAAGTACACCAATGGTAACTGGGTGTAACCTTAGTTCTCATGATGATTCTCCCATGGTGAATCAACCAAAAAATAGATCCATGATTGGAATTCTGCTTTATCTAACAGGGACAAGACCTGACATTATGCATGCAGTTGGTATTGTTGGACAATTCCAAGCTAATCCAAAAGAGTCACACCTTTAGGCTATAAAAAGAATATTCAAATATCTACAAGGGACTCAAGACTTTGGTCTATGGTATCCAAAGAATTCTGATCTCACTGTTCATGCTTACACAGGTACGGATTGGGCTGGAAGTGTTGATGATCGAAAAAGCACTAGTGGTGGTGCATTCTATATGGGGCCCCAATTGGTATCTTGGTTCAGCAAGAAACGAAGCTCCATTGCCTTATCTACAGTAGAAGCAGAATATGTGGCTGCCTCGTCATGTTGCACACAACTAATTTGGACGATGCAGACTCTACAAGACATTCTAATCAATGTTCACCTCCCATCTCCATTTTTTGTAATAATACAAGTGCCATTAGTAACTAAAAGAATCCTGTTATGCATTCCAAGACCAAGCACATTCCTATCAAGTACCACTTCCTACATGAACAAGTGCTTGAAAAAAAGGTTAAATTGGAGTATGTTCCCTCCAAAGAACAAGTTGCTGATATATTTACTAAATCTTTTCCTAGGGAAGAATTTGAATATCTCAGACAGAAGCGGGGATTTTTCTCTATGTCTCTAATCAAATCTGCTTAATTTCAGAAGATTAAATTTGATACGCGGGTTTCATAAAGGAGAATCACGTATATACGCAAGTTTCGGTGCATAAAACCACATATGGGCTTGCTGGAAGAATTTCTCTGGGTCATCGTTTCAGAATAGTTGTGGTGTTGTTGGGTAATCTCTGTTTTTGTTTCAGTATTCATCTTTTTGTATCATTCGATGATATTTTTCTTCTTGATGAAGATGATTTGATGATTTGGTTTTTGAAGATTTTCAGGATGCACAAGCTAAGGGGTAGCACTTCAAAAGGATGCATTGTTGGCAGTCTAATTTGTTGTTGTTTTATGATCTCCTGTTTGAGATTCTTTGGTTTCGGTCATAAATAGCCATATCTGTAATTTGATGAAAAGGTCATGTTGAGACGTATGATGTAACATTGTTATATTCAGTCATGTAAGGACTTGTTCAAATTTGTAAACCCACTTGGTTGGGAAGTTGAGTTAAATTTGTAATTCCACTTGGTTGGATCGTTAATGTAAGTATGAGTCCTTGGTGATAGGAAAGGTCATATTCGGTTGAGTCATGTACTTCATTGAAAAATTGGTTTAAAGATCTAGCATGAACTCAGGGGGAGCATGGTAAAATAAGCACACATAAGATCTTCAGAGCTCATCTTTCTACAAGGGAAGATATACCTTTATCCACCCTTTGCCCTTGATGTCAAAGGGGGACAATATTTTGGTGTTTGAATAATGGTTATGATTAATGTACTTATCATGGTTGCCATCAAGTCCAAAGGGTGAGATTGTTGGAAATATGTTGCAATATGTTGTCCTTGATGGCAACCTACTTGATGAAGTTGTTCTTGATGGAAACCTATTTGATGAGTTACCTTTTGATAAGCAACATATGTGTTAAAGATGTAAAAATGAAGTTCTAGAGGTCATTTTAGATGTGGCAGAGAAAGGAATTCCAGCAAGTGCCACAGAAATGAAACAAGAAATATTTCTCAATGTATATGCTACTTTTGTGAAGGCAACCCGCGTATGGATGCAATGTATACACTAATTTTTTGAAGGAAACCCATGTATACATTCAGAATTAGTATATACATATTTTTTATGTCGAGAAGTCACATATAAACGCGGATAAGAATGATCCAAGTTGTGTATGCCTTTTGTGCTCTAAAATTATGAAACGAAGGGACATTGCCATGGTATTAGCCCACATTATTGAGTGTTGTATTATCTATTTCATTCTATCCAAGAATACCATCCGTAGTTGTGTGGTTTTGACTCACGGTATTGGTAAAGGCCAAATCTATATAAGGAGAAGAAGATCATAGTGAAAAGGTGTGCATGAGTAAGGGTTGTTGTTGAAAAATTTTCTCTAAGTTATATCTATATGAGATGAACTCTTTTTTAATTGATAGATCTGAATCTATGATGCACTCATGGATATAATGATGGTTCAAGGTCTCTAGATCTAAAATGACTATGCTTTTGTGTGATTCATTAAAGATATGATTAGATCTATGACCTGGTGCAAGTTTCTTGAATTCAAGTGAAGAAATCTGGGTAAGTTCTATGGATCTAGTTCATTCTACAAGTTTTATATTTACAGATATATACGCTAGTTCATCTCAGTAAAATCATGTATATATGTAGGTTTGCTTCAGAAAAGGTGCGTACAGTAGCTAGGGTTTTCTGAAGCTTATTGCAGAGGTTTTTTCTGTTATTTCTGCTATTTGTCTGTTGTCTGTCAATGAAGTCTTCTTGGAGATCTGGGTTATTTCAATACTGTATATCCTGCTAAATTTATTATGTAAAAATATGGTCAATAAGAAAATAAACATGGTTGATGGTGACTAATTGATGAAGGGTTTTGCATTTCTAAAGATATCTGACTGAAAGCCTCAGATCCGGGTCTGTGACTGATTAAATTCTGAAAAATAGTATTCACAAAGCTATACATAGGTTGGTGTGAAGGAAAGTGCGTATACACACGGATTCAGTGAAGTGAAGTAGCATATGAATTTTAAGTTGATGGATGTTTAGGGTTGAGTTTATATCTGCATTTTATTTTGAAGTCTGGGTTATTTAGGAGTTCTGGCTATAGTGGTCTCACTGTTCTGATTGAATTATTGGATAGATTTTATGGTTGTTGATGTTGATGAAGAGTTGTGTTGATGTTGTTTGATCCAATTTGAAAATTGATGAAACGTGTTCTACAATGGTTTTGAGGGTTGAAGCCTTCAGTATGGAAGTAGAAGCTTCCTACCAATAGAAGTTGGTGTTCTGATCAGGCGGTTGAAGCTCCCTTCCAGTAGTGGCTGGTAAACGAGATTAGGGGGTTGTAGCTCCCTTCCAATAGGATCTAGAAAATGAGAAAAGGTTGTAGGATTCTACAGTTAGATGCCTGCATAATGATATGAGTCTGCATCAGTACAATATTGTAAACAATTTTCTATATAATAAATATTGACGACAGAGACGACAACAGTGGTGGTTTTCTCCCGAATTGGGTTTCCACCTTAAATACTGGTATTCATGTGTGATTCTCTTGTGTGATGATTTATGCTACTGTTACTGCACATAATTACTGATTATCTAATAGATGCATGACTGGTAAACTGGCTTAAATATTGTTCCTGTAAATTTTTCTAATCTGCAAAATTATATCAGTATACGCTAGTTTCTTTTATTTTATGTGTGTGTATAGGTGAGTTGGGTTCATCAAAGCCGCGTATGGAATTCTGTAAAGAAAAATTTAAAATATTTCCAGTAAAGATATAAATACCGATTCCCCCCCCCCCCTTAGTGTTTTTTCCCAACACATCAAGCTTATTTCCAATTTCTGCCCTAGTTATTGTTCTAGTTGAAGATTTATTTACTCTGGAGACAATAGGATCTCTTGTAATTTTCCCAGTTTTTTATTTTCCTCTTGAGAAATGAATGCATAATTCAACAATTTCAGGTAATGGTAATTGAGAGATATCTCATTTTCCCATCATGTTAAGAGTATTAATCCATTCATTTCTGATGGCTTTCAACAAGAGATATTTTAAAGTATCTTGATCTAGGTGTTCCATTTTAACTCTTTTTATATTTTAATTGAATATCTCAATTATATCTTCCAATTTTTCATCATCTCTTTGCATCATTTTAAATAATTCATCCTTCCTATTAATGGGTGTGCAGTAATCCAGGTATCATTGTAAAAATGCACTTTCCATCTCATCCCATGTCCTAATAGATTATGTTATCAAACCCATGAACCATTTTAAAGCTCCACCCTAGAGTGTTGCAGGAAATAACTTCAATTTTTTAGAGTCTTGTAAATAGTCATAGGATCTACATAAAACCTCAAATTCAAATAAAAATGTTTCAGGATCTTCACTCCCTAATCCATGCAAATTGGGAGGGAAAGAAGGTGAAATATTTTTCATTGTAAAATTTGTATCCTCATAAACTATAGGAAATCCAACAGAGATAGGATCTCCTCTACCTCTACTTCTTCCTCCATCTCTTCCTCCACCTTGTCCTCCACATCTTCTTCCTCCTCTTAAGGAAACTCTATTCAAAACTTCTCCTCCTCCTTCTTCTTCTACCATTGTAGATTCATCAGAGCTAATGCAAGGTTCTAACTCTAGAGTTATTTGTTCTTCTTCTGGTTCTTCTATCAATGGGATATTGAAGAAAGTTTCTTCTTCTTCCACACTAGAGATTTCTAAGTCTTCAGCTAGAATATGTTCTCCTATAGAGGTGAAAAATGTTACTCCTTCTATTGGAGATTAGGATATTCCTCTTCTAACACTCACTTAGTAGATGAATTTTGAGAATCTCTTGGTTAGATTTCTGACCTTAAGACTTCAGGGAGTCTATGCATTGAGGTGAAAAATGGAATATGAGTTTTGAGATGGTGGTGTGGCACTACGTGGTCTTGGTGTGGTGAGTGGTGTTCTTGGAATAAAACTTCTACCTCTAACTATGAATCTACCCCTAAAGCCTCCTTCTCTATTCATATCAATTTTATTTTTATTTTTAATGTAGGAAAGAAGGCTTCCTAATTACACATCCTTGGAAAAGGAGCCAAAATGTTAAGTCAATTTATTGTCTTAAATTTCTATCATAAATTTTCAACCGAGGTTAGTAATTTGATGAAGTGTGGTGCACTATATATGCTTAGATAATATTCTTTCTTAATTCGTTGTGTTATATGTTTTATATTTTTTTGGGGGTTTTTTATCTTGTGCGTAAAGTTTTAAGAACTGAAACCTATGCTTCTAAATGAAATCTTTAAATTCTAGTGAACAACCAAATCTAAATGAGTTGTAATGATGAAACTTATTATTAAAGAAGCAAGAAAAGGAAATGTTGATTAACTAATCTAAATTTCATAAAAATAAATCAAACTTTGAATGGTTAGAATGTTAGACTTATCTAGGGTGGAAAAACATCTATGAAAAGTATCTAATTGATTTAAAGTAGAACACTATTCGAAATCTAGTTGCATTCAAATTACAAGGATGAAATAATTTTCGATATTATCCATTGAAAGCTTTAATTCTATGAAAACAGAGCATTTGATCTATTTTAAAACATGATTCTAATATCACTTTATCCTAGTTTTAAATCTAAGAATGTTTGAAATGTAAATTTAATCTATTTCTATTCCATGGACTGAAAGCATAAATTCTATTTCTAAGAACTTGAATGGTAGTGCTAATTGAAATAAAAAGCCAACAAGAAATAACAGAGTATATATTGCATAAAGCATGTTTAACTTTAAAAACCTAAGGTTGTTGTATGACTGAATGCACAAATCTATCCAATTGGAAAATGACAGCCACATTCATGAGATGACTTATGCAAGCATAAGATTACACAGTCAGTTGTAATTGTAAATAACTAATTCAGAAAACATTCAGAAGTAATTGACATTCAGAAGTAATCGATAAAACAATGAGCAATTTAAACTACAAATTGACAAGAATCTGACTAAATAATGTGAATTTAACTATGAATTGACGAGAATAAAACTACGAATCAACAAGAGTTTAAACTAAGGAATTGAATGAAATTAAACTACAAAAAAACTACAAGAAAAACCACCTTTTTGTGCAGGGGCCCTCTGCAACAAAAAAAGTCTAAAATATACTTAGACTATGCATGCATCAGAGATCTGGAACTGGTCTTCTTTATTAGCAAAACAGAGTTTGAAAGCGTAACATTGAATTATCACAAAAATTATACTACTTCCCAGTTTCAACAAACCGATATTTATATATGTTTTTCGATTAACTGTTTTGAGGCAATTCCGCCTATAGATAGCAAATAAAAATAAAATTAGAAGTCTAATTAGCAGAAAATTAGTCATGGATATCTCTCGATTTGCTATGTAAGAGCAAATCAAGAGTCTTTCATCCGCTGATCTCGTTCTTTGAATAATATTTGACTACAAGTGTGGGCATCATTACTTCTTGAATTCGAGCAAGTAAGTGGGATACGATCCATGTGTGGATCATTACATAGATACCCATATGACCCGCTTCCTCATTTGCTTCTCAAAACCCGTCAAATAGTAACGGTGGTTGTAGAAACTAAAGTTAGCTATATAATTGCACAAATTTTGTAGCTAATTATATAAATTCATCTAAATAATAAGAAATGTTATAATATAAAGTAGAAATCATCTAAGTGCATTCTTTGATGTGGAATATGTCAATTATCACAGATTAAAATCATGTGTTTGTGAAAAAGGAAGAAGAAATGATGGAAAAGGGTGTCAAATTAACAACAATTTTGAGGTTCAACAACATGTACAACATGTAGAAACATGTAAGCAAGCATGCGCAAAAAATAAATAGGCCAGAACCAAACATAACTAGTCATACACTCATGACAGTATTTTGACAACAACATCATTATCACTTCCATGGCGACACCACTCCCACCATGGGTAACATAACAAAAATGAAACAAGCACATATATATAGAAATCATAATAAACACATATGAAACCAACATAAATGCATGATCAACACACTACCCATCCAGTTCTAGGGTTGAACCATGCTTTGATACAACTATGTAGCACCATCTTCCCATATCTACCCAAGTAACTGGCCAACCGGGGTAAAAAAACGACGAGAAACTAATAATATGAGATTCAACCTCCTAGGTGACCTTCAGGAGGTGGAACTGATGGAAACCTGGCAAAAAAACCTTACACTGCATCAATAACTCCGGGAAGTAGCCCAACCTCCCAGATCATTGAACCTTGAAGGGGGACTTATTTTTTACCAGTTTAAGCCTTATCCATGGGCATGTCAGGGCAAGGGAGAGGTTAGCAACCTATAGTCATAGCCATGCCAAGGAAAGGTCGTGACCAAGTCCCAAAAAATTCAGTTTTGTGCCTACAACTCAGGAATTCGTACCACTTTTGTAGCCCCAGAGCCCAGGTCACTGCCTATAACTTCATGAAACTTTAGGAGAGGTTAAATAACATTTAAAAAAGGTATGGAAGCAATGACATCATTAGGATCTCCTCTATACCCCTCCCGACCATGACATACGTTTCATCAAACATGTCACAAGCATTGAATCTACAGATGTAAAAAACATATTTAAACATATGGTACTCATACTTATCTAAGAATCACTAAGAAGCATTTCTTCCTTACATCATTAGCTGCAATACAATCTATTTGACCAAACATACATTGTGCATTCATTTTCAAGTAAAAATATGGATAGAGCCATACATCATCACTAATAAAATACATTCTTATAACCAATATAATAAAAAAATAAATCTCATGGATAAAACAATGATCTAATCCACATAGCAACGAGTACATTTTCATAACAAATACCAAAGGAATGAGATTCTCATTAACGAGTGTAAAATCCAATTAGAGATAGGACTTCCACGCTCCACCCGGCCATAGGTTAGCTGAGCCAAATATCTCTTCAGCTAATCACCCCTCTGCCATATTCCAAGCATGAATGTGGGACTCAAACTGAAAAATCAACCAGGCCATCTTGAGGCTAAACTACATCACCCTCATCAATCATAAACAATCCTTTACCGTGATCTACACTCGATCACTGAGCCAACACAAGCATGGATATCATTGGATTCTCTCTGCCTAAACCATGAGGAAATTTCTTTTCTCCTAGCCTCTTAGGATTTAACTCAATGCATAGGCCGAATAAGGGGTCACTAGGCCCTAAACCAAGACATACTCTTCAGGCTTTACCACAACCCATAGTCCAAATTAGGGGTCACTAGGCCATAAACTGAAGCAAAAAACAAACCGCTTCTATAATCAGTCAGAGATCCACCTCACTCAGCTCTGAATCCATCCAATAATCCAGGTCAACCAAAACATGAGAACTCTGCAACACCATAGGTATCAAGAAATGGAAAAGCTAGGCTAAATACACTGTCACACCTGGTAAAACCCATGCCAAGACAACAAAGAACTAGATGCAATACCATGCATGTCAAATCTAGCAAGGAAATCATACATGCAAATCAATACCTGCAAAGAATCATATTGTATTTTCTTGATTCTTTCTCCTTCTTGCTTGATTCCTCCTCCTTCCTACTACGTTGCCTTTCTTGTTCCAATGCCAAAGTGCTCTAAAAACTCTAAGTATCGAGGAATGTGTGTGTGTGTGTGTTTGTGTGAGAGAGAGAGAGAGAGAGAGAGAGAAAGATAATAATGAGAGAGCTCCAAAAATGCGAGAAAAAAACTTTCCAACTAATCCTCATAAGCCTTCTTATCAGTGAGCCCTCTATATTTTTTGTTTTGGTCCTCACATGCAACCTGTGACCTTTTATCTCTCTTTCCTCCTAATTCCTATAATTTTCATAAATAAATGTGCCTAATATGTCATTTTTCCTTTCCAAATCCTTTAGCCATAATAACCGAAATGAACACCCACTAGGATGTTTTTACCCAAATTTGAGCTTATAATAAGTGTCCCATTGATCGTGCTTATTATATTTAGCTTTATTACATTGAATTTTCACCAGGGTTGTTACAGGGATAAAGGTATCCATCTTAATAAATATTATTTATCTCATTTTCATTGATGATGCAATACTATTTGGATTAGGAACATTACAACAAATGGATATATACAAGTAAATCTTGGACTCGTATTGCAAAAGAAGTTTTTATTGAAGAAAAAATTAAAAAATATTCCATTCTTTTCAATGGTTGGAGGAAGAAATGGATATATGAATTTTTCAAAAATCATCGTATTTAATCTATTTTATTTCAATAAAGGCTTCAATTATTTGGGTGTTGTAACACCCCTATGTGAACCCTAGATTGTAAATAGCATGTAAATGTAAAACTTAGGCTGGTTAGCCAATGACTTCTTTTGGGTTCTAGCACTAACCCCATGTGCATGTGTGTTTTTATGTTATGGGGTTGGTATGCCTGTATGCATTTTTTTCTATGTTTCACGGCTAGAATGTTAGATTTTGTAAATATGATATCTCATTCATGTTAATAAACACTTTGTGACTGTACACTAATTTAAACAAAAAGAGTATGGGGGAAAGACTCCATGGGTATAAAAATGGGCCTATATGATTTAATAATAATTAAATTTTCACATAATTACAGGGAAATTCCATTAAGTGATTTTAATGGAATGCAAATTGTTAGTGTCAATAAATGCGCATAAAAGGAAAGATGATGGTGCTATGTGGGGTGGGTTGGGGCAAGAGTCGGAGACAAACGAGATAGCATCAAGAAATTTTTGAACCATAGTAATATGGAAATTCTTTTCCAGTCGAGTTAGGAACCCTGGAGGTAGTGGCATAACTTGAGGGATTTTAGTTGTATAAAAGAGGGTGCACTACTTAGATGTTGTATGATGGGGATTTGACGCTATAGGTTGTAGGTTTTTGGGGTTTGATACCTTGGATAATTTATTTATACATATTGGACATGTACCTAAATTTAGGTGAGTTATTTACCCATGGATTTGAAGCGCCAACCTAAGCGTGACCCGTTGTTGAGAGAAATTGAACAATGTGATATACGGCTAAGATGAATGTTGGAGGTCTGCAACAAGTTGGTGAAAGTAAAATATAAGTTCTTATTTTTTGTTATTATACATTTTCTGCTACAATAATTCATGTCCTTCTGTGAATTTCATATGTATCGTAATTTAAGGTTGAAAAATGTGAAAATATTTGTTTGTGCATGAGTTTTTGCATTTAGCATACATCCATACATGCATAATTCCATGCGGGAATGAAATGATTAGGATATTTCCCAAAAATTAGGTTACAAGTGCTATTACGAATAGAGATATGCCCCAACTGGTGGCTAGAGTTGTTAATGGTATTAAAAAGAATCAAAATATTAGTGTGAAGGATGAGGTATGAAAAATTTTCCACACGTCCTCGAGAATGGTTAAGTATGGATGTTGTGTGAAGCGTCCGGTTGTGAAAATAATGTGGTATGAAAAACCTTCCATGCATCATTTAGAATGGTTAAGTATGGATGTGTAGGAAAGGATTAGAAAGAATTTGTGTGGAGTAGAATGGTTAAGTATAGAGGGATACGAAATGGAGAAATATGTGTGGAGTAGAAAGAATCACAATACCTTTTTTAAGTCATGCCTGATGTAGTTTTCATCGGGCATGTGATATGTTAGGTGATGTTGAAAGGTGGGCCATATTGGACTGCAGAATAATGATGTTATTGAATTTCTTGTGGGTTTCTCCAAAATTAGATAGGGTTTATCTCTAGGTCACAACCTTGGTAGTCAAGCGCTAAATGATATTTCCTAAGAGGTGGATGAGGTTATAAGAAAATTTATATTTTTAATCAAGTTTTAGTAGTGAAGAGTTTAGGGAAATTCATTTACAATGAGGGATTATGGGGGAGAGTGATGATGAAAAAAATATTTAAGAGGCATATATGAATACTAGATATGGAGTGATATGTAGCCATATTCATGAGGATTAGTGATCTGAAAAATATGGTTAAGGGATTTCTTTTGGTTGGTAAAAGATTACATTGGAATTGGGTAAAGTAAATAGGGTTAGTATATGAAAAGATCCATGGATTGATTGTTTTGTAAACTATAGAATATTGAGCCTTTCATCAATTTCTCTTAATAGAGAATATTTTGCTAGTTAAAAAAAAACAATTTATTGAAGTTTGTATATTTAATGGAGACAAGAATAGAAGAGTGTACGTGACCCAAACGTGTAATGAGAACTAGTTAAAGAATTAAAACAATGTGCAATTGCATTAAATAATGGTTCTATGAAACTTGATGAGGAAATTTATGAAATAAAGTAATGAAAGAATAAAGGTTCTAGAGTTTATATTGCAATACTGGGGTTCATAGATGGAGGATAATTTTTGGGAGAAGAAAGTATGGTAGAAGAGAAATCTAGAGACTAAATAGTCCTACCAAAACTGGGAATTTTATGTGGTTGGAAATGAAAAAAAAAAAAAAAATCTAATTGGGGATAATGGATTGAACATAAACTAGCATGACCTTAGAAGATATATTATGTGTAGAAAGAGAGGAAAGTGTAGATCACCTCTTTGTTTGTTGCTCATATGCTAGGGAGGTTTGGAATAAAGTTAAGTTATCAAATGGCAACAATGAGTGGAGAGAGGAGTCCATTTTAATCTATTTTGAGAGTTGGTATTGAGAAAATTTTGTAGCTAGAAATAATAATCCATTTTGAGAGTTGGTACAAAGGTTATTTTCTAGCTACAAATAAAACCTTTGCTTGTTTTGTGAGCTTTGGATTACAAGAAAGTCCATGTTATTCCAAGGCAAGGTTATTCCTTTAACACAACTTGAATAGTAAATTACATTTGTAGAAGTCATGCAAACTTGTCTAAATGTTCCAAAGATCAATGGTGCTTTTTCTTTTTTAACTACAATGCTTATCAAAGAACTCTAGGTAAATGTGGTACTAGTGGCATTTGTTTATATGTGAAAACTTGCATTTCTATTTCAAGTACATCGTAGACTAGAAGTATGCAGTAGACTAAGAGATGAATAACAAAGTTGAATTATGTGCTTTGTGTTTACTAATTAAGAAAAAAATATTTAAATTTATACATAATTGTTTTCTTTATATTTATACATAAACTTTTATTTTATAAAAATAAATAAATAATAATACTGCTATATTTATCATTCTATATTTTTAGGTTTATATAAATTTCATGTAAAAATATTTTATATTTAAAAAGTTTCGTGATATGAACAATGATCTTATATTCAAAATTTAAGTAATCGATATTAACATTCCATGTCAAGAAAATGATAATATTTTTGCCCAAATCATTTTTAAATTTTCAAATATAGATCGAGGAGGATAATGATAATAAGAAAAGACACAAATCTTAAGTCATGGGAGCCCCCACACACACACATATATATATATATATATATATTATTTATTTAGGTTTATTATAATTAATATATAATTATATATATTTTTTAATAATTTCTAGGTGCTGTCTTTGCGTACCTAACACAAATTTATGTTCTGGTTAGTTCAATATAATAATATAATAATATATATATATATATATATATATATATATATATATATATATATATATATATATTTATTATAATCAATATATAATTATATATATATTTTAATAATTTCTGAGTGCTGTCTTTGCGTACCTAACACAAATTTATGTTCTGGTTAGTTCAATATAATCACAAATATTTATGTTCTTGCTCCCTCATAAATTCGGTTTCTTGCTAGTCTCTTTGCTTACATATATGATGCTGATATTTGCAAAATATATCCATAAAATGGTAAATGAAAGTGAATAAATTAATATAATAACATATATTTATGTTCTTGCTAGTTCCTTTACCTAAAATAATAGGTGATGTTGATATTCATAAAATATATCGACCGAGTACATTCAATATTAATATCGTTTTCAAATCTTGTTATTTATTGAACAACTATATTGACATTTATATACCACGTCTCAAATCCATCTTTCTCAATACACCTTTGAGGCTAAAATTCTAATTTTTTGTAAAATCATATTAATACTTTTATAATTAGAGATTTTTTTTTAATAGCAAGATGTTGTCGTTCGTTTCCTTTGGCATCTTATAGAAAAAAAAAACCTTCACATTCACACGATGTAAAGGGTTATTTTTTTAAGGTGGCTTTATTTTTCCCTTGTGCATATTTTTTATTTTTATATTTAATGTTTTATATATATATATATATATATATATATATATATATATATATATAATAAGAAAATTTGATAATTTTATTATTAATAATACATTAAAAAAATAAGCTATTTTTAAATGATTTTTTACAAATAAATTAAGAATCAAATGAATAATGATAATTTTTTTATTAATGTATATGTAATTTAAATTTAATAATGAAAAATTGTAAAATTATATAATGTATTTAGGGTTTTATTGACAAGTAAAATATTTTTTGTATTTTAGGGACGAGTAGAAAAAAAGTATTTTTATAAGAAAACATAACTGTTTTACGATTGATGAATACATATAGAACACTTAAAATTTATACAAATACAGAAACACAATAATCTAATATTTCCATGCAGAGAAAGTCATTTATCCTAAAATATTTAGAATTTCATATAAATAATATTAAAAAGAACTTTTATATAGGTGATATACAACTATGATGAAAGATACATAAAGCATTAGGAGTTTATTTTCATTTCATAATTTAGTGTAAGTGTATAGATGTCTTTGATAATCTTATTAATTTTTATAAATTTTAGTAAACAGAATAATTTCATTAATGTTGACTGGGTTACTTCTAGTAAAACATTTTTAGAAGACAAAGGTAACATTGTAAGTTTTAATAAAATATATTTAGAAGAAAAGGGTTGAGTTGAAAATGTTCAAATTTTGAAAATTACAATGGAAAAATATGTTTTTCCTTTACATTTTTATGTTATAGATATGGATAATGTGAATTTTATTTTTGGATATTTTTAGATAAAATTATTTGGTATATTTAATGTTAATGTAAAATGTAGTACTTTCTTTTACTTTGAATTTATTTCACTAATATTTATTATTTAAGAGCATTATAGTTAAAAGAATAACACGTTTGGTTGAAAAATACATTTATGGATGATATTTTTTTATTTGATTAGATTGGATTATTTACAATTGACAAATTTTGTTCCATGCTTTCTATCTTCTATTCCATTTCCATTGACAAAATTTGAACCATTTGATCTATATTCAATTACATTTATTTTTGTTTATATATCAAATTGGACCTTTTCATTGACCTATCACTTAATTTGTTAATTAGATTCTTCATGTTGGATAGCTAGCTATGTATCTAGTGATTTTATTCATAAGTCATTCAAGAGATTTATGGACATTTAGTTAGTGTTACAATTTTTGGAACACCCTTATCCATGTGTTACAAAAATAGTAGTACTATTTTTTCTCTTTATAACAATTTTTAAATACCTAAAAAAAATCTTCCAATCAAAACTTATGCTAGTTGTAAGTGACATATTTTAAACCATAATTTTGATATTTTCTTCCTAGTTGACTTGTACTAATGAATAAATAAAATTTTAGCATTTCTAAGTGTAAAATATATTCTAGTAATATTATGATATGTCTTCACTATAGTTCCACAAGTATAACGAAAATTTTAAGTTTCAAGTGAGAGTTAAGGTAACTTTCCCAAATGATATTATTTACCCTTTCTAGATATTGAACTTGTATGGAATGCCTTGTATCCAATATTTTATATTTTACCATAAGTACTATTATTTATATTCTTTCCAAATAAATTGATGGCTATAGATTTGGACTCCCCAAACTTTAAATATGAAAATTATATGAAGAAAACCTATTTGAGATTGTTTTTAGGACTCCTAACAAACTTTAACTTCCATAGCCTATATTTATGAAATTATTCCAACTCAAGACTCAAAATTTCTACCACAGGTACTATTGAATTCTTGTAGTGGAGGTCAATATCCTTTATTTTCATTAGCCCACAAAATAAAAAGAGAATATGAATATAAATATAATTTGTAAGTGGGCTCCAAATAAAAGAGGTAAAAAGTTAAATTTTGAATTTCAAACTTTTCTTACAGAAGGTCAAGTCATCCCTCTAAGAAGTACAAGTTGGACACACCTATTCAGATCCTTCGACAACTATATATTTCCATTCGTCCTCACACATTTGGATAAATTAAAATCACTCATAAAATACTTATGTTTTATATCCACACGTGCGAAGGGGAGAGAGAGTAAAAATATTGAACCTTGGCCAACCATGAACAATAGGCTAGCTCAAACATGTGGCAACAAGACAGAGATTTTTTGGACAATTTTTCTAGGTAGTTGACTATAGGTTGACCAAAATTTAGTGGAGTTGCAAGAGGTTGAAATTCGACCCTGTTGACGAGGGTTGATTGAATTTTTTAGGAAGAATAGAAAGAATGAAATGTTGGTTTGTTTGACTAGGTTTGAATCATATATCTATGTGGTTATTTTGAACTTCATTGACTAGGAAAAATATGACTGTATACTTTGTTGAATTGGACAATCTCTCTAAGAGAAGGTTGCTGGGTTTTTCCCTGGTTAGGGCTTTCCTAGGGTATAAATTTGTGTCTATTGTGTTTTTTTGTCTCTTCATGATTCTACTGTCACTATTCTTTTACTGTCAATATTTTTTATGTATAATTTCTTAGTGATGAATGTGACATGAAATGAATTGGTTAAATAATAATTTGTTTTTTTTTCAAATAAGAGGGTAGTTAGTTTTCTATTAGAAGAGGAAAAATATAAAGTATGTGCTAGAACCCTTACAAAATTCATGAAGCTCCATCAAAACTATAGATTTTGAAGTCTAGTACACATGCATTGTAGGTTTATGAAATATTACCCCTATAAATCTAAAAATATGTCTATTATATATCTTGACAAAAGGCCCTAACAACAAAATATATCTGCAATGCATTATATTAAAACTTGGTTATACTATACCAGTCATCATATGTTAGCCTAAGTCACTAGAGGCATGGACCGACCTGCATCACTTCTATTGAAATTTGTAACTAGGTTCGGTACACTTCATAATATCTTATGCATTCTTGATTTTATGAATTTGTTGTAAAAGAGATAAATACATTATTATTTTTATTTTATAGCATGTTTTTCATTCTAAAAGTCAATTTATTTTAGGTCAAAGCACCCACTGTGTGCTTCTAGTGTTTATCAAAGAGTCAAGGAGTCAAAAGAGTCATTGAAATATGTAATAGACACAATTGGGCATTTTCTATAATGTAAAAATAATTTATTTTAAGTCAAAAGTCTCCCTCTAGGACCATGTCAGCCTACAATAGAACAAGTCATCCTACAAAGATGAATTTAGCCTCATTAAGGGTTATTTGAGCCTCATAGAAAGGGTATATATAATTCCAAATGACCTCATTTGATGAGAGAATCCAAGAAAGTTTGATCATAAGGAGAAGAACATGAAACAATAATCAAAGATAAAGTCAAAGAATAAGGAAAAAAATAAATTGAATTTTTTGGGTCAATGTCTCTCATTGTGTGTGAAAATGAAACTAGGGTTTTTGCAACATTAAGGATAAAATTGTAGATCTCTAAAAAAGGGCATCATATGTGATCAAAGAGTAATGCATATCATCTATTTTTCTAAGGAATAAGAAGCAATCCAAGAAAAGAGGGAAGAAGGTAAAAAATACCCCCTTTCTCCCACACTTTCAAAGTTGTAGCTACTGCAGGAAGGGACAAAAATTGAAAATTTGTAGTGAAGGAAAAAATTATTGTTGGGGGGCGAAGTTGTTGCTGAAAGGTTGAAGTTTGTTGTTAGAAGATGTGCAAGGAAATTTCATCAAAAGGAAGGTTTAATTGGTCTTGGAGGTGTCTTTGTCTTGGGTCTAAGGTCATAGAATTTTTCATTTGAATTTTCTATAAGAAGATAAGAATTACTTGTGGTTTTTCCTCTCTAGGAGAGGATTTGGCCCAGGCTAGCAACCTATATCCTCTATCCATTTGTGTTACTTATCTTCATATTTTGGTAGATGTTTGATGATAAGAAAACTATAATAATCAAAATAATTATAAATACAAAAAATTGAAGTAAATAACATCACAAGTAGTTGTCAAAGTAAAGAAAAATCACCCCAATCAGGCTTCCGTATATTTCTCAACATGGTATCAGAGCTACAGTGATAAGAAAAAGGTAGGTTTAATATCACCCAATCAAGAAGTATACATAAGTTCCGAATACAAAATAATAGCATCAAGGAGGACTAATAATAACTTCTCAAAGAATCTATCATCTTGAAGGAAGAACTCTTGGAAGAAGAAAGGAGGACCTGAAATACCCTACCTCCATATCTAATAAAAAGGGACTCTAAACAATTGAAGTATTATTGGAAGCCTCCACATTCTACATTATCAACCAAAGGAAGAAAGAAGAGCACTTCATCATCATCAAAGAAATAAAAGTGATCCCCCTCACATTGAAGGAAACATCATGTCTCGAACATATTTGAAGGAAGAAGAACATCTCCCCTTATTTTGAAAAAGAATCATTTCCATTTTAAATAAGGAAGACCATCCATCCTTATAAGGCTCACAAGAAGACATCGTCATCAAGAAGCCATATAGTGGAAGACATCATGAAAAAGGAGGCATATTAATTTGACATTTAAGTACTTTATATTTATGTCTCAATCTAAAAACCAATTTACCACTTTATGGAAGGATAACAGTAAACTTGTTGGGACATCGAACTACCTTACATGGAAAAATATAATAGATTTGATCCTCGTAGAAAATGAAATTATTGAATATATAAAGGGATCAATCACCAAACCTCCACAAGAAAAATCTCAAGAGTTATCAAACTGTATGAAAAGAGAAGTAAGGGATTAAAGGATCCTCATTTAATTGATCAAGGATGATCTCATCCCATATGTAGAAAAATTGAAGACATCAAAATAAATCTATGATAAGTTAGTGGAATTTTTCTTTTTAAGTATTGTAGGAGAAATAATATATTTAATAGCCGAACTATACAAGATGAGAGTATCAAAGGAAGAAGGGGCAACCTCATATCTCATGATGGTATCTCAAATAATAGATCAACTACAAGATCTAGGAGAACTATGTTAGATCCAGAATGGGGAAAATTTGTATGAAGCATCTATGGAAAGAAGGAAACTAAACCATTCAATGATCTATGGTCATTATGTAAGATGGAAGAAACCAGATTAAAGGAAAATAACGATGTTGGATCAAATGAGAAAACACAAGAATTTGCAGCTACAACAAGGAAGAAAGGAAAGTTTGGAACATTTGAATCTCAAAAGAAATTTCAAAAGAAAATTGGCATGTGTAAGATTTCGTGCTATGAATGTAATGAATATGAGAAATTCAAAAGGAATTTTCCTAAACTCAAGAAGGGAAATAAGAAAATAAAGGAAATAAGTGAAGCCCATGTGACCGAAGAAGTAGAAGAACCATAAGATAAGAACTCAAATAAGGAAGAATTAAAATAAATCTACTATTAAAAGGTCCCTCAAATACATTTAGTTTATTTTTAAGTATATATAATTTATCAAGTCATGATAGGAGGCATTACATTCATGATAAGATGCATTATAGAAGAACTGAGATGGTATCATGGAAGAATTAAATGATAGCCAAAGTAGTAGTTTGAATGGTTAAATCAAGTCATATATCAAGACAAAAATAGAAGACTGCCATCACACCTCATCATCATTAGTAAAAAGCCTTTGGAAAATAGGGATGATCAAGATCCTCCATAAAAATATTTATTAAAAGGCTCACCTCTACTTGGAAGAAACAATTATCACATTCCACCTAGTGTGGAATCCACAATTTAGAAGGATGAAGGTATGGTACAAGAGAAGTGCATCATGACACTTTAGTTGAATAATTTTGATATTTAAGTTAAGAAAATTGAGCTGGTAAAGGAATTCTAGATGATCACATGAAGGAAGAGGTATGCATATATTTTTTAACTTTGATAGATGAATAAAGCCATGACATCATTTAATTGCAGATAGAATTGTTAGAATGCTCCATCTCATGAGCATGATTGAAGAAGAAGGAGACTCTTCCTTATAAATAATACATGGAGGAATAAATACATATTCCTTGAACTCTTCTACATGAAGAAAAGATAGAATCAACACTATATGACCTCATGAAGAACATGAGGTGGTTGGAAACAACTGCTTTTATGTAGAAAGGAGTTATGTGGATAAATCCAAAATAAGTAGCATATGAAGAAGTTAGAGGGAGAGTTTGTAAATATGTATATATATAAACTTAAGAGATTAATAAACTTATATAAGGATTAGCTATGAAATCTCCATGAAAATATATGAAGACCCTGATAAGTGTGAAGGAGAAGGAGAAGGAGAACCCTCGTAATAGATGTTTTGAAGATGGATTGATATAGTATGAAAAAGGATTTTGATGTTGCAGGAATAAATGCTATGATGAAGGGCCACCATAAAAAGTTCATTTTTGGTTTGAAGTTAATTTTTTATTTTTAGAAAACATCTCATTGGATTATAATATGGCTACTAGCAGAAGGTTGTATAAATTCACCTACAACTAGTACACATGAGATTGAATGGATGATTTTGGAAGGAGCATGACTTAGAAGAGGTATAATTATGAAGGATAGCTAGATGAAGAAAAAGAAGGCCACTTTCTGATGAAAACAAGCATTACACGACTAACATTAATTGGTTCAAAAATATGTTTCATTGAAGGGAAGTGATGTAGAAGTTTGTCGAAGCCTTACAAAGAAGTTATGAAAAAGATGGATCCATGAAGAAGAAGTTGAAGTTGATTCATAACATGATGATACTGAAAGGAGGAGTGCTACAAATAGTTTATAGTACTATGATCTCCACAAAAGAGAAAATAATGTTTGTTGAAAACAGGTCCCTAGTTAAGAGGGAGATATATACACAAAATTGTTTGATTCATAGTATGAAGAAAGAATGGTAGATTGGGTAAGAATATGAAACTGACACTGATACTCTTTGAGAATGAGGTAGGGGATCCAATAGGAAAGAGTAGTCAAAGAGGAGATTCCATGAGGACCTATAAATCGAAGATGGGAATCCAACGAGACCCTTATGTAAATAAACCAAAAAAGAAAAAACAATACCAAATGAAATTTAACCAAAACATCTTCCTCCATTTGATCAAATCAAAATCATTTAATACCACATCCACATTATATTCTCATTTGATTCACAAGACTAAGATTTATTTTAATATCTTATTCAAAGGTTTCACACAAAACTTGTTCATGTGTTTTTGTGCAAACCAACTTTGGGGTTTCCAATACATGATGCATCGAGATTGCAATAGTTTTCAAGAAAGAAAAAAACATCAGAAATATCCATTAGATGTCATTGTTCATATCTTCATTATGAATTAATAATATTCCTAGCCGTAGAGAGACTTTGCCCATCTTCACTTTTAGTGGAGAGGGAAATTAATATATTCACTAGTGGAGGGCTCATGAGGTCAACCGACCTATAATTTTTGTAGGGAAGAGCCTTTAAATTTAAATTTTAAATGAATTAAAATTCCCTCCAACTCAATCTTCTCTGATGAAAATTATAGAGTTACTTTATCTTTTAGACCTTATGAAATTTGATTCAACCATATTCATCTTTTTGTTTAAGACATTGACCTCCTTAATTTATCCTCTTTATAATGGATTATTTGGCTCCATCTTATGTTTCACATCATCATTTTTTTATGGCTTTCATGCCACATAATCATCCTTGGAATTGCCACATCATATGTTAGGTCCCTATATTACTAGTATAGTCCCTTATTGCTTTTAGTGTAACCCCCTTATTTTATTGTTGTACCTCTGTAACCCCCATCTTGTTATTATTGTGCCTTTACATTATTATTGTTAGGTCAGCTAGGATTACATTGTGGCTCCACTAGGATTACATTATGGCCCCATGGAGTCATATATATAGAAAGGAGGTTTTGTCATTTGTAGCATTCAAGAATTGTTCATTTATGTAATGTATTGGAGGTTTCCCCCTTGAAGTGGTTGGTTTCTAAGGCATTGATCTCTATTTTATTCTATTTTTAGAGTTTGTTTCACAACATTTGGTATCAGAGCTTTGGATTCTATGGTTTCGATGCTCCAAACAGGTCATCGTGGCATTTTCTCTACAACTTTGTTTCTACAAAGTTTCAGAAGCTAAAAATTTTAGAGCATGAATCTAAAATCCTAAGGAATATTGTTGCAACATTTCAGAGCTTGGTTCGCAAAATTTTTAGAGATATGGTCTATAGAAGTGAGGGATTTTCGTAGGCTCCTGAATTTAACCTAAACAGTTCATCGCAAAATTTTCACTATAACGTTTTTTCTACGAGGGTTCAAAATCTAAAATTTTCACAAAGCAATGCCGCAATCCCGAGGAACATCGTGGAAAATTTTTAGATATTTATTCACATTATTTCAGGAGGTAGGATCTGTGGAACTTAGGGAGTTTTTAGGCTCCCGAATTTCATCTCAAAAAGGTTATCGTGGAAAAATCCTCATAACTCTCTATCTGAGCATCAGATTGAAATTTTGTAAAGAGTGACTACAAGTACATGGACTTTAGTTTATTTTCTATCAATTTCAGAGTCGAAGAAGGAAACAGTGACATGTGCCAAGTCGTACAAATTCTCTCTACTGAACCAGTCCATAATTAGGTCATTGTGGGAGATTGGAAATAACATTGACTTGAAGAATCAAAATTAGGTCAGACCTATGGCATTCGAAAGAGGATTCAAAGGGATACCTCAGGGCCAAATTTTAGATATTGAAAATCCAAAATAATAGAGATAGTTGAATTTCAATATCGATCTCCTCAAAAGCAAGAAAAAGGTGTGTATTTTTTTCCCAATTGCATAAGTCTTGTGTAAAAAATCAGTTTGAAGTGATTCCAAGGGCCTATTGAGCATATATATCAGTATTGGGTTCTAAAATTCCCCCTAAAAAGAATTCAACACCCATTAAGCCTTTATAAGGCTCTACTATGACTCATGAAGACGAAGAATGGTAACATGACATATCAAAATTACAAGAGCAAGTGCAACAAATTTCTCTCTCGCAAAGAGCAACAAAAAATGACATGGAAGTTTGAAGAAAGGAGTGGAAACTAAGATGGATGGTTTGAAGAAAGGCATGGAATCTAAGATGGATGGTTTGAAGAATGTCATGGAAGTTAAGATGGATGGCATGGAAGCTGGCATGGAATCTAAGATGGATGACATGGAAGTTAAGATCGATGAAAAATAAAAAACATGAAGAATGATCTAAAAGTAGACATGCAAGGTTTGACAAATTTGATACAAGAAATGTTTCCTAATGGTGAAAATATAGTAGAGGAAACTCATGATGAGAAAAAAATAAATGTTAATCGTGATTTCATAAACTCTAATGTTGGAGGGAAGAACCACCATATTCCAAAAATGGATATGAGGAAGTTTGATGGCACAAATCTCGTAACATGGATACTACAGATGGAGAAATATTTTGATCTCAATAATGTGCAAAACACACAAAAGGTATGCATTGCAACTTTAAATTTAGAAAAAAAATACATTTGTATGGTATCGATGGCTTTGCTCCCGTTAAAAAATTGTCACTTGTCAATTTTTACGGAGGAAATGATAGCACATTATGAGGAAAAAAAGAGAAACACCTTCTTTAGCCAATTGATAAATCTCAAACAAAATGGTTCAATGAGTGAGCACATTGAGGACTTGAAAAACTTGAATATAAGGGTAACTAATATTCTATAGGAACACATGATTGATTTCTTCATAGGGACTTTAAAGGATAACCTCCAACATGAAATTCACGTTTGGGAACCTGATTCATTGGAGAAGGCATTCAGGTTGGCAAGAGAAATTGAAAGTAAAATTATAGCGACAAGGAAGCCTACCACTCCCATCTATAAAGATGGAAGTGTTGCTACTCCTAGACTTCCACAAACTACAAGGTTGACACCACAACAATTGAAAGAAAAAATAGAAAAAGGGCTTTGCTACAGTTGTGATAGAAAATACACTAAAGGTCATAAGTGCGTTGAGAAGAAATTATTTTACATATATTGTGAAGACGAGGAAGAAAATGAACAAGAAACTTCAAAAGTAGAGGATATAGACTAGGAAGAAACCCTAGAAGAAGAAGAAATGAGTCTGAACATATCATGTAATGCATTGGCAGGAATTACCACTCCTCAAACTCTCAAGATAGAAGGACATATCAGGAATAAAAAGGTAATAGTGTTGATTGATTCGGGTAGTACCCATAATTTTATTCATTGTAAGGTAGACAAGGAATTTAATTGTTTCCTATACCCAGCACCAGAATGTCAAGTGATGGTTGAAAATGGAGGAACTATAAATTGCTCTAGAAAATGCTATAATATCAAGCTAGCCATGGGGAAATATGTATTGAATAGTCCAATGCTTTCCATCCCAATGGGAGGTGCTGATGTTGTACTAGGAGTACAATGGTTACAATCTTTGGGGACAATAGCTTTTAATTTTCAAAAAATTTTCTTGAAATTTTTTTTTAAAGGAAAGGAAATTGAATTACAGGGTATTGTAGGGAAGACAAGAAAGATAATAATCTCTAATGTAGTGACAAATCTTCTGAAAAAATAACAATGAGGCATAACTGCACAATTATGCTCACTAGAAGTTCCAACATCAAAATCATCTTTCTCTCCAGATCTCCAGAAAACTTTGGACAGTCATTCCACGGTGTTTGATATTCCCAAAGGACTCCCACCTATTTGTGATCATGATCATGCTATTCATTTGGTTCCACAAAGTGTTCCTCCAAATATCAGGCCATACAGATATCCTTATGTCCAAAAGAGAAAAATTGAACGTATGATTGTAGAATTGTTAGAGGCTGGTATAATTCAACCTAGTCAAAGTTCTTTCTCTACTCTAGTAGTATTGGTGCATAGGAAATATGGATCATGGCGGATGTGTCTGGATTATAGGGAGCTGAATAATTTCACTATTAAAGATAAATTTCTCATTCCTGTGATTGATGAATTATTGGATAAATTACATGGAGCAATTTATTTTACCAAGTTGGATCTTCGTTCAGGATATCATCAAACTAGAATGAAGACTAAATATATTCCTAAAACAACATTTCGAACTCATGAGGGTCATTATGAATTTTTGTTCATGCCTTTTGGCCTTACCAATGCACCTTCTACATTTAAAGGGTTGAAGAAAGATGCATTTTCATGGACTCCTGAAGCAACTAAGGCCTTTGAACATCTTAAAGAGGCAATGTGCCTAGCACCAGTCTTAGCTACACCAGAATTCACAAAAGCCTTTATTGTGGAATGTGATGCCTTAGGAAATGGAATTGGTGTTTCTTTAATGCAAGAAGGAAGACCCATTTCTTTTGAAATTCATTCAATCAAAGAAAAGTATTTACAAAATCCTATTTATGAGGAGTAAATGTTGGCAATACTACATTCACTAAAGAAATGGAGACCTTACCTAATGGGAAGACACTTCAAGGTAAAAATTGATCATGATAGTCTTAAAGACTTTTTGGAACAAATAATATCTTCAGAAGATCAGAAAAAATGGGTCACAAAGATGTTGGGTTATGACTTTGAAATCATCTACAAAAGATGGAAGCTAAATGTTGTTGCAGATGCACTCTGAAGAAAGGATGAAGAGGTGGAAGCATTGCTTTGTTCCATTTCAATTATCCAACCAGATTGGATAACCAAAGCAAGGGATAAATGGAAGAAGGATGAAGAAGTGTGGACACTCATTCAAAAGTTGCAGCAAGATCCTAGTACATCTGATACATTTAGTTGGAAAAATGATTCCTTATGGTACAAGGATTGCTTATATATTTGCAAGAATTCCTAGCTAAAACAAAATATTATTTTGGAATTGCATACTTCTCCTTTAGGAGGACACTTGGGATTTTTAAAAACTTACCACAGGGTGAAGAAATATTTTTTTTGGGATTGCCTTAAATATGACATTCAAAAGTTTGTGGCGAAATGTTTGGTTTTCCAGCAAAATAAATTTGAGACAATTAAGACCCCGGGTATTCTACAACCTTTATCCATTCCAAGTCAATGTTGGGAGGAGATTTCAATGGATTTTATCACAGGTTTACCTAAGTCCGAAGGAAGGAGTGTCATCATGGTGGTAGTTGATAGACTTACCAAGTATGCACACTTTTGTGCATTATCTCATCCATTTAAAGTGTGTACAGTTGGTATTGCATTTATGGAAACAATTCAAAAGCTGCATGGAAACCTAAATATTATTATAAGTGATAGAGATCCCATTTTTACAGGAAATTTTTTGGAAGGAATTATTTTCTTGTTTAGGTACTCAACTAGCTCATAGCTCATCTCATCATGCTCAATCCAATGGTCAAACAGAGATAGTGAATAAATTTTTGGAAGGATATCTTCATTGTTTTGTATCTGATAAGAAAGCACAATGTGTCAAGTGGTTACCTCTCGATGAATGGTGGTATAACACTTCTTTCCATACTGCAACAAAAATGACCCCATTTATGGCACTTTATAGATATCATCCACTGTCCATCACATCTTTAAGGGAAAATTCTAGAGTTCAAGAATTGGAGGATCACATCGAGCATCAACAAGAAGTTATCCAACTCCTAAAGGATAACATAAATTTGGCACAAAATCGAATGAAACAATAGGCAGATCAACATCGCAGTGAAATAAGTTTTTATGTGGGAGACTGGGTATTTTTACGGCTACAACCATACAAAAAAATGTCCCTCAAGCAAGCTAAGAAGGATTATAAATTATTTCCAAAGTACTATGGTCCTTACAAGGTGTTGCAAAAGATTGGTACTATGGCATACAAATTGGAGCTTCCCGCTTCTTTGCGAGTGCATCCATTTTTCCATGTTTCATGCTTAAAAAAAGGTTATAAGGGACAAACTTCCAGTTCAAACAATATTTCCAGAACTTGATGAGGAAGGAAAAACCATATTGCAACCTGAAGCAGTCATGGAAACAAGAAATCGACAGCTACGAAGTCGATCAATTTCAGAGTATCTCATCAAATGGAAGAACTTACCCACTGAAGATTCTACATGGGACGATGAGAATTTTATACAAAACCACCCGGAGCTAGTCAAGTGTTGAGGAAAACACTTTTTTGAAGGAGAGGAGCATGTTAGGTCCCTCTATTACTAGTATAGTCCCTTATTGTTGTTAGTGTAACCCACTTATTGTTATTGTTGTGCCCCTGTAACCACCATATTGTTATTATTGTGCCCTTACATTATTATTGTTAGGTCGGCTAGGATTACATTGTGGCCCCACTAGGATTACATTATGGCCCCATGGACTCCTATATATAGAAAGAAGGTTTTTTCATTTGTAGAATTCAAGAATTGTTCATTTATGTAATGTATTGGAGGTTTCCCCCTCAAAGTGGCTGATTTCTAAGGTGTTGATCTCTCTTTTCCTCTATTTTTGGAGCTGGTTTCACAACATCTTCCACTTAATACCATGATGCGACATCATCATTACCCTTTAGGAAAAGCCACTCGATGCACTACATATATTAACAAAATAATAAGGATGAGGAAAAAACATTGGCATGGGTCTCTAAGTAAAACTTGATGATTTTCTTCCTAAAAAATTCCAATAACTATGGGGTGTGCTCAACTTCCAAGGAAGCCAAACCCTAGTGCTATGGTTTCATCATGTGGATAGGGTATCATCAACATGAATCATCCATATAACACATGTTGTGGAAATCAATGATAAAAATGAACTCATCACATCAAGATGCATCATAATCACCTACATCATGGGTTCCAAGGGAACCCAACCCTAGGGTTTCATGTACATCATCATCCTACATTTTATTCTTCACATCCTGCATCTTACACATTAGATTTGAAGTGAATGATAACATACTCAACATTCCCCCCCCCCCCTTTTACATTGATGTAAACATACCTATCATGATAGTTAATGTTGCATCCTACATCTCTCTCTCTACCTTTATTCCTCCAAGGTTCTCTCCCCCTTTGACGTGAATGGAAAATGGTGGCTGACATGTCCTTGATGAAATATCCAAGTGGTATGCCCCCCCTTGGAAATAAGCTTAATTGTTGCATCATCTCTATAAGCTGCCCGTCAAAATTTATGATCTTGTGATGTAGATCCCCCTTGTCTTCATATTTCTGATCTTCCAATTGTGTAAGAATTCATTATAAAACTTTTTTTATCTACCAAACCCTAGTGGTCTTGTCTTCCGACCTGGTGAATGACATTCCTTCCTAGTTCTATGGAGTCTACATCGAACCACATCTAAAATCTCATGCAAAATGGACAAAATTTTGGTATAGATAGCACTATACACTTGGTATCAATAATGGAGAAAGGGTGTTGTAACTTCGATTGTCATAGGTGTAAGGGACTCTATCTTGTCTTCTAGAAAATAATATTTTATGGATTTGGTAAAAACCTCTATCAATATTTCTGCTATATCCCCTGTAATGTTAATATTGATTTCCATCGTTACAACATGTGTAACAATAACAATGAAATGTGCTAGCACAACTCGGATTATAGGGTGAAGATATGCTAAAGGTGTATCACCCTTGATAATATCCAAGGATTTTTAGCCCATCATTTCTAAATTCTCTTTGATGATTTTGTGCTCTGAATGTATCATCTTGACTTATTGACGTATTGGTCTTCCAACTTTCGGTGTTGGTTGATTTGTGCAAGACTTTGACTTTGGGCTTCTCTCCATTTTTGGAATGAGGCTTATTTTCATGAGACTTATTTTCTTCCTTGACATGTGGATACTCTTCATCATTGGAATGAGGTTTCTCTTCATGTGGATTCTCTTCATCATTGGAATGAGGATTCTCTTCTTTGACATGTTTCTTTTCTTTATTTTTGGACTAAAAGGACTCACCAATGTATCCAAGACCTATCTTCATAAGTGGTGATATTTGGAAATTGATAATGTCATCCAAGACCTGTGAACGACTCAATTTCTATTTTAGCTTGTCCAATTTTTCTCTCAATTTGACAACCTCCTATTCATGTTTCATGAAATCTTCTTCCTTCTACTTCATTGGACTCCTTGCAACTTCCTCAATCCTTATGTGACTAGGAGCTCAAATTTAAGCTAAAAAATAAAAGCTCTTGGAATCACTCGAAACCTAAATTACTGGATAGGCCTTGTCTCCCTGATTCCAACACACTTTGTTTCATCGAAATTTGACTCTATATGTGAAAGTTAGAGATTGTTGTTCGTTTTCACAAACAGCTAAAATTTGTTTAGAATTGACAAAATGATGAATACACAACCTAGTCAGCAAAAATAATGTTCCTTAGAATATTCTCGAAGTATTCCTTCAATTTTTCCAATGACACTATGACAAGTTTCACTTCAGGATTGTTTTCTAAGTTGGTGAGTTGTTGCAATGTTATTCGGTTTTCGAAATGCACCAATGGGAAGAGGATATGTGGTGCAGCTAGAGGCTGCCACGTGACCCCTCCCAAAGGTCGAAATGGGACTAAGGTATGGTCAAAATTAAATTTTATATGGTGGAAAAATTATATATGGCAGATGGGTGGAAGTCGGGCTCGACCCCGTGACCTCCCCGACACAAATGCAACAACATACCACCTCTGCTACCACATGGTTCTTACCGTACCATGAAATAGAAATATATTTTTTTCAAAATATTGTAACAATTGGGGTGAGCAGAGGCTACCCCAAATCCGCAAAACCATACACCATGACCTCGACAGAGTTCCAAACCATAAACGCATAGTATTAACCACTAAACACGATTATTAACCCATAATCCAGATTAAAGTGCGATAATTCAAGGTTTTAAATTAGGATTTATTAAATTGTGCGTTTAATGCTAAGTGCACTTAATCAATGCACTAATATCCACTTAGAATTAATTGGCGAACCTCCAAATTTGGGGAGAGTTCCAATTTTACCCCAGTTAAGTCTAGTTCACCAAATTTAGCGGATTTTTCCTAGGAGAAACTAGAAGAAGTCATAACTTGGGCCATTTGAGACCAAATGGAGCACAAGAATTGGTTATATATCCATTATCTAGCATTCATGACTAATTAGTGTAGGTTTTAGAGGCATAGGAGCACTTATGGAAGTGATTTTTCTAGCTTGAAGATTAAAGATGCTAAGGGCCAACAAGAGAGGAGGCCATATCTGCTTCACCTTAAGACCATTTGTAGAGCCAGAAGAGGCTACTTAGGGGTTTATGGATGTTTTGAATCCATCGGTAACCTCTGTTTACTGATTTGAGAAAATATTCATGGTAATATTTCACGTTTGAAAAGTAAGGTTTATGGATCAATCAGATGTTTGAAGCAGTTTTGGAAGCTGTTGAGCATGGAGGAGAACTTGTAGGGGTTTTCCCAATTCTAGAATTATTTTGCAGTAGCTGTGACTAGCATGGTTCAGCTCTGGTTTTAATTATTTATTCATGAATTTGTTTATTGTATTCTTCAGTGCGGAATTGAAGGGTGCATGTGAGGGGCTTCTAGCTCTGACCGGTGAAAGAATGTCATCTATGTAGGAGATATGTTGTGTTGTTGATATTGTGAGAGTTTTTGCAGGAAAAAATTACCTTGAAGGGTTAATAGCCACATGTTATTGGAAGAAACTTGATGTTTAATTTTGACACCGAATACAGGAGAGGTTTAGTCATGTTGAAGAGCCAGGAAATGTAGCCCAGGAGGGGTGAACTCCTTCATCATTTTCTTTAGTCTTGTTGTTTGATTCATGTTTATTTTCAAGTGTTTGATTATTTCATGCTTTAAAATTTTTTCATGGAATTATACTGGTTGAATAACACTTAAAAGAAACCATTGAAGTAACCTGCTATTCAGTTCAAATCTATGCACATACGAAGAAAGAATTTTTAAAATCTGAAAGAGATACTTAGCATAGAATTCACTAATACTATTCCATTCAGATCATTATGGGTTCTTCAAGTTCCCTATTCAAGGTAGTTATTTTCTTTCCAAGTTATCTATCTTGCTTGTTCCATTTATTTGGATTCTCCTTTTCCTTGAGATGGCTTGTCAAGTTTTTTCCTCTCTTGTTTTATTCTTCCAACATGTTTTTGAGATGATCCACTTCCTTCTTTGCTTCATTATGTTCATGATCTATTTTTGTTGTTTGTATATTTTTAATTGGAGCTTCAAGTCGAATGATATTATCTATGTCATATCTCCAATTATTGTAATGCTTCATATTCTCAACCTTTAGGCCTTCAAGTTACCTATAAATAATACTATACATACTTGTCGTAATATTATTGTCCCATATCACTACTCGAAGCTTCTATTTGAGAGAATTAACATCTTGTTTCCAATCAAAAACCATCTTATTTTCAACTGCAATATACACCACTCAACTCTGAATGCTATATATTTTCCTTCAAGTAGTTAAGATTCAAAGAAGCACCAACTCTAATACCAATTGTTGGAAATACTAAGAGGGGGGTGAATCAATGTTTCCCTTATTTTCACAAAATTGGTTAGTCTATTAAGTTAAACATTTAGAGCATAAACCACGACTGAGAAAATCATCACATCAAAGATAGTACACACATAATTTTGTCTCAAAACAAGTTTTCATTATGTATGGTTTACATAAAATAATTTACCAGCTGAAATGGAAGGAAGTACAAGACTCCCCAATTCTTGAAGACGTTTGTAGACATGTTTTGTAGTATTCTTCAACCTCCTTTAAAAACAAACAATTCGCCCACTACTACTAGTATCCACTACTACCACCACCACTTCCACTATTGTCTCGGTCACACTCCCTGTCTTTAGCCACTACTTCTACTGCTACATGTTGTGCTCAACTTAGTGTTCCTAAATTGAGGTCATAAATTATCAACCAAGGTTAGTAAACTGCTGAAGTGAGGTGCACTATATGTGCCTAGGTATCTGTTTCTCACTACGTTGTGTTTAGTGTTTTTATGATGTTTTTGGTTTTGTGGTTTTATGTTAAGAAGGAAAAGAACTAAATTTTGAAAAAGAACAGTTGTTGGTCACACTAAAAACAGAGCAAAACCTATACTAAAGAACAGAAAATGCAAAGTTTGATAATGACTCATAACAAGGAAATAAATCACAACATGAACTCAATAACTCATAACATGAACTCATCCAATTCATTCATTAGAAATATATTGGAATAGCTTGAGAAAAGGACAAGTTTAGTGCAAATGAGGTTCTCCTAAGTAAACAATCATCTTACAATATTACAAAGAATCTCATCCATGGCTAAAAGTTTATTGGAACACAATTGGAAAAGATTATTTGTAGCACAATAAGATTTCTACTCTGAATTAACTTGTAATGCTAATATTAATCCATTCTGCAGCTCAACTTGTCACTACTAAGCCTCATTCGAAAGTTAGAGATTTTCTAGAATAGTTTTTGGGAAAAGGCTTATTTGTGAAATTTCAAAAGATTGCAGAACAATCAAGGCCTTAAACTGATATCACTAATTCCTGTCCATATGATGATGCATTAATGGAAAGTCAGAACAAGAGTAGTTTGTAAACAATGAAGGTCGTGAAGTCTAATTTTGACAGTTAACACAACTTAAAGAACAATGGATAACACTGAACTAGAATGAAATTGATCAAACTTGAAACACAGTGACCACAACTAAACTAGAATGCCAATAACCTAACTTGAAATAAAGTGAAATGGAACTGAACTAGAATGCCACTAATCTAACTTGAAATACAGTGAACAGAGTTGAACTAGAGTGCCATTATCAAACTTGAAATATAGTGACAAAATTAAACTAGAGTGACATCTACCTCCGGAGTATTTCAACTGAACTAAAATGCAACTAATTCTATGAAATACTACAACCCTATCTCGTTCAATATGAGTGATATTTTGGAATAGTTTGTAAAAACAAGTCTGGCTGTATCATTCAATGCAAATGAGCATAAAACATAAAGTTCAACAAAACGCAGTAAGCTCTGAAACACCACAGCTATGTCTCATCCGGAGTTAGTGATATTTTGGAAGAGATTAATAAGAACAAGACTAGCTGTAACAACTGATGTCATTGAGCACAAAAAACATAAAGTTCAAGGAAATGAAACTAACTCCTAAAATACTACAGTTATATCCCATCCAATGTTAGTGGTATTTTGGAATAGTTTGTAAGGATAAGACTGACTATGGCATCCACTGCAAGTAAGTATAAAAACACAAAGTTTAGAAAATTGATTAAACTAGGAATGAAACAAGGCTAAGTTACTTATCTAAACCATATGAACAAAGCTTCTCAGGTAGCAGGGGCCCTCTACCACCAGATTAGCACGCAAATCTACTCAAGATTGACTCATCTCTTGCAATAAAGTGATGCTTCTTTCATTAAAGGAGAAATTCTTCAAAACAGAGTATTACGGTCTTCTGAGATCTAGCAATAAAACAAAATCTAGTTAGCTGTTTCTCGGTCTCCCGAGCCATACTATAACAAAATTACATAACTGTCTTTGAGATAAAACAGGAATAAATGTCTTTCCCAACTAAAATCAAACTAGGACTCTGGTGGTGGCCTCGTACTATGATTAAGGACATCTGTACAGTCCTTGTCCTATTAGAAGTCTATCTCCTAGTTTTGGTTTCCCACGTGCATAACCACCTGTAGACTTGAGCTCAAACTTCGTGGAGAGAAAGAAATGATGGGGGAGTGATGTGGAATACAACCATATGCGTTTTTCCTTGAGGTGACACCTGGAACCTGCGTGAACATGAAGATAGCTGCGGAATAGGCGACTGGCTACAGAATGACTGCGTTCTGTAGCAGAATCTAGTCAAAAATTACTACAACAATGAAATCATGAAAACATAGCAAGTTAGTCATTATATACATTCTTCAAGTAATACTAATCAATCCTATTGATCATTTAAGCCTGTAATTGATGAGGGACAAAGAAAATGAAGTGAAATGTGGTGGAAAAGAAGGACATATTTGGGGCTCAACACCACCCTCTCCCTCTCACATATGCTTCAACTTGCCTATGACTCCAAATTTTTACTTCCATCCTTTGTATACTATTTTACTCTACCATTTTTGCTAGTACTGCTACAATTGTCCACAACTATCCTCTTTCTATTGGTGTACTTTACCTCTGCCACTATTTTTATCAATCTCTGCTTCCCACTGTTGTTTTTGTCAACTATTACATTTCCTTCCCCTACCACTTCTACTATTGATCATATTATCATAGTTGTCATCAAGAAAATGTCATTTTTATCAATGGAATATTACTTCTATTAAGGGAAGATCATTGATGTCAAGATCATTTTCATGTCTTCACAGACATATATTATAAGCAAGAGTAATAAATTGAGCTAAAATTTTCACTGGAAACACTAGCCTCAACATATGCAATTCATGATGTTTATTCTACTACAGTATACCAGTAACATCATGATTGTTCTATGTTTTATCTTCAAGCTTGTATAAAAAATGGACCAAAGACTAGACTTAGCCTTTCAACATTTTTGGTTAATGAATTTCCTCTAAAACATAATATAAATAATATGGATATATAACCCTTATTAAAGAAGCAATTATATTATCATCTGAGTATTCTAAACACCGCTAGAATTATGAACCAATATTTCATTCTACTTGCAAAAGAAAAACTTGAAAAGGTATTTTTCTTCTTGTAGTAGACAATTCTGGAGAAGTTGATGTTTCTTTCTTAAATAATATATTTCTTTAATCAGGTAATATAAAATTTATGAGACATAAGGAAATTTTATTCAAGAAATTTTTCATCAAGTATCTTTCATTGGTTTTATTTACTAAATAGTCATATGACATCCAAGTCTTAGCTATTAATCCTTCAAATTTGTCCTTGAATTTTGTAGTTGTCCCCTGACAGATTTATGAAGGAATATTTTCTACTAGAAATGCAATGTATCATATTAGCGCAATTATATCATACATATGCACAGAAGCCTCTAGATAATGTCAAATTTTCATGAACTTCACACAAGTCACATACAAGTTCCACACACTAAGTTTCTACTAATATATCCACGGATGAAAACAAATTCAAGAATGAATTCTTCCTTCTTTTATTGCATCACCGATTCGAAGAGATTCAATATTATGTCATAATCAAATTTGTGCATATCCATATGAATTCATAATAAGTGTGAAACTCTTCTTCACTTAGTAGCACCATTGAGCATTAGAATCATGCCTCTCATATGCATGCAAATCTGCACTAACCAGGTTTCTGTCGTGGCTCTACCGATAATTGAATTACAAATCACATTCTCAATAAATTCTCTCACATGTAGGGTTCATACCACGCTACAGGTCTACACAAGAAAAACTTCATTACAAATATTTCAACTCATAAACATGTAAAAACATTTGTGCAATGTTCAACTCCACAATAAAACCACATCATGATTCCACTATGTCCAACACACCATACTCCAAGGCTGCATAACTTAGAACAAAGATCAAATATCCCACATGTTGTCTATGTTTAATAAGACTTCCTAACAACAAGGTTGCAGGGAATTATGGCATGCCTCGGAACCTTATTTAGGGCCTCTGGAACAAGAATTTGCAAAGGGGATGACCAACATTTATGGGTTAGGTTCAAGCCTTAAGAATTATAACGAATCTCTTGATCACCTTTACTCCACCAGGACAAAATATATCAGAGCCGTGAATCATGTTCTCAAGATTTTATGTGAGCTACTATAAGTAGTGATCCATTGCAATGTGATCTAGAAATTACATAAAACAACAAAATGTTTTCTTCTAGAAAATGTATTGAACCACTGTAAAAATTCCATAATGATTTAGATCCACATTGATACCTAGATGTATGGCTCAGATATTTGCAAGTATGATACACTTTCGAAGAGAATTGTTACCATAGATAAGTCAAAATCCTATAACTATTAGTTTTTCAAATTGAAATCCAATGAGACCCTCATGTAAACAAAACAAAAACCAAAAATAGTTCCCAAGGAAATTTCACCAAAACTTCCTCCTGGGTTTGATCATATTAAAAGCATTTAATCCCACATCCAAAAAATCTTCTCATTTGATTCACAGGACCAATATTTCTTTTCAGATATTAGTCAAAGGTTGCACACATAACTTGTTCATGTATTTTGGTGCAAACCAACTTTTGGATTGGCAACAAATAGCACATAGAGATTGTGACAATCATCAAGAAAAAAAATTTCCTTAGAAATATGCCTCGAGATGCCATTGTTTAGGTAAGTTAAAAATAGGAGTTGAAAAAGTAGTTTTTTTCCTTTTTTCCTCCAAAAATTTATGAGGTTATTTAATATTATTTTATTATTTCCACTATTATTTTCTAATATTTCTCAAGAGACACATTTTAGACCTAAAAATTTGTCTACTACATTAGCCTCGTTAATTTATCCTCTTAATAGTGGCTTAAGAGGCTCCATGATATGTGTCACACCATCATTTGTTTAGGGACTTCATGCCACATCATCATCCTTGGAATTACCACATCATCCAACTAGTAATAGGATGGCACATCATCATCACCCTTAAGGATTTTGACCACAAAATGGGGCTTGGAACTTAGACAAAGTATATCTCACAAACCATTAAGTCACTTGATATGCTCCACATATCAATTAAATCAAAATAATGAGGATAACCCAATAGCACATGCCTCCAAAGAAAACTCAATGATATTTTTCCTCAAAAAATCCAACAACTGTGGGGTTTTCTAAGCTTTCATCTTATGGTTATGGTTTCATTAACCTATGTCATCCAACTACAACATCTATGGAAATCAAAGATAACAATGAACTCGTCACATCAAGCTACATCTTCATCACTTGCATCATGGGTTCCAAGGGATCCAAACTATAGGGTTAGGGTTTCATCTGCATCAATCATCCTACATCTGTTGCTTGACATCCTAAATTTTCTACATCTGCTACACCAACTTTGACATGAATGGAAACATAATTAATAACACTTGTAAATTGGTTATTTGGATAGTCCTCTCATATACCTTTCTAATGGTATTTGGCACTTAGAAAATATCCCAAGGATCAAGGGGAAAATTCCTTTTGAAGTTAAGTCATGATTGAGTAGTTTTTGGTTTGAAGTTATCGAGGAATATCGAAACCAACAATCATATTAGGGACATATGGATGGAGTGGAATTATTTGGGAATTTGGATTAGAAAGATATGGAACAGACATCTAAATATCCAGATTCATAAGGGATATGAGGAGATATAGGGGCATAAGAACTTGCATAAAATTTGGGCATATACAGTATATGCAGAAGTGAAAAATTGGAAAATACTCAGATTTGGATTGGCTTGAGGTATAATTCTAATTTGTGAAAGGATTCGCACATCAAAAGGAATATTGAGGCATCTCGCCATTAGAAATTTTATGAAGAAAAAAATGAAAAAAAACTTTCAACCCTATATTTAATTCCATACTAGTACAAGTGGTAGTGTTAATAGATGTTATAATTCTATTAGATGAGAAGGATGATTTTGCATACAGGTGGCTTGATGTCAGCATGATGACATAGTGGGTGACACGTGGCATTATCTTTTGGAGTTTTTCAGGTGGCCAAGTGGCCCGAATCTGAGTGAGACATGACACCACTTAGCGGATGGCATGTGGCATGATGATGCCATCATGAAATTAACAGGATTTCAGTTCATGTTGTGGAAAGAATTGGGATTTGTGCCCAAGATTTTATTTATAAAAAATTCTCTATGTTAATGAGTTTTTCAAAAAAAGTGTGGTGATGAGAAATGGGCCCAAAACAATTTTTATATCTATATGATTTTGGAGCAATGTGTTATATGATCGATATAAAAATCCAGGGGTGCAAAGATTGGTGCAATGTGTTATATTTCTCTCATACTCATTATTCACTTAGTTTCTCCAATATTATGCTATATTTTATAATTTAGTGAAAGATTCGCCAAGAATTTATAAGATTTTATAAGCCATTGAAATATTTTCCAAGATTTTATATATTATATATTTTAGTAAATATTTTCCAAAAAGATATTATTGATTAAATAACCTTCAAGTTATCTTGTGTGCCATGGGGATTCACCCATTTATTATACATATTAATTTGTAGTGTGGGATTTCATTTAAAATATTCCTTGATTGGAATTGGTGTCAAAGTTATCATACTACGCTTTATTAGGAAATTGGGATATGTGAAAGGCTAAAGCTAGTTATAGGGTAAATTCATCCATGTTGACTCATAGTCTCAGCTAGGGGTTAGCTTGTTATATATTGATTATGTGCGTTAATGATCCTATGGTTGGGTGGAGTGTCTGTTGAGTGTCAGTTTTGCACTTATTTCCTACATTTGTTTCCCCTATTTTACCTCATGACTATAACCATTGGGACTATCTTTGCCTCCTTTTCCTACCATTCTATCTTAGCTTGTGTTGTTTCACCTTATTTTCATTACCTTGCCATTTCATCAATTATTATGATGTATCATGTCTTTTTTATGACTAACTGAGGATGAATGTTTGGAGACAATCTATGGTATTTTTTTTTCTTTCCAGATTCTATTTGTAGCACAAAAGATCTAGATCACAAGGCGTATAGGAACAATTAAAGGTGTGTTGTTACGGTGATTTTTTACACCACGACACTGTTACACCATATTGTTACAAACACGTTGACGAACTACTATTACAACTGTACCATTGACTGGATCTTGTCAACTTCTGATGTTGACCTATCCTCTAGCTCTTATGCTACAATTTTTATTTATCACGATAGTTGTAGAAGTTATTAAGTATTTTATTTTTGGATAACAACCTCTAGGCGGTTTTTATTGTAATCTATAATTTTCCAGTCAGAATTTTATTAAGAAGTGGTTGTAACCATATGTATTCTATTTTGATTAGCATGAGAATCATAAGATTCTCATGACTGATCCATCCCTTGTTTTTCTGAGATGTAACCACTATATAGTTCTCGACCCTTGAGGTCGAAAGGTTAGCGAAGAACAACATTACTTTGGCTCTGTAATTTTGATCATATTAATACAATTTATTTTGTTATTTTTGTTACATGCATGATCTGATTTAGCTTCTATTAAGTTCTTTCTCTACCTGCGCCCTGGTAGGGAGGAAGGGCCCTCCTCTTTAGCAGGGGTTGCAGCGGTTAAGGTAGCTATGTATACATATTTCTATTTACTTTATGTATCAGTGGAAGTGTCGATGCTACAGTTTTAGTTGTGAATAGATCTTCCTCAATTCCAATATTTTATATTCTATTACATATGTGAATATTAGAGACACTAACTAGGTAATTGTTGTGTGGCACGCTAGGATAGGTTAATTGCGGTCTGATCACATTCTTGTAGATCATTTTTATTTTTTCATGAGCGATTTCTTTCCAGAATTTACTTTAGTAAGGATTTCCTTTATTTGGATTTTCTTCTGGTTTGATGTATCGAAACAGACAGTGTGATTGTCATTGAAATAAAAGATGTCCCTGGATTGATAATTTATGTGTATTGTTTTAGTCATTTAACCATGATTAATACAATCCAACATTTTGGCGCCATTCCCGGGGATGGTAGTGACGATCCAATCAACCAGAGTTGTTTGTTAGAAGATAGAGTGTACCCAGTCTGGAATTGAAGGTAAGTAAAACAAGAGTTAAGAACATGTGCATCGCTCTAACATACTTGAGCGGGATCACCAATGCTACACTAGGGCACTTAGAGGTGTAATTTCTATGTGTTTTTAGTGTGTCTGCAGTGACACAATTACTGGGTGGTAAGACGAGAGGTAAGAACCTGTGCATATCTATAACATACCTGAGCGGGCTCACTACTGTCTCGCTGGGCCACTTAGAAGTGTGAATTTTTGGGTGTTTTCTTTAAGGTGTCTTTAGCTATACAATTTCTTGGCGGTAAGACGAGAGGTAAGAACCCACGCATCACTCTAACAGACCTAAGCGAGCTCACCATTGTAGAAACTAAAGAACTTGTAGGATGAATTGATACACATAGGGTCCATGTGTGTTGGTAGGATGATAGAAAAATCCACAAATACCCCCGACTCTGCTAACTATAGGAAAGATGGTTGTAAGAAGGAAGAGAAGAGTGCAGGCTTGTGAAGAAATGCATTCTTTGGAGATATGATCTTAAGGGCAGAAAAGGAACAATCTACTTCATACAAAAATAATAGGAAGAGAGGACCATAGAAAGCGGCTACTATATTAAAGCTCGAGGCATCCGTTCCTTCTGTTTCTGGACCTCACTACCCTTCAAACAACATATCCACCCTTGACATCAAGACTACAGATCAAAAACAATAATGGAAAATCATTGATTAGGATCTGAGAATTGAACGACAAGGGTAGACCAGTCGGAAGCATTAGGGACCTAAGGAACAACATTTAATTGATTATCATTTGGACGCTGGTAATGCAGTTAAACAAATGGTCCTAGAAGAGCCTGATCCTTTTATTTATAAATCTCATCCACACTCCAAGGTCAGTTCATCCCATCAGGAAGAATCAACTAAGGGGTACGAGAATGTCAAGATTATCGGCAAACCAAGGATTTGAAGGAAGAAATATTCATGATTTCACAGAAGGAGGAGGAGAGCTTGGAAGATTATATGGAGCGATTCCATGAAAATTTACAAAGGTCTATGTTTCATAACTTAGCCCCGAAAATTCTGAAGCCAATTTTCTTAAGAGGCATAAGAGATGACTGTCTAGAGAATTTGAATCTATTGGGAAAAGGAAACATATCACAAGAACTGCTTGAAGAAATAATGAAGCTGTTGAGCATTGGAAAAGGTATGCATTTTCCATGTATTTCTTTATCTTTTTCCTCTAATCATGACTCCTTTATATTCTAGAATGATAATATATTGAATAATTACAATAGAATTGAGGAGATTAGTGCTTATTGTGAAATTAACTAAATATTGTCTTTTCTTCTATAAAGGAACTAGATGAAGTGGAAAGCCACCATTCGGGAGGACAATACAAGGCAGGTGTAACTGTTATCCCTTCAACAAAAGGCCGTATCCAGACAAGAAGATCAAGATTGAAGCGCACAGTCAAAATAAAGAAAGGAAAAATGCGGCATCAGCGCAAGAAGACAAAATGATAGTTGGAGATGGAAGATATAGCGAATCCCTCAGGATCTCTCGATCCTGAGGGATCGCTGCTCAAAGTTATCTGTACTTCTTGTTTCATCCACTGGCTGTTATAAAAGAACAAAGCTTGTAGAAATCACATCATTAGACATATTATTATTATTCACATTTCCTTTTGTAATTTCACAATTATTCATTGACTCTCGTTGGTTGAAATAGAGTAAAACAGAGGGTGATTGCTTGTAAAATTTGTTACATATGATTACATAACTGTATTGTCGTTCCATTATTTTATAATCGGAGGAGTTTGACTAAGTGTTTCACTAGTGTATTCGAGGGCTCGGCCCTAGTGGATCCATTTTCTATTTGTACCTTTATTTCTTCACCTATCTGGGGAGTGAGCTATTGTTTTCATTTTTATCTGATTAGCTCATGAAGTATCTGGTTTATAGTTTACTATTTAATGATTTATGAAATTGGTATATTGCATCAAGCAATTTCATTGTTGTTCTTTTCACATAACAAGAGTATTTATTCCTTTATAATTTGTATTGTTACACTTTGCAAATATAGAGCTTCGTTATTCAGGATTGCTGTTCATTTCTATTAATTAGCTTTACTTTTTATTCCTTTCTTGCAAGAGTTTGGTTTTTCTTTGGAGTGTTATTACAAAGAGCTTGCTTAGTCTATTTTCATTAGCAGCATTAGTGATTTAACACATTTTCCATTTCCATTTAATTGCTTTAGTGTGGAGTGTAAGATCATCAATTGTAAAGGACATTGGTTGTTACTGCCTACATTCTCAGATTGATTACCTTGTTCATATTTTATTTCATTTACATCAGTTGAAAGAGGAAAGAGTTATTACTACTGCATCCTTGACTGATGATTGTTGAGTGAGTGATTGAACTTCAGAACATTGAGTTTCATATTGTTGTAATCAGATTTCATTTTCAAGCATCCGTTTAATCTTGTATTTAAAACACTGTACTGCACATTGAAGAGCATTACTCTTAGATTAAATTGCAGGCTCAAACTAAGTACACTCTTGAGATAAAAATTCGTACCTAGATTGATAATTAATGTAGGATAAATAGGAGTTAAAAAGACACCTTTTATACCTCAAAATTTTGGCGTTGTTGCTGGGGAGAGTGTATGCCATTTAGAATGAGTGATGCATATTTTATTTTTTTCTCTTCTAGGGAAGAACTGGGTATTAAAAATAGAAGGTAAGAACCTGCGTACTGAGCGAGGAACATGCGCATTCATCTGCCTGCTTCACAACGGAGAATTGAGTGAAAATTTAAGGTAGGAATGAATGCTTGCGTTTTTTTGAATGACTAGAAAATCTAAGCAAAAACAAATTCCTCCCAGACCTGAAAAACCTAAGACTGGTGACCCTTGGGTGAACAACCTTTATCGATAATATCATTAAGAAAGCTGAATCTCGGCCATCAGTAGGCCCTAGAAAAATTTCTTCTAGACAACCTACTCGCTCCCTTCGGGCCACAAAATCACCATCTATAGCTTTTACTGAGGTGCATAACCAAACAGAAGAGCCCAAGCTAGGTTCTCAAGAAATTGAGAATTCTCGCCCAATTTCTTTTCATGAAGGGAACTCTAGTAACCTCCACAAAGGAGGAGGCGAAACAGGGGAAATAGAAGAACCAAGATCCCCTCTTAAAGTAGTCCAAAAACTAAGTAGCCCAAATAAGGGAAGTGTTGTCAAAGTCATCCAAAACAAAGCTGAAGAACCTGAAGAACCAAAATCCCCGCAGATAATAATTTAGCAAGGGACACTTATTATCGCAGACCAAGGAAGTGTTGTTAAGGTCATCCCTACTCCTTCTAGTCAGCCTAGGAATAATTCCGTAGAAATCCCAGAAGGATATTGGCACATATTTGATCAAATGGCCCACAACCAGCAAACAGCTCAAACTTCCACACTGCAATATCCCATTGTAGACACTACAGTTAATGCACCTATGAAGGCCATTCCTCTTCAGCATATTCCTACATTCCATGGCTTAACATCGGAATATCCAGATGCATTTTTGTTTGAATTCGATGTATTATGCAGGGGGTATGGCTATACCACCAATCCCAAAAAGCTAAAATTATTCCCCTCCACATTAAAAGGAGTAGCTTAACGATGGTTTATGGGGTTAGGTGGAGGTGTTATAAATGACTGGGATCAAATGAAAACTGCTTTTCTAAAGAAATATCAGGATTATTGTAGGTCCAGGGAATTAAAGGATTAAATGTTTTATATGATAGCAAAACCTAATGAAACATTGGAGGAATATGTAGAACGATTTCAATACAACCTCTAGAGATCACCTTATGCATCTTTACCCTTACTTGATAATGCGTTAAAAACTACATTAATTAAAGGGATGAAGGAACAATGCGTTGAAACATTAACCATCATGGGAAAAGGTGACATATATCAGGAAAATTTTGCTGACGTTATTAATTTATGTATCAGGAGTTCAAGAGGCAGCACAAGACTAAAACCAGCAGAACGTGACATGATCACAAGCGATAGCAAGACCTCCAGTGGAGGTATAACCCGCATAGAAATTGGAAACCTACTAGAAGATTTAAAAACTGATATTCTAGGGACTCTGACAACGCAACTCGATATCATGCAAGCTAAACAAAAGCAAGCAGAAGTAGAACAAAATTTGGCAATAATCTGCTCTAGATGTAGAAAGAAACGTAGCCATAAAGAGTGTCCGCTGGATACAATCCAATTCTGTGCCATCTGCATGAAAGATCACTCCACAGAAAGTTTCCCCTCACTCCCGGGATTGAAGATAGTCTACAAAGAAGCAGAAGAAGAAACATAAATGGTATACCTACTCAATCAGTGCCGTCAATGGCAGCCACAAAAAACAGGTATTCCCATTGATCCATCCTCTTATTTTCAGTCTCCTCAGTATAATGCTCAACAATATAATGGAATGTGGAAAAATAAACCACCCTTCCCCAGTTGGTCACAACAGCCATTTCCTACACCGCCATGGCCAAATCAAACAAATCAAACCAATTGGCCAAAATTTCCTTACTGTACACCATTTTGGAAAAATAATACATATCCAACACAATGGTCCCCCTCCACCTCACAGAGTCAAACCTGGTAGTCGAACTGGAAAAGACCTATGAATCAACCTACTAGAACGATTCCTCTCCCTCAACCTACATTTCCAGCACCATATACATTGCAAAAAAATCCCCAGACCAACTTGAGACCGCAACTCCTAGCCCAACCCAACCCAAATCCTAATAATAGTCCGGTTCAGTTTGTTCAAATAATTAAAGCACTAGAACTAGAAAATGAGTTAAGAGAGTGTAACGATCTTCAACTAAGGTCTAGGCACATAATAGAATCAGAGGGAGACAAAAATATTCAAGTTGAAAATCCGTTACCTTCAGAACAAACATTGCAAAAGGAAAATGTGGTTAAACAACAAACTCAGGAGCAAGCAACCACCTCTTCCCCACCATTCCCAGAACAACTAGTCATACCTCGTCCAATAGAATATCCTGATTTTGATCTTCTGGGAGAACTGAAAAATTTGTGTATAAAAATCCCACTCCTCCAAGCTATCCAAGATATTCCCATTTATGCAAAGACCATCAAATAACTATGTATAAAAAATCCAAAGAGGAGAACAACAACTAACCCAACCGTCTAAGTAGTCGGCACTCTATTTGACTTACTATCAGGAACAAAAGCACCTGTAAAGTATGAGGACCTAGGAAATCCTATAGTTACGGTGAAAATCAATCGAAAATCATTTCCAAATGCCTTAGTTGATTTGGGAGCTGAAATTAATATCCTAACAACCACCACTTGTCAAAAACTTGGCATTACATCATTAGATCCAACAACAACCTTATTGGAATTGGCTGACTGATTGGTAGTCAAGCTAGAAGGCACACTACATGATGTAATGGTATCTATAGAATCTTGGGAATACCCTACCGACTTCCTGATTATCACCCCAAAAAACCAGCTAGATGGACACCCTTTAATCTTTGGTATACCTTGGCTAGCAACTGTTGATGCTTACATTGGCTGCTGACAACGCAGCATGACTATAAATAGAGGGAATTATGTTACGAATTTAGCCTTATACCCTCCAGCCCAGCCAAGCCTAAGAATAATAAAAACAAGGAAACAACTTGTATCATACCTCATAGAAAAAATTAGATCACCATTAACCATAGAAGATTCCCTCGACCTTAAAGACCAAACAGAGGATGATATCATTAACAGTTTCATCAACCAACCAAAAACCAGATCCCATTTGCAATGTCACATGATCAAGGCAGTATTTGATAATGAAGAGGAAGAAGATCCCCTAAAATACATTCATGATCAATCAATACCCACTACTTCTGTTTACAATAGCAAAACTATAGAAATTGAGCCAGGAAAAACTCTGAACATTAACAAAAACCTGACTATTGAACAAGAAGAGAAGATGGTCCAACTACTAAAAAAATATAAGGGAAATTTTGCATGGGATTACCCAGACATGAAAGGAATTGACCCCCAGTTATGTATGCACCACATTTATATATAAAAATATGCTAGACCCATTTTCCAACCCCAACGAAGATTAAACCCTCATCTTAAAGATATTGTGAAAGTTGAATTACAAAAAATTTTGGATGTCAACTTTAATTATCCAATATCTAATAGCAAGTGGGTCTCTCCACTAGTAGTGGTGCGAAAGAAGAATGGAAAGTGGAGGATATGTGTAGACTACAGAGAACTAAACAAAGCAACCCAGAAAGACCACTTTCCCCTTACTTTCATTGATCAGGTATTAGATACATTAGCAGGAAAGAAATTCTTTTCTTTCTTAGATGGCTTTAGTGGATACAATCATATTCAGATTGCCCCTGAAGACCAAGACAAGACTACTTTTACTTGCCCGTGGGGAAAATTTTCCTACAGAGTTTTACCCTTTGGCCTATGCAATGCCCCTACCACATTTCATAGAACCATTCTCAACATCTTTTCAGATTTAATAAATGAAGGGCTCGAAGTATATATGGATGATTTCACACCTTATGGAGATGATTTTGAGCCAGCATTAGAAACTTTGGAAAAGGTGCTACAAAGGTGTATTGACACCAGGCTCTGCTTAAGCCATGAAAAGTGTCACATGATGATGACCGAGGGACTCATCTTAGGTCATTATATCTCAGTAGTTGGAATACAGGTAGATCCAGCTAAAATTCAGATAATTTTGTTAATACCTACTCCCACCACACAAACAGAGGTACGTAGCTTTCTCGGATTTTCTGGTTATTATAGAAGATTTATAGGGCATTATTCTCGAATAGATGCACCTCTATACGCATTAACAGGGAATGTTGATTTTATTTGGAAAGATAAATGTGACCATGCTTTTTAGGATCTGAAAAAGCTTGTATCAACGGCCCTAGTGCTAAGGGGCCCAAATTGGGATTTTCCATTCCAAATTTCGTCTGATGCCTTGAACACAGCTATTGGAGCAGTCCTTGGGTAGGAAGAAGATAAAAAACCATATGCAATTTATTATATTAGCAAGAATCTATCTCCTGCTGAATTAAACTATACTGTGACTGAGAAATAATTTTTAGCTGTAATACATGATGTAAATAAATTTAGACATTATATAACTGGGTATCCTATATTTTTATATACAGATCATTCTGCCATAATTTTTTTAGCAAATAAACATATTACAAATGGTAGAGTAACAAGATGGTTGATTCTATTGCATGAATTTGACATCACAATAAAGGATCAACCGGGAAAAGAGAATCTTGTAGCTGATTTTATCTCATGAATGCCAAAAACAACAGATGTAGCAGCAGTCGAAGATCAGTTCCCAAATGAACATTTTTTTGTTTTTACTGCCAAAATCCCATGGTATGCTGATGTTGCAAATTATTTAGCAGTAGGTAAATTACCTAAGCATCTAATGCCCAATGAACGAAAACAGATAGTGCAGCGCAGTACCCGATTCTCTTGGATTGGGGGATACCTATTTCATACAGGAGCAGATATGCATGTCAGGAGATGTGTTCGAGAGGACGAAATATTTGAAATTCTGAAAGCATGCCACAACGAGTCATGTGGCAGACATTTCGTAGATCGTAGGACTAGTCACAAGGTTTTACAAACAGGATATTACTGGCCTACAATTTTTAAAGATGCTAAAAAATTTGTACAAGCCTACGATAGTTGCCAAAGGGCGGGATGCCTTAGACAGTCGGATGAAATGCCTTTGAATTTGCAGTTAGTAATCAAGCCATTTGAACGCTGAGCGCTCTATTTTTTCGGTCCTATTAACCCACCATCAAATCAGAAAACATACATACTAGTTGCAACAGAGTATGTTACTAAATGGGTTGAAGCAGGGGCACTTCCAAGAGCTACAGAGGACTCTGTAATACAATTCATTTTCCAAATATGTGTGCGATATGGCCTCCCAAGGGATGTAATTATAGATGGAGGACTGCAATTTGTAGGTAATAAAATCACTGCAACATTAAAAAATTACCACATTCAACACAAAATCATGACCCCATACCACCCACAAGCAAATGGCCAGGTAGAAAGAACAAATAAGGTGATAGAATATATACTTACAAAAACAGTTGCATCACACAGACGTGACTATGCTTTAAGATTGCCACAAGCCTTGTGGGCGTACCGAACAACATGGAGAAATACCACTGGGTATTCACCATATCAATTAGTATTTGGAAAAGAACCCATCTTTCCAATAGAATTTGAAATTCAAACATTAAGAATAGCCCAGGAGGTGGCTTTGGATTTAAATGAAGCCCAGGTCAACAGATTACAACAAATCAATGAGTTAGATAAAATTAGGCTCTGTGCCCTCCAACACACTGCATTAATTCAACAACAGAGAGAAAAATGGCACGATGCCCTCACTAAAAAGAAAATCTTCCACGAAGGAGATTGGGCAATCCTATATGACTCTAGGTTTCAGGATTTCCCTGGAAAATTCTAGATATGATGGCTTGGACCTTATTACATTAACTACCATTGAAGGATCTAGAAATTCTTTCAAAGCAAACGGTCATCGAGTACGACTTTACCATAAACCGCTTAGTCGGGAATCCTTTTACTAGCAATTACAGGGAGATTCTACAATGCAGATTCTTGCTGAGGAAGATAATTCCTCCTCAGAACTCATTCACTGAATAATTCCTTTATTTCTGAAACTTGTACATAAGTTTTTCTTTTTAATTTTGCTTGTATGAACTGTTTTTTTTGTACAGATTTTATTTTTCGTGTTGTTCCTCTTAAAGGAACAACAATCTTGTGTGCTTTTATTTTCGTGTTGTTCCTCTTAAGGAACAACTATTGTTCCTCTCAAGGAACAGTAGCCATTCCTCTTAAGGAACAGCGCATCTGCATGTTCATATTTTTGTTGTTCCTTTCAAAAGGAACAACATTTTCGCCAATTGTTTTTGATGTTCCTTTCAGAAGGAACAGTATTTTCGGTGATTGTTTTTGTTGTTCCTTTCAAAAGGAACAAATTTTTTTCCGATTGTTTTTGTTGTTCCTTTGAAAGGGAACAACATTTCCCCGATTGTTTTTGTTGTTCCTTTCAAAAGAAACAACATTTCTGTAGATTGTTTTTGTTGTTCCTCTTAAGGAACAGTAGTTGTTCCATCTAAGGAACAACACTTTTTGAGTGCATTTTTCTTTCTTAGAACAACATTTTGAGAATTTTTGTAAATTATTCATGATCCTTTTAAGGAAAACATACAAATTTATTCAAGAACATAAAAATTATAGGTTACTGGAATCAGCATATTAAAGAGAAATTGTAATCTTTAAAGAAATTTCTTTGTATTTATCAGAAAAAAGGAAAGGACACAACTATCTATATCAATTTGCTATCTTTATTTTCACTAAAACTAATTTGATTGATTATTTTTATCATGTTGGTTCTTTCCTAATCCTCATAATTCTCTTTGACTTTTATTATTGAATAAGAATAAGGGCATACTTTCCTCTATTGAGATGTTCAGACTTCTTCCACCATCCCTACTCTTAAGGAGTGTTGAGTCGTCCTTTATACATAAATAGGCAAGTGCTATATAAAAGAAAAAGAGAAGAAAAAAATATATTTATATGATTGCTAACAATTCTATGATATGTCAGATGGAGGATAGGGGGTCTCATCATGAGCTAGCCTACCATGATCATAAGGAGGCAGAGAAGTGGCATTCCCATTATGGCCACCACACCAAGGATATGATCTAATGGGAAACTCAAAAAAATAAAAAGTCCTTGGAACAGGAGGTCTCATCACGAGTCGGCCTGCCCACCTTTCACTTCTTCCTAGTAAATGGCATTGTGATTCATCTGGTTCCAAAACCAGCACAATGGCCTCCATCATGACATCACAAAGCACTTTCCTAGGTATATATAAAGGATTATGGTTCCAAGGGTGAAAAAGCAACTTTGTCAAGATTATGGACACCTGTGGGCAACAGAGCTCTGTTGATGGCATTGGAGTCATATTTTTCACAACTCAATAACAATTATAAACCCTTTTCTTATATCTTTATCTTAATTACAAATGAGATTATGATCCTAAACCCCTTTGTTGAACATTTATACAATTGTTTATAAATCAATCGTAATGGTTTAAGTGAATAATGACCGCATAAGCACCTTTATTTATGTCAGCTGTCCTTTTCCTTATTTTCAAATCATTACATATCATTTCATATCTATTCACGATTTCATAATATGCCTTGATTTCAGTAATTCGATAATTTTTTGACCATATCATAAGTATGCATGCCTATCTATGTTATACAACTACCTGCAGTACGTTGCTCCTCCATTTGACGGTTGAGGGTGACCTATCATATTTTAGGGGGCACGGGTGACTTTTAAATATGCCTACATATGGGTCAATTCCCTATGTTCATCAATTCCTGGAAATAGCAAGTTTAACAGTATTTTTCTGATATGCACGGGGTGTTGTTCCATTTCCATTTCTGTGTATTATTGTGAAGAACTAATAGTGTGCAGGATTTAGATGAAATGGGAGGACGAGAAGTATGTAGCGAACCACAAGTTCTAACAGTCTCTGACGCGGCACGAGAAATTCTGGAGAGAGCAAGATGGATTACATATCTTACATGATTGCAGTAGCCCCATGAAACTGTGGCCATCGAATTTTTGCAGAACTTGCAGGAGAGTTATTCCATGGTAAGAGGTAGGAAAATAACAGTGAGAGATGTGGTAATTGCCGAGGTATCTGGTTTACCGGCATTTGGACCCATACGGACCCATAAAAAGGTGAAACTTCAAGAGGCTATGAACATCTTTCGAGATGAAGGATAGACCTTGATCATCAAAGGAAAAGGAGTCCAACCGGAAACTCTGGGAGAACCATGGATATAACTAGCTAGAGCAGTTCAAAGATACATTACATGCGATGGAATAAATGATGTGGTAAGACCACGCCACCTCAAATTATTAGCAGTACTAAAATAGAAATACGTTGTGAAATTGCCTGCATTTTTAATTTTTTTACTGCATGACGCTGCTCGGAGCATAAGGAAATCTCGTCATACAGGGATGGTAGTAAGCCACCACTGTCTAATTTTATTAATATTTAGTTACAGTCTTGCCTAGTAGCAGACTAGCTGGGAAGAATCGGTATTCTCAATTGACAGAGGAAAAACCTTACCTGCCCCAAAATGAAAAAGAGTCACCAGCACAACAAACGAACCTCTAAAACGTAGATAGTCCTCTAGATTAAGAAGAAACAGGGGAATGTTGGGAAGCCTTCAGGGTAGAATTAGCCAACTTGTGGAATTACCTAGTTTTGAAGAAGAGCAACCCCTGCAACTTGAAGGAGGAGAAGATCAGGAAGAAAAGCAACCCCCACAACTTGAAGGAGGAGAATATCAGGAAGAAGAAGAAAATAACCATACCAGTGAAGAATAAAGGGAGGAAGAATAACCTCCTGTAACCTCCAGTGCAAGCCCACCGCAGAATCCATTACAAGAGGATGAATTGGCCCAAATTTTGGCCAATTTGAGTGAATATATACAACCCCACAATCCGCTCAACCTCAATATTGAGATAGAACAATTGCAGGAACATTCTGTCATCATCAAGCACATGTTTGAGGAAATGCATGATGAAAAGGTAGAAGAAGAAACCCCTCAGTAAATGGCAGAACAAACTAGGGTTACATCCCCTGAGTAACCTAGGCTGGAGAATGTGATCACTGAAAGCATAGAAGCAAGCCTGGGTGAGGGCATAGCCACTGAAGAACAAACCATAGCCGAGAAACTAAGTATATAAAAAGGAAAAGATATTCCTTCCAATAAGAAGAAGAATACAAATGAACTTGAGAAGCTACGGAGGGAACGAAAAAAGCTCCAAACATTAGTAAAACAACTCAAGCAGAGGATTAGGGCTCTAAAAATGGGAAAAACCTCTAAAAGAACCCCGAAAATGGGGGATGCAGCCATCCCAACGGAACCCCAGAATGCAAAGGCCATGGAGACTCAAGCCAAGCCCATATCCATTCAAGAAGGCAAGGAACAACATGCATCTGTTCCAGACGCAGCTACCTCAACCGAAAGTGTACAAGGCTGCAATATTTTTTTCTTTTTAAATGACCTTGATATAGAAAATCTCCAAGAGGATCCGGCATAGGCTCAGAGGGCTAGAGAAAAGCTGGAAGAAGAGATTTTTCCCAAGAAGAAATACCAAGAGTTATAGTAGCAGTTAAAGGACATCAATGCATTTGAGGCAGAAGCTTTCGATAAATGTCAAAAGGTAGAAGATAAAGTTGAAGAGGTAAGAAATAGATTGAAAATGGTCAGGAATAAAATGGATACTCTCTGTTCTTTGTACACAGATGTTCTAGCATGTAGGTTCCCCACCAAAAATTATGCTTTTTCTTTGTTAGAAAGATATTTGCAGTTAAAAATTAAAGCTGTTAAGGTAGGAAAAGATATAGAACTAGAAACTGTAGATGACTTTATAAATTGCTGCAAACTCTAGGGAGTAAAAGTTCAGTGCCTACTCTATGAATTTTATTTTCACAACTTTATATTGGCAGAGGAAATGGAGACAAATCCCAGTCCTTTTGTGGGTGATGCCCAATATTAAGCATTCACTTTATTTGCTATTAACCATTTAAAATCGCTCAAGGCCTGTAACACTTTTCAGAGACAAGAAAATGGGTTAGAACTTTGGGTTAGCGGTAAAATGAGACACCCATTACAATTGTGGGCTAGGAAGAAAAGCTTAATAACAAAGGAGGGTGTGATCCAAACATTGGGAGTCATCCACAAAGCAATCATCCTGGATGGGGTAGAATATTTTCTGTCCATCAGAGACCAGGCCATAGTAGCAACTAAACTCCGATGGAAGATTTCCAATTGGGATATTCAAGATAGAGAGCCATTCAATTAAAAAAAATTTGAGTTAGCTACCAACCGCCTGGTTATCTATAGTGACCTCATCTTGAGGGAAGGCCTGCATTGGCTAGGTTGTAGATTTCAAAGCCCTATTATCTGGTATCTTGCAGCAGACTATAAGGCCAAATATGAATTACTTGAAGGGAAAACAGGGCATGTTTTTGAAGTTTTAACTGCAAATCATGGTTTTAGACCACTTAATGAAAAAACCTGTCCAGCCTATTCTCTAACTGCTTTACATGTAAATTATGGTTTTCATGAGGACATGAAAAAGGGTAAGTAGGGGGGTGTGTTGAGCATTGGAAAAGGTATGCATTCGCCATGTATTTATTTATCTATTTCCTCTAATCATGACTCCTTTATATTCTAGAATGATAATATATTTAAGAATTACAATATAATTCACGAGATTAGTGCTTATTGCAAAATTAACTAAAGATTGTCTTTTCTTCTATATAGGAACTAAATGAAGTGGAAAGCCACCATTCGGGAGGAAAAGACAAGGCAGGTGTAACTGATGTCCCTTCAACAAAAGGCCGTATCCAGACAAGAAGATCAAGATCAGAGTGCACATTCAAAGTAAAGAAAGGAACAACGCGGCATTAGCGCAAGAAGACAAAATGATAGCTAGAGATGGAAGATAGAGCGAATCCCTCAAGATCTCTTGATCCTGAGGGATCACTGCTCAAAGTTATCTGTACTTCTTTTTTCATTCGCTGACAGTTATAAAAGAACAATGCTTGTAGAAATCACATCATTATACATATTATGATTATTCGGATTTCCTTTTGTAATTTCACAATTGTTCATCGACTCTCGTTGGTTGAAACAAAGTGCGATTGCTTGTAAACTTTGTTACATATGATTAATACATAATCCGCTTGTTGTTCCATTATTTCATACTGGAGTAGTTTGGCGGTGCTTCACTAGCGGCTAAGGGCTCGGCCCCGGTGGATCCTCTTGCTATTTGTACCTTTACTTTCCAATTCCAGTCGTGTGATGGTTTTCATTAGTTTTCATTTCCTTTAAACGCATTGTGTCACAGTTATCTTGGTTTATAGCTTAATTTTTAATGATTTATGAAATTGGTATGTTGCATTAGTGAATTGCGTTGATGTTCCTTTCCACATAACAATATTATTTATTCCTTTATTATTTGTATTGTTACGCTTTACAGATACAGAGCTTCGCTATTCAGGATTTCTGTTCATTTCCAGTAAATAGATTTGCTATTCATTTCTGTTAATTAGCTTTACTGTTTTTTCCTTTCTTGCAAGAGTTTGGTTTTGCTTTGGAGTGTTATTACAGAGAGCTTTCTTAGTCTATTTTCATTAGCAGCATTAGTGATTTAACATAGTTACCATTTCCATTTAATTTATTTAGTGTGGAGTGTAATATCATCAAATGTAAAGGACATTGGTTGTTACTGCCTATGTTCTCAAATTGATTACCTTGTTCATATTTGATTTCATTTACATTAGTTGACAGAGGAAAGAGTTATTACTACTACATCCTTGACTGTTGATTGTTGAGTGAGTGATTGAACTTCAGAACAATAAGTTTCATATTGTTGTAATCAAATTTCATTTTCAAGCATTCATTTACTCCTGTATTTAAAACACTGTACTGCACATTGAAGTGCATTACTCTTAGATTGAATTGTAGCCTCAGACTGAGTACACTCTTGAGATAAAAATTCATACCTGGATTGATAATTAATGTAGGATAAATAGGAGTTAAAAAGAGACCTTTTATACCTCAACAGAAGCTTTTCCTGCGGAGGTCAAGAGGATCACCCAGAGGGAGAAGTTCAGTTCGGGACCCTTCAGTCTGGATACAAAAGTCCTTAAGTGGAGGAGTAACCAGAGCAGAGATCGAAAATCTATTTGAGGATTTTAAAAATGACCTCCTTAGCACTCTCTCTACCCAGATCACTACGGTGCAAGCTAAGAAAGCATAAGAATAAGCTATAGAAACCTTAGAAATATTCAGTCCCTGATGCAAAAAGAAACATTTGGAAAGAGAATGTGGACTGAATAGCATCATCATGTGCAATATATTTGAATTTTCACATTCTACGAATCAATGTCCTGAATTGCCCAGACTGAAGGGTGTACTTCAAGAATCAAGAGAGGATGTCCAGTCTTCTTATTTCATGGGATGAAAGAGACTATGGTAGCCACGACCTATAGGTATGCCTCCATATTTTTCCTCTTTCTATCCTTGGAATAATGTTTATAATAATCAACAATATCCATGGCAGTATCCTACTCCTTCCTCAACACAATTTCCTCCACCATGGAACCAATGGCCTTCACCTCCACCAATGCAATATCCTCCATCGCAACCCAATGCTTGTAGCCTGACTTGGAGAGGTAATGGCCAAGATCCAGTACCCCCTACACTACCAATGCAACAACAATTACAACTTCCTTCCCTTCAAAATCCTACACCTTTTCTCTGACCCTAATTACCTGTGCAACCCAACCCCAATCCGAATAATAAGGCAGCCCAGAGCATAGATGCTTTGGTTACCTTCCAGACTTATCTTATTACTCCTATTGGACTCAACGAGGTTTAGCTTCGATCAGGAAAAGTAATCAGACCTGAAAATACTCCCCTTATTACCGAAGAAGAATGTGAGTCACCTAGAAAGGATATGGGTGATTCTGAGGCAACTGTTACACATGTAACAACTGATACATCACATGTTGTTACACCTATAGCAGCCAGCTCGGGAGGATATTTTGTTTCTACAATATCCAACCCGATCAAGGCTTGTGCATCTGTGACATCTGACTCAGCTATTAGCATTCAAGATCCTCCATACCCTCAACGATTAACTGAAATTGGGCCAACCTCACAACCTGAATCTGAATTCCTCAAGGAACTGCAAAATTTGTATGTGAGGATTCCACTATTATAGGCTCTTAAGGAAGTACATATTTATGCTAAAACAATGAGGGATTTGTGTGTCAAAAAGCTCGGAAGAAAACCAAAAGACCCTGATACTCTCCATGTTATGGGGAAACTGTCTGATGTCATGATTGATCAGCCTTTGTTGACTAAATATAATGACCCAGGGAATCCTATAGTGACTGTCCATATTGATGACCAACCCATAACCAACACTTTGATTTAGTTAGGGGCAGCCATCAATGTTATGACCAAATACCTCATTATCTCCCTAGGACTTCATGGAATTAGACCTACACCGAGAGTGCTTGAATTAGAAGATAGGTCACGTGTCAAGCTTGAGGGAATGATAGAGGATGTGGTTATCACTGTGGCTTATTGGAATTATTAGGCTGATTTTCTCATTTTACAAACCAAATCCAACCTAGGGGGTCATCCTTTAATCTTGGGAAGACCGTGGCTAGGCACTTCAGACACATATATCGGATGTAGTTCCGGATCTATGGTGATCTCAAATGGGTAGCCCACTCATAACCTAAACCTTTGCCCCCAGTAGAACCTCACATCTATTTTTGTTGTCCCTGGTGGGATGAATTTGAAACTGAATCTGATCTTTCCCTTCCTCTTCTCATGCTTGGAAAAGAACAATACTTTAAGGATGAAATAGAGAATCATATTATTAGAAATTCACTCTTTGTTGCCTCCATTACAGATCTAGGGGAAGAATATGAGGTAGATGATGTAATAATTGAACATTTGAAAATCACTCCACATATTATCAGTAGTCTCTTTGAAATTGAACCTCGGAAATGTTTAAACATTAATCCTAACCTGAGTGCTGAACAAAACAGATTGTTGATACAACTGTTATAGAATTATAAAAAGGTATTTTCATGGGACTATATTGATATGACAGGAATCCATCCTGGCCTATGCACTCACCACAATTATCTTAAAGAGGACTGCAAACCAATTAGAAAATCGCAGTGTCAAATGAACCCCACACTTAAGGAGATAGTGAAAGAATAATTGCAGAAACTCCTTAATGCTAATTTCATCTACCCTATTTTTGAAAGCTACTGGGTTTCTCTGCTTGTCATATTTATGAAAAGGGATGGCAAGAATGTCATTGATCAGGTCCTAGATTCTCTCTCTGGGAATTTTTTTTTCATTCCTGGATGGGTTTAGTGGCTATAATCAAATAAAAATTTCCTCGGAAGACCAAGACAAGACAACCTTCACTTTCCAGTGGGGTACTTTTGCATACAGAGTCCTTCCTTTTGGCCTCTGTAATGTACCAACAAAATTTCAGAGGGAAATATTGAGTATTTTTTCTGATCTCTTGAATGACTATCTTGAAATAATTATGGATGATTTTACACCATACGGGGATGCCTTTGAGACAACATTAGTCAATTTGGAAAAGGTGTCAGAACATTGTGAACAAACGAATGTTGCTCTGAGCACAAAGAAATGCCACATGATGATGACGAATGGAATTGTGCTAAGACATTTCATTTCGGTAGATGGAATCAAGGTAGATCCTGAAAAAATTGAGGTAATCTCGAAAATCCCAACTCTTATGACTCCAAAAGAGGTATGTAGTTTTTTGGGACATGTAGGGTACTATAATATATTTATAGAAATTTTTTCAAAGATTGCATCTCCTCTGTTTTATTTTCTCATGAAAGATGTGTAATTTGCGTGGATAGGAAAGTGTGAGTAGGACTTTTTGAATTTAAAGAATTGTGTAACAAAAACACCTGTTTTATGCGGACCAAATCATAGATTTCCCTTCCATATCGCTACGAATGTGTTTTACATAGTTGTGGTTGTTGTTTGGGGGCAACTAGAGGAGAAGAAACCTTATGTCATTTACTACATCAGCACGAATCTAACTCCAACAGAACTAAAATACACAGCGAATGAAAAGGAATTCCTAGCAGTATTACATGCTATCAACAAATTTTGGCACTACATCACCAGGTATCAAGTATTTGTACACGCTGACCATGCTGCAATTCGATTTTTAATGAAAAAACTGTTGGCAATATGATGCAGAGTGTTGTCCTTGATGGCAACCCACTTGATAAAGAGTTGTCCTTGAATGGAAACCCACTTGATGAAGATGATGGCAACCTACTTGATGAAGTTGTGCTTGATAGAGTATGTCTTGATGAACTTTTTAAATGATGTAAATCTGATGTATGTGCCAGATATATGATGAAAAGAGTATGTCTCAAGGAATATGCGGATTTGTCTAGGATAAGTCGCGTATGCACGCGGGAAATAATGTGCCAAGTCGCGTATGGGAAAAAGTGCTCATAAAGTGCAAAACCAGGGGTAACCACCATGGTATTGACCCATTTTATTGAGTAATGATTCGTTTATGTGACCCCATCCAGGAATACCATCGGAAGTAATGTGGTTTTGGCTCATGGTATTGAAAAAAGGGTAAACCTATATAAAGAGAAGAAATTCATTATGCAAATCATGGGTGTGGGAGCAAGATGTCTGAGCTTGAATGAATTCTTCTCTCTGAAGTATATCTGAATGGAAAGGGTTACAGTTGAATGATAGATCTGAATGCATGAAGCACCTATGAAGAAAATTATGAAGAAGGGAATCTAGATCTGAAATGTATTTGTATTTGCTACATCTGTTTATGGAATGATTAGATCTGAGATGAGGCGAACATCTGTCTGACGTAAAGGGTAAAATTTGTGTGATGTGTCTGTTCTGAAGAATTTCAATGACCTAAATGTCTGAAGAACCATACGTTAGTTTGCCGCAGAAGAAGCGCGTAGATACGCAGCTTCGCTGAAGAGAAAGAGCGTATTCGTAGTGAAATTAGCTCTGTAATATGTACAGAAGTATACGTGGGTTTGTATGGTAGAAGGCACGTATATACGCGGGATCAGTGAAAGGAAAGCGCGTATTCAAACTAGGGTTTGCTGAAGCATGGGGTATGAAATGTCTGATCTGTTCTGCTGTGTTACTGCTATCTGTATTCTACAGTTCTGAGTTGTCTGTATCAGTTTGGTTGTATGATTGAGATTAAATGTGTGGAGTGGGTCCAGTCTGAAAATATGATGAAATGAGGCCTGCAAGTTGTGCTCTATTGAAGTTGTTCGGATCCAGTGTGAAAATTGATGAAACGTGGTCCATAGTGGTGCTGAGGGTTGTAGCCTTCAGTCAGGGGGTTGTAGCTCCCTTCCAGGTGAGGCTGGTAAACGAGATCAGGGGGTCGAAGCCCCCTTCCAGGAGAGGCTGGTAAACGAGTCAGGGGGTCGGTGCTCCCTTCCAGGAGAGGCTGGTAAACGAGTCAGGGGGTCGGTGCTCCCTTCCAGGAGAGGCTGGTAAACGAGATCAGGGGGTCGGAGCTCCCTTCCAGGAGAGGCTGGTAAACGAGCACAGGTGCGTGCCTGCGTACTGGTATGAGTCTGTGCCAGTACATATGTTGTAAGATGTTTTCTCTATAATAAAATATTGAAGGCTGAGCAACGGCAGCGGTGGTTTTCTCCCGACTTGGGTTTCCACCTAAAATCCTGGTGTTCATGTGTGATTCTTATATGTGATGATTTATTCTGTTATTACTGCACATGTTTACTATTAACTAAACATCAGAAGAATGAATGTTTCATAGATCTAAGTAAAGATTTAATTACATAATATGATCTCTGTGTATACGCTAGTTTAATGAAGGAGATCCGCGTGTATACGCTAGTTGGCTTCATCAAAGTAGTGTATGGGTTTTGAAGTAAGGAAAAGTAAAAGTTTTCAATATGCCCTAAATACTGGTTCATCCCCCCCTCTCAGTATTTTTCCCAACAATTGGTATCAGAGCGGGTCCTTCTGCAGAAGCTTGATCGCTTGAAGGAGATTCGTCGCAATGGGAAGTCATGAAGGAGTAATGTCTATAAAGCCACCTCTATTCAATGGAAGAAATCTAATATTCTGGAAGGTACGAAAAAAATCATATCTGCAAATTCTTGGTGCAGAAGTATGGGCAATCGTGGAAGAAGGCTATCAATATCCGGCAAGTATTCCTACTGATGCGGCTGAAAGGAAGAAGTATGAAATCAATGCCAAAGTAGTGAATGTCTTATTAGGAAGCATGTCTGAACCAGAATTTGCTAAAGTGATGCAGCTAAATTTAGCAAAAGAAATATGGGACAAAATCATTCTGAGCTATGAAGGAGATACAAAGGTAAAAAGTGAAAAACTCCAAACTCTCAGAATTGAATATGAAAATTTAAGGATGCATAGTGATGAAAGTATTTCCAGTTTCTTTCTTCGTCTATATGATATTGTAAATCGAATGAGAAATTTGGGAGAGACCATAACCGATACTACTCTGGTGGAAAAAGTCTTAAGATCCTTGACTTCAAAATTTGACTCTAAAGTTTCAGCTATTGAAGAAAGGCAAGATCTGCAAACTCTTACTATTGTTCAATTACATGGTATTCTGACTGCTTTTGAAATGAGACAAGGAGGTCCTTCTCAAATCAAAGAAGCTTCTTTTAAGGCGTCTGCAAAGGAAAAAGAAAAGGAAGTTGTCAAAGAATCCAACTATATATCCGAAGAAGAAGAAGCGAATTTTGTGAGAAAAGTCCAACTAGGGAAACAATTTGAAAAGAGGAAGAGTTATTATGCAAATGAAGATGATGATGAAGTGTCCAGTGAAGATGAAGAAGATTCTGACCAAGCTCTACAAGTGCTCATGGAAAAGAAGCAAAAGAAGAAGGTTACTCAAGGAAAGGATATACCTCAAAAAACATGTATAGCAGAAATTGAAGAAGATGAAACAGGTATTGATCATTGTTCTTGTATTTCACTTACATGTATATGTAAAGGTAAAGATAGTGAAAGTAACAGTATGGATCTAGAAGAAGCTGTCAATATTAAAGATGAAGATCAACAAAAATCATCTAAGGAGAGTGAATCTATAGACAAGTATCAAAGGTTTCATGCTTATGCATCCAATAGAATGAAAAGACTAGAAGCATAAATTAACGAATTAAATGGAGATCTTGAAATATCAAAAAGGAAGAATGAAGGTCTTGAAGCTGGAATCATCTCTCTACAAGCAGATCTTGAAGCATCAAGTAAGAAGAATGAGGAACCTCTACAATCATTTGAAAAGGAAGGTCTTGAAGCAGAAATCATTTCCCTCAAAGAAGACCTGGATAAATCAAATAAGAAGAATGTAGGACTTGAAGAAGAAAACATATCTCTGAAAGTAAATCTCGAAGCATTGAAGAATAAGAATGAAGAAGTCTTACAAACTTTTGAAGAACAAGGAAATGGGTTAAAAGAAGATATTCTAAATCTGAATGATCAAGTAGAAGATGGAAGAAGGAAAGAAGAAAGCATGAAAAAGCAATGCCAAGTCTTGGAGGTGGAGGTAAACATTCTCAAAGGTAAATTAGAAGAAAAAGTTAAACTTTTGAGGTTTCAAGATACTACTAAGATTTTGGACAATATTCTGAGTAATCAAAGGTCTCCCTCTATTAAACTTGGTCTTGGTTTTCATGAAACTGTCAAAGGAGAATCTAGCTCACAAGGAAATGCTAATGATTCAAAGGAAGTCAATGCAAAATCTGAAGTGTTGAAAGGAGCAAAGGGTCAACCGACAATCATGAATTCTCAAAAGAAACCTTTCCCTCCTAACTATAGAAGCATCAATAATGTTGAATGCTTTAATTTTCATAATTATGGGCATGTTGCAGCAAATTGCAGAAGCAGATTGTTTCAGTCAAGCAGATCCTACATAGAAAGGTACTCTGGTTTCTTCAAGGGATATTGTTTTTCATGTAACAAGTATGGACATAAAGCAACTGATTGCAAAAGAAGGAAGATTAGAAATACTAATTATGATTCTTATGCTTATTTCTCTGGACACATGAGATGTTATTCTTGTAACAAGTATGGACATATAGAAAATGAATGCAGGATGAATAGATCTGAGAAATTGGACAATTTCCAGCCCACAATAAGAAGTTTCAAGCAAAGCTGGAGAAAGAAAGAGGATCGGTCAGAAACGTAGGGAATATTGACCCTACTGCATTCATCAGCTTCTGAAGCTTACTTCTCTTAATGACTGCAGAAGTGATGTGAGATACATTATGGAGCTTAGTAATGTATCGTCACAGGGGGAGCGATGTATGATGATTCTCATAGTTGATTTGGCAAATCTGGTTATGATTATTGCTAACAGAACATCTGATGTGAAGAAGACAGGTACAGGTGGTACAAATTCAGGGGGAGATGAAGGAATGTGAAATTTTCAGTGTTTCACTTGCCATACGCGGTTTCGGTGAACTAAAGTCACGTATACACGTGAGTTACAATAGACACAGTCGCGTATGCATTCATGATAAGAGAATTGATATTTCAGCTCAGGAACAGGAGCACTGGTTCAGGGGGAGTAGCAGTTTGAATACTAATGACTGCATTGTTGGCACTATGAATGCTTATTATTTGGTTATTGTGATACTCATGCTCTTATGATGATGGCTTGATACATGGTTTATTATGATGAGACTTTGAATGAGCCCTGTTTACTGTTTGATGAGATTGGAAGTCTTATGATTCAGAGATAAGAATAGATCATGCAGAGTTTGTTACTATGGTTGAGACCTTTTCCCTACATATGTTACATCATGTTAAATCTTGAGGATCTTGATGATATTGGACCACATGGATGATTTCTTGACACATATTTGAAGATTTTGCTCTGGAATGATAATTTCTCTTGGAAAGAATGTATTGATGCTGCAAAGAATCTGAAGGCTTGGTTACCAATGTGCTTATGCTACAACCATTGGATGACGCTTGAAGACACAACTACATTCCAGGGAAGCATTCATATATCTCAGAAAGAAGCTGAACATTGTCTTTGCCTCACAGAGGATCAGATCTGGTTAAAATATAGAAGATGGTATTGGATACGCGGATTTCCTGAAACACAGTCGCGTATATACGCGAGTTCATTCACATAAAACCGCGTATGTCTGGTTGCTGACAATTTTCTGTTTGGGGTCAGCATTCTTCAAGCTGCAGTGCTATTTGGTATCTCTGGTATCTCTGGTGGTGTTCCAGTTCTTATAATACTGTTTCAATCTCTGATTTTTTGATAAAGATGCCTTGATGATTGGTTGAAGGTGTGCAGGTTGCACAAGCTAAGGAGGAGCCTTGGTCATATGGAAAGGATGTTTGGATGCACATTTTCAGGGGGAGCCCTAGCCTTTCTGAGTATGATGCATTGTTGGCATTATGATGATTCTGAAATATGATCTCTCTCTTGAGGTCTTTCTCGTATTGGTCATAAAAGTCATACTTGTAATTTGGTTGGGTAGTTGAGTCAAATTTGTAAACCCACTTGGTTGGGTAGTTGAGTTGAAATGTGTAAACCCACTTGGTTGGGTATTTGAGTCTCATATGTAAATCCACTTGGTTGGATCTTTTGATGTAAGTATGAGTCATTGGTGATAGGAAGGTCATAGAGTCATGCACTTCATTAAAAATATGTTTGAAGATTCAGCATGAGCTCAGGGGGAGCCTGGTCACTTTAGTATACATCAGATCTGCAGAACGCTTCCTTCTACATGAGGAGAAAAACCTTTTGTTGGTTTTGATCCGCCCTTTGCCCTTGATGTCAAAGGGGGAGAGTGACATGGTGTTTGACTAAAGGAAAAGAATGGTGTCAAAGAATGGGGAGAGTGACATGGTGTCATTGTATTCTTAATGTATCTATCTGTTGTAGTGATCAAACACCATCGTGGTTGCCATCAAGTCCAAAGGGGGAGATTGTTGGCAATATGATGCAGAGTGTTGTCCTTGATGGCAACCCACTTGATAAAGAGTTGTCCTTGAATGGCAACCCACTTGATGAAGATGATGGCAACCTACTTGATGAAGTTGTGCTTGATAGAGTATGTCTTGATGAACTTGTTAAATGATGTAAATCTGATGTATGTGCTAGATCTATGATGAAAAGAGTATGTCTCAAGGCATACGCGGATTTGTCTAGGATAAGTCGCGTATGCACGCAGGAAATAACGTGCCAAGTCGCGTATGGGAAAAAGCGCTCATAAAGTGCAAAACTAGGGGTAACCACCATGGTATTGACCCATTGTATTGATTAATGATTCGTCTATGTGACCCCGTCCAGGAATACCATTGGAAGTAATGTGGTTTTGGCTCATGGTATTGAAAAAGGGTAAACCTATATAAAGAGAAGAAATTCATTGTGCAAATCATGGGTGTGGGAGCAAGATGTCTGAGCTTGAATGAATGCTTCTCTCTGAAGTATATCTGAATGGAAAGGGTTACAGTTGAATGATAGATCTGAATGCATGAAGCACCTATGAAGAAAATGATGAAGAAAGGAATCTAGATCTGAAATGTATTTGTATTTGCTACATCTGTTTATGGAATGATTAGATCTGAGATGAGGCGAACATCTGTCTGACGTAAAGGGTAAAATCTGTGTGATGTGTCTGTTCTGAAGAATTGAAATGACCTAAATGTATGAAGAACCATACGCTAGTTTGCCGCAGAAGAAGCGCGTATATATGCGGCTTCGCTGAAGAGAAAGAGTGTATTCGCAGTGAAATTAGCTCTGTAATATGTACAAAAGTATACGCGGGTTTGTATGGTAGAAGGCGCGTATATATGCGAGATCAGTGAAAGGAAAGCGCGTATTCAAACTAGGGTTTGCTGAAGCATGGGGTATGAAATGTCTGATCTGTTCTGCTGTGTTACTACTATCTGTATTCTATAGTTCTAAGTTGTCTGTATCAGTTTGGTTGTTTGACTGTGCTCAAAAGTATGGAGTGGGTCAGTCTGAAAATATGATGAAATGTGGCCTGCAAGTGGTGTCCTAAAGGAAGCTTTGGATCCAGTGTGAGAATTGATGAAACGTGGCCCATAGAGGTGCTGAGGGTTGTAGCCTTCAGTCAGGGGGTTGTAGCTCCCTTCCGGGTGAGGCTGGTAAATGAGAGCAGGGGGTCGTAGCTCGCTTCCCGGAGAGAGAAGGCTGAGTAAGCGAGTCGGAGGTCGGTGCTCCCTTCAAAGAGAGAGCAGTAAACGATTCGGGGGTCGGTGCTCCTTCCAGGAGAGGCTGGTAAACGAGTCAGGGGGTTGGAGCTCCCTTCCAGGAGAGGCTGGTAAACGAGCGTAGGTGGGTGCCTGCGTGCTGGTAGGAGTCTGCACCAGCACATATGTTGTAAGATGTTTTCTGCATAATAAAATATTGAAGGCTGAGCAACTGCAGCGGTGGTTTTCTCCCGACTTGGGTTTCCACCTAAAAATCCTGGTGTTCATGTGTGATGCTTATGTGTGATGATTTATTCTGTTGTTACTGCACATGTTTACTGTTAACTAAACATCAGAAGAATGAATGTTGCATAGATCTAAGTAAAGATTTAATTTCATAATAATATCTCTGTGTATACGCGATTTTAATGAAGAAGATCCACGTGTATACGCTAGTTGGCTTCAACAAAGTAGCGTATGGGTTTTGAAGTAAGGAAAAGTAAAAAGTTTTGAGTATGCCTAATGCGGTTACCCCCCCCCCCCCCCCCCCCCCCTCTCAGTATTTTTCCCAACAAAAACCTGTTACTAATGGTAGAGTTACATGATGTTTATTGCTGGTCCAAGAATTTGATATCACTATTTTAGTTAAACCTGGAAAGGATAATGTAGTTGCTGATTTTCTTTCTATATTAACTATAAGTGATGACTACACTACCACTGAGGATTGTTTTCCAGATGAATATCTTTTTTCCATCTCTACTCACTCACTGTGGTATGCAGATATAGCCAATTATCTTGTTGCAGGAAAATTTCCACACCATTTATCTTCCAAAGAAAAGAGGAATATTATACAACAAAGTGCTACCTACTCCTAGATAGAGGGCAATCTCTATCACACTGGGCCAAATTTCAGATTAGGTGATTTTTTAAAGAAGATGAGGAATTTTAGATCTTGAAATATTGTCATGAGGAACCCAGTGGAGGGAACTTCACTGACAAAAGAACGGGACACAAAGTACTCTCAACAGGGTACTACTGGCCAACTATATTCCAGGATGCTAAGAAGTTTGTGAAGGGATGTGATATTAGCCAAAGGATGGGCCAACCTTTAAAATCAAATGAGATGTCATTACAGCCTCATATAGTGATAGAACCATTTGATAAATTGGCCCTGGACTTTGCAGGGCCAAGTAATACTTCATCACAACAAAAATCATACATATTGGTATGAACTGACTATGTCACCAAGTCTGTTGAAGCAAAGGCACTAATTATAGCTACAAAGCAGGCTGTCTCAGACTTCATATTTGAATATATCTTTGTTCACTTCGAGATACCCAGGGAGATAGTGAAAAATGGAGGGCCTCAGTTCAAATCTCATTTGATCAAGAATATGGTTGAGAATTATGGAATTCATCAGAGAATCACTTCAACTTATCATCCATAAGAAAATGCTCAAGTAGAAAGCACCAATACAGTCATTGAGGGAATATTAACAAAGAAAATAGCCAGCTACCAAGGAAATTTGGCCAAGAAACTTCTAGAGGTGTTGTGGGCCTACAGAACAACATGGAGGAACACTACAAGCTTCTCACCATATTAATTTGTGTATGATAAGAATCGTTTATTCCCCATAGAGTCTGAGATAAAGACATTAAGAACATCATTGCAGGTCAATCTGGAGTTAAGAACAACATAGAAATAAATATTGAACCAGCTGAATGAGTTGGAAGAGAAACATTTGAATGCTATTCAACAGACTCAAATCATTTAGCAGCAGAGAGCTTGATGGCATGATGGGTTTATTAAGAAGAAGAAGTTCTAGAAAGGAGATTCGGCTCTCTTGTATGATTCACGGTTCAAGGATTTCAAAAGCAAACTCTGCACCAGATGGCTAGGTCCTTACGAATTAGACACGGTCTTTTACAATGGCACTATATAATTGGTCACCATTGACAGTGCTAAGAGAATGTTACTAGTTAATGTGCACCGTCTAAGGTTATATCATCAACCCGCTTTGGAGGAATCATTTGTTAACATTGTCGCGGACTCTAATCTTCATGTTACAGAAGCAGGGGAACATTCCCTTGTGAAGCCTAAAATTTGAACTTCCAATAAGTGCAGCAGTTGAAAACCACCTTTGTGGTAGTTGTTACACCTGTAAAAAAAATAAAAATAAAAAATAAAATAAAATAAAATAAAATAAAATAATAAAACAAAAATAACAAATATGACTGTGAAAACCTCTTTCCGAGCCACAGTCAGACAATTTGTAACAGTTGAAAACCCCTTCAGTGCTGGCTGTTACACCCATTTTTTTCCCTTCCTAAAACATCATCCCTCGTTCTTGATACATTTTATAACATGATGTTATTCATTTGATTTTATTTCTCTACCGATTTATCCTAATCATTATGTTTTTTGAAGAATAATTCGAAGGTTGTCTTATTTGTTACACATGTAACAACCGATAGCCATGAACACTTTTTCTCATGTTTCATCACATGACAACAATAATTGTGTCCACCAAGCATGACCTCTGTTGAGCCCCAACGATGTCCTTTTCTTTCACCAAATTTCACTTCATTTCCTTTGTCCTTTATTAGTTATAGGCTTAAAAGATCAATAGGATTGATTAAAGTTACTTTAAGAATGCATACAAAGACTGACTTTCTATACTTTTATGGTTATGTTGCTATAGTGATTTTTGATCAGACTTAGCTACAATATGCAGCCATTATGTAGCTAGTCGCCTATTCCGCAACTATCTTCATGTTCACACAGGTTACAGGTGTCACTTAAAGGAAAAACGCATATGGTTGAATTCCACAACACTCCTACATTATTTCTTGCCCTCTACGAAGTCTGAGCAAAAATCTATAGGTGGTTATGCACGTGGAGGAAACCAAAACTAAGAAGTGGATTCCTACCAGGACAAGGACTCTACAGATGTCTTCAGAAAAGTACAAGGCCTCCACAAGAGTTCTAATTTGATTTTAATTGAAAAAGACACTTATCCCTACTTCTTCTCTAAGACAGTTATGTATTTCTCTTATAATAATAACTCGGGAAACTGAGAGATAGTTAGCTAGATTGATGTTTTATTGTTAAGATTGTCCAAGACCGTAATACTCTGTTTTTGAAGAATTTTCCTTTAATGAAAGAAGAGAAACTTTAATACATGATCTAAAGCAATATTGAGGAGATTCGTGTGCTAATCTGGTGGTAGAGGGCCCCTACTGCCCGAGAGGCTCTGTGCATATTGTTTAGATAAGTAAATTTAGATCTGTTTCATTCCTAATTTAGGCAGTTTTCTGAACTTTATGTTTTATGCTCACTTACCTCGAATGGTATAGCCAGTCTTGTTCTTATGAATTGTTCCAAAATATCACTAACACTGAATGAGATAGAGATGTAGTATTTCAGAGATTAATTTCATTTTATTTCATCTTTAGTATTTCAGAGATTAATTGCATTTTAGTTCAGCTGTAGTATTTCGGAGGTTAATTGCATAATTAGTTCGGTTTTGTATAATGTATTTTAAGTTTTATTAGCTAGTTGTATTCTAGTTATGTTACATTAGACTTAATGCCTTCATTATTTGCAAACTGCTCTTGTTCTTAATCTCTGCTAATACATCATTGTCATAGGAGCAAGAATTGGTAATGTTATTTTGAAGTCTTGACTGTTTTGCAATTTCTCATAATTTTACAAACTTGCCTTTTTCCAAAACTATTCCAAAAGATTTCTAACCCTTGAATGAGGCTTAATAGTGACATTTTGAGTTGCAGAATGGATTAATTTTAGTGTCATAAGTTAATTTAGAGTAGGTTTCCTTACTAGGTTATAGATAATCTTTTCCTAATGTGTTCCAACAAATTTCTAACCATGGATGAGATTTTCTCTGTGATAATTGTAAGTTGTTGTTTACTTAGAAGAACCTCATTACATTAAAATTATCCTTTTCTCAAGTTGTTCCAACATAATTCTAGTGAAATGAATTGGACTGAGTTCATGTTATGAGTTATTTTTCTTGTCAAGTTTTGAAATCTGTGAATTAGCATTTTCTGTTTCTTAGGTGCCATTCCTAGTTTAGAATAGATTTTACTTTGTTTTATTGTGACCAATAACTTCTCCTTTTCAATCAATTAGTTATTTTCCTCTTATCATAAAAACACAAAACCAAAAACATTAGAAAAACACTAAACACAATGAAGTAGGAAGCAGACACCTAGGCACATATAGTGCACTTCACTTCAACAGTTTACTAGCCCTGGGTTACAATTTATGACGTCAATTTAGGAACACTAAGTTGAGTAGAAATTTTTGGCACCATTTCCGGGGAAGTGTAACTAGGTAGCCTTGTTTCTTACCTCCCAAAAATAATGATATGTATAGAGAAAGAGACTCAAAGGGTATATTCATAAAAAGAAGAAGCTTGATTCCTAGAACACCACTTGTTCCACCAAGACCAAGAGGCAGCACACTTCCAACTCAAACTCACATCCCATTCTATACTGATCATAGACTTCTAGAAGGCTTAAGATCAGATATTCCATCAGAGAAACATTCCACTTCATCCACTGAACTTGTCTTAGAAGAAGATTCAAGGACCCCTGCTAGAGACCTAAAATTTTCCACTTCCACAGGAGAATCAACCATGGAAGAATAAGGAGGAGGAGGAGTCTTTAATGGAGAACATAGACTATTTGGAGGGGGTAGAGGTAGAGGTAGAGGAGAAGGAGGTAGATGTGCAAGAGGAGAAGGAGGTAGAGGTGAAGAAGGAGTCAGAGGAAGAGGTAGAAGGGAAATGGGAAGCTCTTTTGGGTTTCCTATAGTAGATGAAGAAACCAATGCAAATATGAAAAAAAATTCACCCTTTGTCCTTCCAAAATTTTATGGACTCAAAACTGAAGATCCTGAAACCTTCCTATTTGAATTTGAAGTCCTATGTAGAACCTATGACTACTTACAAGATACTCAAAAACTTAAACTATTCCCTTCAACATTGAAAGGAGCAACATTAAAATGGTTTATTAGTTTGATCAACAATTCTATTAGGACATGGGAAGACATGAAACGTGCATTTTTAGAGAGGTATTTGGATTACTGTATGCCAGTCAACCATAAGGAGGAAGTGTTTAAAATGCTACAAAAAGAGGATGAAAATCTAGAAGATTTGTTGGAGAGGTTTAAATACAATATCGAAAGAGAAAAAATGGAAAACTTAGACCAAGATACTTTGAAAGCTCTCGTGTTGAAGACAATCAGGGATGAATAGTTAGATATCCTCAACATGATGGTAAAAGGGGATATATCTCGGATCAAATTACCTGAAATAGCTGAATTATGTATCAACCTTTCAAGAGGAAAATCTAAAACTGTAAAAGGACCAAGAGACCCTGCTCTTGCAAGGGCAAGTAAGTCTGCTTCTGGGACAGTAAGTAGGGCAGAAATAGGACATATGCTTGATGAATTCAAATTTGATATTTTAGGGAGTCTTAGTGAACAAATAGACACCCTTAAATTACAAAACAAGAAAAAAGCTGAATATGATGCCTTAGCAATCTTTTGTCCCAAATGTAGAAAGAAGCATGCCTTGAGAGAGTGCCCTTTGGATGCAAAATTAGTAGAGACTTGTGTAATTTGTTCAAAAAAACATGATACCAAGAGTTTTCCTTCACTTCCTTGTCTTAAAGCTGTCTTTCAAGAAGAAACCCCTACAAATTCCACAGAATATCTCAATTTTGTCTCTAGGAGGCCTTGGCAAGGACCTCAAGCACAAGGATTCCATGATCATCTGTATAATCAACCCCCACCGAATTGGAATTCTTGGCAACAAACTTGGCCCCAATTCCAAAATCAATCTCAAACTTGGGCACAAGGAGCACAAAATCCCTATGGAAGATACTCTCGGTACTATCAATATCCACCATCCTATCCACCATATCCACATTTCCCTCCTCAACAAAATCCTCAAAATCCACAACATCAAAATTCACCACTTCCATTACCATTTCCTCAGAAAACAAATCAGTTTCCTGCCTAACCCATACCAAACCCCAACAATAAGAATCATCAGAACACATACATGATAGAAGGCCAACAGTTTCCAACCTATTCGATCACTCCTTTATACCTTAATGATGTTCAACTTAGGTCTGGAAGAATAGTTGAAAAGAAGAAACCTTCTGTAATCATACAAGAAAAAAACAAATCTGAGGAAGATTCTCTACGGGTAAATAAAAGTCTTGAAGAAGACACATATTTTCAAGACCCGAATATTGAAAAATCAAAACAAAAAGAGACAATAATTTCAACTCCTATATTAGAGAAGCCATCAACATCTACCTCTACACCTCCCTTTCTAGAAAGATTACAAATTGATAGGGGTGTAGAAAAACAAATTATGGTGCCTAATTATGATTTCCTAGATGAGCTGAGTAATGTTTGTATTAAGATCCCATTATTACAAGCTATCAAGGAAATTCCAATTTTAGAAAAACAATAAAGGAGTTGAGCATGGAAAAAACAGGAAAAAGAATCAAAGAGACAAAGAAAATTAAACTAGCAGGAAAAATAGCAGATATCATGATGGGTAAGATTGCCATTCCAAAGTATCTAGACCCAAGAAATCCAGTTGTTAGAATACACATCAATGGAATTGAGATCCAAAGCACACTTATTGATTTAGGAGCAGCAATCAATATCATGAGTAGACAATTCATGGATAAACTGAAACTTCCTAATCTTCTTTTTACACCTACATTATTGCAATTAGTAGACAGATCTGTGATCAAACCTGATGGGGTAATAGAAGACATTCTTGTGTCCCTAGATTCTTCGGAGTATCCTGTGGATTTTATGATCCTAACTCCTAAGAATAATCTAGGAGGGCATCCTATTATATTAGGAAGACCTTGGTTAGCTACAGCTCATGCTTTCATTAGTTGTAGATCTAGTGATATGTACATCTCTAATGGTAGTTCAAATAAGAAATTTACCTTTTATCCTCCAACAAAGACAATTACAGAATTAGATGATACTCAATGGATTGAGGATGAAGAAGACATACAACCTCTCTTCACAATTTTAGAAATTAGTGAAGACAGCCAAATCCTGAATACCTTAGAAAATTTTGAATCCTCTTCGGAATACAAACATGAAAAATTTCAAGAAGAATCCAACATTGAGTTTTTATCATCAAGACATATGTCTCTTTACTCCATGGATAAATTTGGCAGCTCTACCATTGAGATATTTCCAGGCAAAACTTTAAACATAAACAAGAACCTAGAGAAATCTCAATAAGAAAAGCTAGTCAAGATATTACAGAGACATTCTTCTGCATATGCATGGGAGTACATTGATATGAAAGGGATAAACCCTAAGACTTGCACTCATCACATATAAATAGAGGAAAATTGTAAACCAATCAGACAACCTCAGAGACGGATGAATTCAAATCTTAGGGAGATTGTCAAAGAGGAATTGCAGAAATTGTTAAATGTCAACTTTATCTATCCCATTTCAGATAGTCAGTGTGTTTCTCCTTTGGTAATTGTGCCAAATAAAAATGGTAAATGGAGGGTATGTATTGACTACCGGGAATTAAACAAAGCTACTCTTAAAGATCATTTTCCCCTACCTTTCATAGATCGGGTGTTAGATACATTAGCTGGAAGAAAGTACTTCTCATTTTTAGATGGGTTTAGTGGTTATAACCAAATTCAAGTAGCACTTGAAGATCGAAAAAAACACATTTGCCTATCCTTGGGGTACCTATGCTTACCGAGTATTGCCATTTTGATTTCTTGTGCACCTGCAACATTTCAAGGCAGTACTAGAAATCTTTCAGATCTAATACATGATTGTGTAGAGGTATATATGGATGATTTCACAGTTTATGGAAACACATTTGAAGAAGCCTTAGTAAACTTGGAAAAAGTCTTAAAGAGATGTAAAGAATCAAATCTTTCACTAAGTCATGAAAAGTGTTTTATGATGTTTACTGAAGGAATTGTTTTAGGACATCACATTTCAGGGGATGGAATTAGAGTTGATGAGTCAAAGTTGAAGTCATCTCTAACTTATCTATTCCAAGTTGTCAAAAATATGTTAGGAGTTTTCTAGGATTTACAGGATATTATCGAAGATTTATAGAAAACTTCACCAAGGTAGCATCTCGACTCTTCAAATTACTTACCAAATACTGTGAATTCAAATGGAATTCTGATTGCCAATTAGCCTTTGAGACCCTGAGAAAGAAAATCTCTGAAAAGCACCTACTAAACAACAACAAGGAGGACTGTAGTGCATGCCTGTTTCAACGGATACTGTAGATACGACTTTGGGGGCAATTGGGACAAAAAGACACGATTCCTTATGCCATCTACTATACGGTAAAATTTGACTCATGAGGTTATTTATCATAAACGAAAAGTTCTTAGCTATTGTTAATGCCATAAATAAATTGAGACAACATATAACAATATGAAACTTTTGTTCACACATATCACTCTGCAATTAAATATCTAATGAACAAATCAATTACTAATGGCAGAGTCATAAGATGGTTATTGCTTTTATAGGAATTCAACATTACCATTCTAGATAGGCCTGGAAAACAAAATACCGTAGCTAATTTCCTATCTAGACTCCAAAACATTAAATACAACACTCCAGTTGAAGATCAATTCCCCGATGAATATCTTTTTGCAATTTCTACTCAAACTCCTTGGTTTGCTGACATTGCTAATTATCTAGTTTCAGGGAAATTTCCTTCAATAATGAATGCAAGAGACAAAAGAAAGATCATTTATGACAGTGAAAAATATTCATGGGTTGCTAATGAGTTATAAAAAACAGGTCCAGACTTTATCATTAGGAGATGTGCTCGAGAAGATGAGATGCCTAAGATTCTCAAAACATGTCATGATAAACCTTGTGGCGGACACTTTGCTGATAAAGGACAACTTCCGGTCCTTCATTGGGATACTATTGGCCATCCTTTTTAAAGATGCTAAAGAGTATGTCAAAAGGTGTTACGATTGCTTGCTCAAACTGGAAACCTTCTCCCTTCGGGTTAGATGTCATTGCGGCCCTCGGTACATATTGAACCTTTTGAAAGTAGGCTTTAGATTTTGTAGGACCTATTAGTCCTCCATCAAGACAAAGAAATATATATTAGTTTGCACCTATTTATGTTGCAAAATGCTTCAGAGCCCGAATAGGTAATTGGACATATTTGAATTATCTATAGTTAATTTTCTTTTTGAGGATATTTTTACTTGTTTTGGTGTCCCAAGAGAAATTGTTACAGATCAAGGAGCTCAATTCACATCAAGGCTAGTGGAACAAATGATGGAGAGGTACAAAATCAGACACAAAAAATCTACTCCCTATCATCCACGAGCAAATGGTCAAGTGGAATCTACTAATAAGGTCATTGAAGGGATCCTAACAAAGACTGTTCATTTACATAGAAGAGATTGGGCAGACAGGCTTCCTGAAGCCTTGTGGGCCTATAGAACTACATGGAGAAGCACAACAAGTCATACTCCTTATGAACTTGTTTATGGAAAACAAGTTTTGTTTCCCATAGAGTTTCAGATTCAAACTTTTAAAATGGCAGTTCAGCTAGGACTTGATCTAACAGAGGCACAAAAGCACAGATTGGAGCAGATTAATGAATTGGATGAGATCAGACAAGATACAGTTCAGAAAACAAGTATAGTCCAGCAGCAAAGGACTAGATGGCATGATAAGTATATCAAGGAAAAGAAGTTCAAAGAAGGTGACTGGGCTCTCTTGTTTGATTCAAAGTTCAAAGATTTTCAAGGTAAATTCCAAACACATTGGCTTGGGCCATATGAAATTATGAATTTTTTTGACAATGGAGCAATAAAAATCAAGACAATAGATGAAGAGAAGGTCACTTTTCTTGTAAATGGTCATAGATTGAAGTTGTATCATAAGCCACTTTCAAGAGAAGAATTTGTCAAGAGATTCCAGGAAAACAGTGATGTGAAGTTAATGAAGAAGAATTCTTATTTTTCATCAACTTAATTGAATTTTCTGAATTCAAAAGCATGAAAAAAATAAAATAAAATAAATAAATAAAGTATAAACATGAAAACTAATCACTGATTAGCATGTTTATACAGAAAGATAAAGTGAAAATCAAAATCCTTCTGACACTTTAGCTTTTAAAATTTGTTCTTTTCCTGCAAGCAGCTATCACAAAATCATAAGTGCGGACCCATTTTATATATCATATTCCACTTATGATCCATTTCACTCCATCATGTCTCACTTCATTCATATTTCATTCACTCCATTCATCTATACTTCATTCACTCCATTCCATGGTCCACCTCATTTTCATTTCAGACTTTTAAATTTGATCTCTTCCTGCAATTGAGTATTACAAATCATAAGTTGTAGGCCACTTTTCATATTTCATTCCACCTTACACCTATGCTCCATTTCATTTCATTTTAAGTCACTTCACTCATGCTCCATTCCACCATATTTCATGATCCAGTTTATTTCATTTCATACTACACTCCATCGATGTTTCAAATCATTTCATTTCATGTTTCAAAGCTCCTACAGGTATATTCTGCATCCAGATATTCTGCAGCCAGATACCCTGCAAGCAACTATCCAGCAACCATTTTTTCAACAGCAAATTGACCCTGCACACCTATGTCAACAAGAAAAATCAAAGGGATTATGAAGACTGAAGGATCAATGATTTTCAAAGGAAGATAAAGCATATTAAAACCATAAAAATCAAAGGAAGGGCTATGGTAAAATTGTGAAATTATTATGATAACAGATTATGAAAGTTATAGTATGGTTAAGTTATATGTGTGTTTCATAAAGTCATTTTAATTATTCATATTGATCAAGCTTATCATAAAAACCTTGGACAAAATCCCTTCCATTCCGCCATACCAAACCATCATTTATTAAAAATTAACGGTTAGTACTGAAGTGACCTATTAGGTCACGTCACTAATCCTAAGTATTCAGTGATGATTTTTAAATTCACACGAAATTTTTCCGCGGTCTTTTCCTCCATGACATCTCTCAAACTCATTAGTTCATGTGAATCACCCTCACCATATTTCACTCATCCCATAACCACTTCATGTCATCTTTCCGTAGCCAATTCCTGCTGCATAAACAAAGAAGTCATCTTTGGGGTGAAAAAAACTCTCTACAGCCATTTTTACCATGAATAGAAGAGAAGTAACGGAGCAGTAAATTGAAGGTTGAGAAAAGAAGCCATGGGTCTCATTGTAAGGTTCGAACCAGTCGAAACCAAATACTTAGAGGGTTACCCACAGATTAGAGAGATGCTACACCAGGTTGGGTGGTTACAGTTTTTGGAAAATTTCAATGGTTTTCATATGGAGGTAACTAAGACATTTGCACGGTCCTTCAATGGATCAGAAGTTGAAATAGGAGATGTCAAGTTCACTATTACAGAATCCTTCATTGCAGAAGCAGCAAAATTACCAAGGCAAGGTGAACGATGGTTCAAGAAAAAGGAATTTCACAATGAGGCATGGAGGTAGATGCTCAAAACACCAGGTATGGATATTTCAGTTTTCAAGAAGGGCATTCCTAGCTCAGCACTGAAGAATAAATGGCGAAATATGTTGCTCATTTTGCAAAAGTTTATAACTTGTGAGGGAAGGTTTGGTACCCTATATGTTTATCACATTACGCTTATGATGCATTTCCTAGATGAAGAAATAAATTTACCCTTTTTCTTACTTCATAGCCTAAAGAGAATGACTTCTAATGTCCAAAAGAGGGTTCAATTCTTCGAAACCACCTTGTATCACCATGGCCTAGTTAAAATCCTAATTGAGCATCATTTGAGAAAGGTGGGAGATAATTGGGATGAGTTCCTCTTGAGGAATCACTTTGAAGAACCCAAGGAATCTCCATCTGAAGGAAAACTTGCAAGAAGAAGCAGGAGAGGGAAAATTTCCAAATCTGTTGAACTTAAAACTGGTAATTCCATACAAGAGGACAGTGAGGAGATTATCTTTGAGAAATTGGCTGAAATCAAGAAACAACTGAAAAAGGAGAAGATAATAAGAAAGTATGCTAAGGAGAGAGGTGAGGGACCATCTAGACTAAGACGAAGCCATAGGCTTAGAGGCATATTGAAGAAGACAATAGTTAAGCAAACATGCATCATAGACATTGAAGATGAAGAGACACCAACTGATAGATCTCCTGAGTACCAATATGAAGAGGATCTTGATGAAGAAGCTCCGGAGATAGACCTAGCACAGCAACAAATCTATAATTATGTTGATTCATTAGAAAAGAGAGCCTCGGAAAGTAGAGGAAGAACTCCTAGTCCACTAGGATCTACAATTGAAGTACTAAGAAGAGACAAATATGAATTAGAAGTACTCAATAGGCATATAAAGAATGAAAATGAAATTTTAAAGGAACAAGTCAAACTGAAGAGTAACATGAACACAACTCTCTCTGCAAATGGAAAAATTGTACAAGGCTAGTGAAAAGTTGAAGAAGAAAAACAAAAGGTTGAGCAGGGCACTTATAAATTTGAGATTCAAGTTGGTCATAAGGAAACCTAGGATGCCATTGAACACTAAGAAAAGCAGAGAAAGGAGGCTAGATGTCCTAGCAGAAGTTTTAGAATACATGGATTGATTGCATGAGGACATGCAAAAGTTTTGCAGTGGGGGTATGTTCAGCCCCAAAGATGTCCTTTTATTTCACCAAATTTCACTTCATTTCCTTTGTCCTTTATCAGTTCTAGGCTTAAAAGATCAATAGGATTGATTAAAGTTACTTTAAGAATGCATACAAAGACTGACTTTCTATACTTTTATGGTTATGTTGTTATAGTGATTTTTTATCAGACTTAGCTACAGAATGCAGCCATTCTGTAGCTAGTTGCCTATTCTACAGCTATCTTCATGTTCACATAGGCTACAGGTGTCACTTAAAGGAAAAACGCATATGGTTGAATTCCACAACACTCCTACATCATTTCTTTCCCTCTACGAAGTCTAAGAAAAAATCTACAGGTGGTTATGCACGTGGAGGAAACCAAAACTAAGAAGTGGATTCCTACTAGGACAAGGACTCTACAGATGTCTTCAGCAAAGTACGAGGCCTCCACAAGAGTTCTAATTTTATTTTAATTGAAAAATACACTTATCCCTACTTCTTCTCTAGGACAGTTATGTATTTCTCTTATAATAATAACTCAGGAAACCGAGAGACAGTTAGCTAGATTGATGTTTTAATGTTAAGATTGTCTAAGACCGTAATACTCTATTTTTGAAGCATTTTCCTTTAATGAAAGAAGAGAAACTTTAATAAATGATATGAAGCAATCTTGAGGAGATTCGTGTGCTAATCTGGTGGTAGAGGGCCCCTAATGCCCAAAAGGCTATGTGCATATTGTTTAGATAAGTAGCTTTAGCTCTGTTTCATTCCTAATTTAGGTAGTTTTCTGAACTTTATGTTTTATGCTCACTTACCTCGAATGGTACAGCCAGTCTTGTTCTTATGAATTGTTCCAAAATATCACTAACACTGAATGAGATAGAGCTATAGTATTTCAGAGATTAATTTCATTTTAGTTTAGCTGTAGTATTTCAGAGATTAACTGCATTTTAGTTCAGCTGTAGTATTTCGGAGGTTGATTGCATAATTAGTTCGGTTCTGTTTAATGTATTTTAGGTTTTATTAGCTAGTTGTATTCTATTTCTATTACATTAGACTTAAGGCCTTCATTATTTACAAACTTCTCTTGTTCTTAATCTCTGCTAATACATCATTGTCATAGGAACAAGAATTGGTAATGTTATTTTGAAGTCTTGACTGTTCTGCAATTTCTCATAATTTTACAAACTTGCCTTTTTCCAAAACTATTCCAAAAGATTTCTAACCCTTGAATGAGGCTTAATAGTGACATTTTGTGTTGCAGAATGGATTAATTCTAGTGTCATAAGTTAATTTAGAGTAGGGTTCCTTACTAGGTTACAGATAATCTTTTCCAAATGTGTTCCAAAAAATTTCTAACCATGGATGACATTTTCTCTGTGATAATTGTAAGTTGTTGTTTACTTAGAATAACCTCATTGCATTAAACTTATCCTTTTCTCAAGTTGTTCCAACATACTTCTAGTGAAATGAATTGGACTGAGTTCATGTTACGATTTATTTTTCTTGTCAAGTTTTGAAATCTGTGAATTAGCATTTTCTGTTTCTTAGGTGCCATACCTAGTTTAGAATACATTTTTCTTTGTTTTAGTGTGACCAATAACTTCTCTTTGTCAAACACTTAGTTCTTTTCCTCTTAGCATAAAAACACAAAACCAAAAAAATTAGAAAAACACTAAACACAACGAAGTAGGAAGCAGATACCTAGGCACATATAGTGCACTTCACTTCAACAGTTTACTAACCCTGGTTGACAATTTATGACATCAATTTAGGAACACTAAGTTGAGAAGACAACCTCCACGATCATTGCAAACAGTACGATGCCAATTCAAAATCCTCCTCCACGTCACTTCAAGCATGTAATTCAAAAGGCAAGGTCATCATTTATGATTTGGTGATTAATGGGAAAAGTAATGATATTCCCATGAGGGATATGGGCAGCTATCACCATTAAAGGAGGGGGGATATATCTTGTAATCATTGAAAAAATCTGTCGTCATAAATCGTTATCAACTCCACATGCACCCAATTAATATCACAATCTCAATGATGAATACATCTGGCCAGAAAGAGCGTGTATACTTAGAACCCATTACTTTCCATAACAGGACATTTATGAAGATTTGTGTGAGGTGCAATTCGGTAATACATAAATCCTGCCACCTCCTATCACCCTCCTCGACTGAAGCCTTGTATTCTCATTTCAAGATAGTCATCTGGGATAAGAAGTTGTTGGCTTGAGGGGTCCTGACCTAGGTTCGGAGGTTAAGGTTTGTAACAAACCCCTATACTACTGGCCCTTTCGGCCATGACCTACTTGCACAGGCCAAAGTCTCACCTAGAGTAGTATGGGAGGGTGATATAACTAGGTTTCTGCACCCTGGGAGAGGGAAAGTAAGTCAGGCAGAGCAACGTTCGACTTCACAAATATCAGATTGCATATTATAGAAACAAAATCTATCAATCCCTTCGCATCAACGTGAGTACTACCATGCAATGACTAACAGATATAGGACAACAAGCAACTTATCACATAAATTCTAATAAATAGATTCAAATCATTTGTCAATGTAGCATAATTACTTAGCACAATTACTTGTAGATCTCAATATGGAATTATGCATACCATAACAGATCTAGATCGCAATATAAACAAGTATCACAAGTATTTTCGAAGCTTAAGTCAATGACATAGAGCATACATAATCAGATATCATAGATCCAATAGATTCACCGATTTCAATAGCCTTCCGCATTCATTAATCGTTAATATCCTTTTATAATACCCAAAACCCAACCTACGCACACAACAGTAGGGTCCTCACATAGCAGGACTGAGGATCTCCATGCACACAGCCAGTAGGAGTCCTTTCCCCAAAAACCAAAAACAGATCTACTAATTCGCAAATTGCACTGATCTTAGTTCCAGTCTATCTCACAACTCAAAAAATGTTCGATTACTTATACTACTTTAGCCTATGCATCCAATGGTCTGCAAACCATGGTTTGCGGACTCTTGGTCTACCCTTGACCCACTTACAATGAATTAGGGGCTTTGACCCACCCCAAAACCCCTACGTTAGACTAAATATAATCAAATATAAACAAAAATGGACCAGATTCGCACCTCTTGTAGGAGACCCTATTCCAACATTCCCCCAACACAATCTTGTGACTCGTCCCGAGTCACTGTGGTGGTGGGGTATCCACCTGCACCTGTATGGCTACTCCAGCCAAAGATTCATTTGATCTGATACAGTTTGAGTCAGCTACCATTGATGTAGCTAGGGAGCATATCTCCGTGCAGGGTGGAAAGCCTAACCACTCTGCCATCTGTGATCTCCTTAACTATGTAGGGACCAATACAATGTTGTCGGAACTTCCTAGGATGCTTTGAAAACTAGATATCATAAAAGAGGACCAATTGGCCTTCTGTGAAAGTCTTTTGGTGAATGTGTCAGTCATGCCATGCTTTATTGCGGGCCTTCTGGACTTGCTGATGGAAATTCGCAATAAACTGATCTTCCTCCAAAGCCATAAGTTGTACTAATCGCTCCTCCAGGATGTCTGATTCTGCCATGTTTATAAATGTTATGATACGTAGACTAGGAATGATATACTCCATGGGAATAACAGCTTCTTTACAATAAAAAATCCTGAATGGGGTTTTTCCTGTTAACTTCTTGCAGGTTGTTCGATGGGCCCAGAGGACCAACGGGATGTGCACGTCCCAATCACTACGATCCACATTGCATACCTTGGTCAGTGCTTGATCCAAGAGTTTATTAAAAGCTTCAACCATGTCGTTTGCCTGGGGGTGATATGGTGTGCTCTTAACATGATGGATTCAGAATTCCTCGGTCAAAGATCAGATAGTTTCATTAACAAAGTGCATACCTCTGTCACTCATGAGAAGCTTCGGACATCCAAATCTCATCAGGATTTGTTTAAAGATGAAATGCGCAGCGGTATCCACAGTACAATCCTTTACTGCTTGTGCTTCCACCCACCTGGTTACATAATCGCAGGCTGTAATAATGTAGCAAGCACCCATCTTTTTTCCTGGGGGGTTGATAGGCCGAATGAAGTTGATAACCCACTTATCAAATGCTTGTAGGGCCATTTGTGGTTGAAGGGGAATTTAATCTCTACGGGACAGCCTCCCTGTTCATTGGCACATATCGTAGGCTTTACAATAGTCGTGGGCGTCAGTATGCAGGGTTGGCCACCATAACCTAGCCCTCAAGATCTTCAGCGCAGTTTCTTTCCCTGCGTAGTAACCTCCTGCTACTACGTCATGAGATTCAGTCAAGATAGACTGCCTTTCATGCTCCAAAACATATTTCTGCAATACTTTAGTTGCCCCCATATTATATAAGTGTCCTGTGATGATGGTAAAGTTTGTTGCCTGGGTGACTAATGCTTTTCTCTGCTATACATAGTACTCTAGAGTGGTCGTCCCGGTAGTCAAGAACTGAATGATCTCAGCGAAATGTGCATCTACTACCTTGATAGAAAATATATGTGCATTAGGAAATCCTGATTCCAGGTCGGTTGGCTCCTTGCCACTCTCTATTCGGGACAAGTGATTTGGCCCAGCATTCAACTTTCCCGGCTTGACTATGATTTAAAAGTGATACTCCTGAAATAGCAGTAGCCATCAACATATTTTCCCCCCAACACATGCTTATTAACCAGGTACTTTAAAGCTGAATGGTCTATGAACATTTTGAAGTATCCTCCTAACAAGTAATGTTGATATTTCTGCAATGCTTAAACCATGGCCAATCCCTCCCACTCTATGTTGGAGTAGTTGTGTTTCGCTCTAGAGGGCTTCCTACTTGCAAAGGAAACCTAATGGTTAATATCTCACTCCCCTGGTTGTGCAAGGACAACCCTGAGAGCAATTCCTGACACATCAACGTGAACATGAAACACCTTCTCCCAGTCCAGAAAGATGAGAATAGTTGCTGAGACCATCTTTTCATTTAGTAGCTCGAAGCTCTTTTGACATTCGTTATTCCAAAAGAATGAAACATCCTTTTTGAGCAACTTTTCCATAGGGGCAGTAATCAACGCTTAGCCTTGAATGAATTTCCTATAGTAGCCCGTGTGTCCAAGGATTGAGAAAAGTTGTTTCTCCATGGTTGGTACTGGAAAATTTATGATTACTGTGATTTTGGCAGGATCTACCATTAGTCCTTGCCGACAAACTATGTGGCCGAGCAACATTCCGAAGGGTACGGAGAAGATACACTGCTTGATATTTAGGGAAATTAAGTGTTTTCGGCAGGCATCCAAAATCATGCACAGGATTGAGACGTGTGCCTTGACTAGGCCGAAGAAATTCCAATCATCAAAATACACCTCGAGGAACTTGTGAATGAATTCTTTGAACACTGCGACAATCACTCGTGAGAAGATAGCAGGGGAATTTTTGAGTCCAAATGACATGACAGTATACTGAAAATATCCCCACTCAGTGGTGAATGTGGTTTTGCTACGGTCCTCAGGTGTAATCATTATCTGATGGTATCCTGAGAACCTGTCCATGAAAGAATATGATTCCTCTCCTCCCACACTGTCTAATATTTCGTCTGAGAATGGTGTTGGGAATGGATCATGAAAAAAGGCATCGTTTAACTTGCGTAGGTCCACACAGATTTTAATCTCTCGCTTAGTTTTTTTCTCCTAAACCACCTTTGGACTGACCCATTCCGACTGTTTAACAAGTTCGATGATACCTGCAGCAAGCATTTTATCGAGCTCATCCTTGACCTTCTGCTTATACTTGGGGCTCTACCTATAAGGTCGCTTCATTATGGGCCGCACATTGGGTTTGAGAGTGATACGCATGACCCCTAAGTCCCCCATGATCCCATTTATCTCAGAAAACTTTTTAGGGAACAAGTCCTAATATTCTGTAAGTAATTCGGCCACTTTACCTACTATATTCTCATCCTAGTAGTCCCTAATATTAGCCAGCTTATGGTGCTCTTTCGTCCCAATGTTGAATTCGCAACTTGAGAGGCTTAGTGACATCCACTTCCTTTAGTGGAGGTCCTTCAACAGCATGCTCCCCCTCTAAATCCAGGATAGAGACAGACCAAAAATTATCTTCACCTTCCTCTCTAGCCAAACTGCGACAGTTGACAATATCCTGCATTTGTGTTTCCCATGTCGGCATCCCGAACACTACAAAAGAGCTGGTATTGCCAAACATGAATGTATATATGTCTTGCAGAGCTTTATCAGGCCCCTCGGAACCCACTATAAATCCAAATGTTCCTATAAAGTCATTCTTCAAAGTTTCCCAGTGGCGGGTGCGTTGATGTAGCTCACATCCAGGTACTAGGCAGTGGGGATTGGACCCAACACGTGAGTGAAAAAGTGAAACCAATCTCCTGTAGTTCAGTTGCCACATGCCTCCATCCATGCAACCACGTGTTCATGTGGATCCCCTGGGCCAAGGAACAACTTGACCCATACCTCTGCCAGATTCTCAAATCGTAGGAGCATCATGTCCCCACAATCCTCCACCTTCGGGAACGCTTCCTTATGCGTCTCCCACCATTGTGCAGGGGTCACATTCATTACTAGGTTAAGGGAAAATAACCTTTGTTCCCTGGGAACCTCGACTTGAAATGCCTGCAAAATGTCCCTAATAGTACCAGAACTATCGAAATAAGGTAGATCTCTTACTTCGGAGAAGATGCAGTGGAAGTACATCGTGATCTGAAGGCATCACAGTGCAGAGACATCATGTAACCGGTTTTGCCAATTCTCTATCTCCCTGTTAGAGTCGGAGAAAAATTCACTATCCTTTTCCTAGTAGAGTACCCCCTCCACCATGGGGTTGATCCAATCTTCATCTTGCGTAGTCAAATTATAGATATGATCCACATCCTCTTCGTCACACACTGGTTTTGTGTATCATTCACCTTCTTCCAGATCTAATGGTACTATTACCCTTGTACCATTATTCTTGAATACCATGCTTGGCTTCCTTAGTTTAATGATGCCTGCCATATCGATGGCCTGAATCTTTGACAATCTGAATTACTTCAAATTCAGCTCTGACCTTAACCCCTGGGATATCCACCACAATCTTCGATAGTCTTCCCAATGGAATGATCTTCTATTGATTAGCCATACGCAGCTAGATAGTGGACCATTCCATCTTAGGTTCCCCCATTCATTTCCCAGTCTGTTTAGGTAATACATTCGCATCTGACCCTAGGTACAAAATAACCTGATCCATCTCGTAATAACTGATCTGCGTAGTCAACCGCATCTCCCTACTAGTTTGCTTCTTATACCTATAAAGGTTGTGTATGTCCTTGACTTCCATAGGGAGGATAGGTCATGTTGCGTACCTATCTATCAATGCCTAAAGATTTTCCACAACCCTTGAGTTGCGTAGCAGCTTCATACATGCCTATAAAAATGGTTTTACCTCCTCATCTGCCTTGAGGTCCTCAGGCGGCAGCAAAGTAGATCCCTCTGCCTCAACAAAGTCTTTGCAAGCTGTGATAAATGTTTTTTTTCTCCTTTTTTAGCTCCAAACCTTCCTGTTTGCTAACTGTTGGTTGGATTCGAGGCTCAGTTGTAGTTTTCTCCCTAGGCCCCCCAGTGGCCATCCCACTGCTTGTTACAACATTCATGCTTGGATCTTTGTCTCATAGTTCGGCCTTAACCCTCTGCACATTCTGCGTAGGTGTTGGCTGCTCTTCCTGCATATTTTCTATCAAGACTGGACAGTCTTCAATCACATGGTCTAGCTACCTGCAATACTAGCAAGACTGTCTTGTAGGGTTTGCGCAGTCCCTGACAAAGTGCCCTACCTCTCCATAGTTATAATAGATGAGTTGCCCTCGTCCTCGACCTGCGCTCCCACCTCTTCCGCCTCCCTTGTCCCTTGCTGGGGAGCCCCCTATGCTCGAGATGGATATGGGTGAGGATGGATCCGACTGCACCCTACAGAGATTTCCTTGATCGATCATCAAATCATACATCAGGTAGTTCTATTCATCATGTCCTACCAACCTGCAGAACCTGTACCATTGCTATTTTACTTCTGGGACATATGTAGTAAGGCAGGGATAGTGGTTTGTGTCGTGCAGCCCTGCAACGCAGCAATCATCACACCATAGTGTCGGCCCACATGGTCCTACAAATTCCATAGGGCGCAACGGACTAGGTCCCCCGGTCTACATGTCATCTATTAATAGTGGGCAGTTATCCTTCGTGTGACCATTCGTCCTGCATTGTATGCACCATCTTTTCGGGCTAGCCTCTACGGCTCGCTCCTTTTGCAAGTTTTGGATCTCCATGTGCATCACCTCTAGTTTTCCTTGGATTTGCTAGACACCTAGCTGGGTATCATCTCTGGGTGCAGCTTCTAAGTTCATAGCGACCTCCAGGGATTTTTCTGGTGATTCGAAAGTTTGGTGACCCATAGGTACGCACAAGTGAGGCATCAAAATAGAAATGAACCATTCTATGTGTTGTCTATCATCGTACTGAAATCCTCCTTCCCTAATCACCTTCTTCAGCCATTGATCAGCCTCCCACATAGACTCAGAAGGCCCTTTCTTGAAATCCTTTAGATCCACCACTATTTGAGAATAGGACTTAGGCTTCTTGAACTGTTGTTTCAAGGTGTTCTTGATCTCTTCAATGGTTTAGTTTACATGTTTTCCGATGTATCCCATGTACCAATCCAAAGCTCTTCCTTCGAAGGTAAGGGAAAGTTGTGCCCTCTTCTCTGCATCACTAGCTACATTCTGCATAGTCCATACTGATTCTATGACAAACCAGAACTGCTCCATGTCTTCATCTCCCACACCCTTAAAGGCATGCAACTTCATGTGCAAACCATGTCGTCTTCTGGTGGTGGAGGTGTAGGTTAATTCTTACCCCTACGCTGGTTTGAAAGTGGTGTGGTTGGAGGACTGTATGCACCTACTTATCTTACCAGGCTATAGATAGATCTACCTCTGTCTAGGTTGGTCCGATAGTATTTGCCGCTTCGCATCATACTCCCATCCAGATCAGAGGTCATTCGTTCGATGTGGCTACATAGAATACTTTTCTTGCACAGTAATATCCTAATCACCAATGGTAAAGTCTTTAGAAACTTACCCCTAAATCCTTTGAAGAATCTTCACTCTACTTCGGAGTAGGAGATGAATTGATCGATGGAAAATTCTGTCATGAATCCTCCTAGCACGCTGTCCACCCAGTGGTCTATGGTGCGAGTGATGGTGTTATCAGTCTTCTCTAACTACTGGATCAATTCTGGGTTCCACTATGTGACCTGCTCGTCCTTCCAACACTTCTGAAATTCGACCAACCTTGCGAGCCACTCGTGGAGCTAGATCGCAATGGTTATGAAAAATATCTCATATATCTATGTGAAAATATACCTATTTTTCCACTCTTCAGTGGTCAATCTCATACTGCGGTTTTCTTTTACTATGAATTCCTGAACTTGCCATTCGAACCATTCATCAATTTATTTTCTTTCAGGTTTCCAGTATGGCCTTGGCATTACCCGATCCCTTTCTCAAAATGCTCCCAGTCCCAGCAACGGTACCATTTGTTGGCTTGAGGGATCCTGACCCAGGTTTAGAGGTTAAGGTTTTCCAACAAACCGTTATGCTACTGGCCCTTTCAATAGTGTCCTGCTTGTGTAGGCCAAAGTCTCACCCGAATTAGTATGGGAGGGTGCTAGAACCAGGTTTCCACACCGTGGGAGAGGGAAGGTAAGTTAGGAAGAGCAGTGTTCGACTTCACAAATATCAGTTTTCATATTATAGAACCCAGACCTATTAGTCCCTTCACATCCACGTGCGTACTACCATGAAACAAATAACAAATATAGGACAACAAGCAACTTATCATATAAAGTCTAATAAACATATTCAGATCATTTTTCAACGTAGCATAAGTACTTACCACAGTTACTTGCAGAGATCAATATATACTTATAAATACCATAACAGAACTAGATCGCAGTATAAACAATTAGCACAAGTATTTTCACAGCTTAAATCAATGACATAGAGCATACATAATCATGTTGGCAATATTTTGTAATGTGTTGTCCTTGATGGAAACCTACTTGATGAAGTTGTCCTTGATGGAAACTTACTTGATGAGTTTCCTATGATAAAAAACCTATTTGTTAAAGATGTAATAATGATGTATCTACAGTTCGGTTCAGGTGTGATAGAGAAAATAATTCTAGAAAGTGCCAGAGAAATGATAAATATAATATGTCACAATGGATACGTAGGTTTGTAAAGGTCAAGTCACGTATGTACGCGGATACATACGTCCCAAGTTGCATATGCCTGTTTTTTCTCCAAATTTATAATACTAGGGGGCTTTACCATGGTATTAGCCCACAGTATTAAGCGTTGTAATATCTACTTGATTCCGTCTAGGATTACCATCAGCAATTGAGTGGTTTTGACTCATGGTATTGGTAAAAGATAAATCTATATAAGGAGAAGAAGATCATAGTGCTAGGTGTGCATGTGTCTGGGTATTTATTGGATACTTCACTCTGAATTATATCTGCATGGAATGGGTTATAGTTTATTGATAGATCTGAATTAATAATGCATCTATGAATAAAATGATGGATCAGGATCTCTAGACTTGAAATGACTATATATCTTCTAGATCTATCTATGGAATGTTTAGATCTGAGATGTTGTGAATGTTTTCTGAAGTGAAGGGTAAGATCTGAGCTGTTTATCTATACTGAAGAGTTGCGCAGCCCTGCAAAGTTTGCAGATCTATACACAGGTTCGTCGCAGCAAAAGCGTGTATATATGTGGGTTCAGTGAAGCAAAAGCGCGTATGGAATCTAAGGTCAGTCCTGAAATAGTTGCAGATATATACGCAGGTTTGTCTCTGTGAAAGCACGTATGGAATCTAGGGTTTTGCTGAAGTGTGCAGAAGGAAATATCTGATCTGTTTTGCTGTATTACTGTTGTCTGTCAGTGATGTCTCAATATAGATCTGATTTGTTTGAATGTTGATTATGCTGCTAGTTGATTATGATTAAAGATAATTTGTTGGTTGATTGGTTGATGTTTCAATGAATGAATTGAATGGGTTATAAGTTTTAGTTTGATGTATGTTCTTTGAGCTTAAATGTGTGGAGTGTGTCTAGTATAAAATCTTATGAAAAGAGGCCTACAAGGTGTGTTGTGTGGAAGTTGTTGGATCCAATATGAAAATTGATGAAACGTGGTCCTTGTTGGTGCTAAGGGTTGAAGCCTTCAGTGAGGGGGTTGTAGCTCCCTTCCAGTGGTAGCTGGTAAATGAGATCAAGGGGTTGTAGCTCCCTTTCAGTGGTAGATTGTAAACAAGATCAGGCGGTAGTATCTCCCTTCCATGAGTGGCTGGTAAACGGGATCAGGGGGTTGAAGCTCCCTTCCAGTAGTAGCTGGAGAAAAAGAGAAGGTTGCAGCCTTCTACAGGTGGGTGCCTGCGTGCTGGTATGAGTCTGTGCCAGTACATGATTGTAAGCAGTTTTCTTTATAAAAAAATTGAAGACAGAGACAACAACAGTGGTGGCTTTCTCCTGAATTGGGTTCCCACCTTAAATCCTAGTGTTCATGTGTGTTGCTTATGTGTGATGATTTATTCTATTCTTACTGCACATGCTTACTACTTACTAAACATCTGATGAATGAATGACTCATTGATCTAAGTAAAGAATTATATGCATAATAAGATCTTTGGCAATACACAAGTTTTCTTAAGGATATCCATGTGTATACGCGAGTTGGGTTCATTAAAGTTGCATATGGAATTTAGTAAGGAAAAATTAAAAGTTTTGAGTAAGCTCTAAATACTAATTCACCCCCCCCCCCCCCTCTCAGTATTTTTCCCAAAAATTGGTATCAAAGCAGGTCCTTCTAAAGGAGCTTGGTCGCTTGAAGGAGATCTGTCACAATGGGAAGGAAGAAAAAGAAGAAGGCTACTCAAAGAAAGAAGATATCTCAGAAAAAATGTACAGTAGAAAATGAAGAAGATGAAGTAGGTATTGATTTTTGTTCTTGTGATTCACTTTCTTGTACATGGAATTTTGAAGATAGTGAAAACCAAAGTGAAAGTAATGTTATGGATCTAGAAGCAGTAATTGCAAATCTAAAGAGTAAAGTTTAAGATCAACAAAGATTATTTAATGAGAGGGAATCTATCTACAAAGATATGATCTCTAGAATGAATGGAAAGATAAACAAGTATCAAAGGCTGTAGGACGAAGTAACCAATCACAGTGAAGGACCTGAAGCAGAAATCATCTCTCTCAAAGCAGATCTGGAAACATCAAATAAGAAGAATGAATAACTTCTACAATCATTTGAAGAACAAGAAAATGGGTTGAAAGAAGAGATTCTAAAATTGAATGAATAAGTAGAAGAAGGGAGAAGGGTCGAAGAAAGTATGAAGAAGAAATCCCAAAAATTTGAGGTTGAGGTAAACATTTTAAAAGGTAAATTAGAAGAAAAGGATAAATTCTTGAGGTTTCAAGATAGTACTAAGATTTTGGATAATATTCTTAGTAGTCAAAGGTCTCCCTCTATTAAATTTGGTCTTGGTTTTCATGAAACTGTGAAAGGAGAATCTAGTTCACAAGACAAAGCTAAATATTCAAAGGATATAAATGCAAAACTTGAAGTGTTTAAAGAGACAAAAAGGAAACCAACAATCATGAATTATCAAAGGAAATCATTCGCTCCTAAATATAGAGGTATCAATCGATTCTCTCCTTTGATCAATAATGTTGAATGTTGTATATGTCATAATTATGGACATATTGCAGCCAAGTGCAGAAGAAAACTGTGTCATTTAAATATAGATAGACACTACACAGAAAGACAATCAGCTCCCAGGTCCTTAGGTTTCTTTAAGGGATATTGTTTTTCATGCAGAAATTTTGGTCATAAAGTAGTTGATTGCAATAGAAGAAAGGTTAGAAAAACATATTATGATCCATATGCTCCCTTTTGTGGTCACATAAGATGTTATGCTTGTAACAAGTATGGACATGTATAAAAGAATGCAGATTAAGTATGATGAATAGATCTGAGAAATTGGAGAATTTCCAGCAAAGCTGGAAAAAGAAGAAGCCGCAGTAAAAAATGTAGGGAATGTTGACCCTACTTCAGTCATCCACTTATAAAGTGTACTTCTCATAATGATTACAATAGTGATGTCAGATACATTATAGGAATCAGTAATGTATCATCACAGAAGGAGAAATATATGGTGATTCCCATGGTTGGTTTGGTAATTCTGGTTGTGTTTATTTCTAACAGTGAATCTGATGTGACAAGAGAAGACAAGTACAAATGGTATAAGTTTAGGTGGAGATTGAGTTGTGAAATTTTTTTGTATTTCAATTTCTATATGCAGGTTTCATGAAATAAAGCCATGTATACACGTGAGTTCCATTGGAGATAGTTGCGTATGTTTTTCTCTGATAAGAAAAACAGTGAGGAAGACTCAAAAACAATTTCTGATATGCTGCTGACAGTAATAAATTTCTTGATCTAATGTTGATGGTTATATCTGCTGATATGATTTTAATTTTTGATTATCTGCTTGATGAAGATGATTTGATCAATTGGTTGGTGAAGATGTTCAGGATGCTCAGGTTCAGGGGGAGTATTAGCCTTGCTCAGAGTAATGCATTGTTGGCATTATGATGGTTCTAAAATATGATCTCTCTCTTGAGGTATTTTGTTCTTAAAATTTCATATCTGTAATTTGATGAATCAAATCAAATGTTCACCTCCCATATCCATTATGTGTGATAATACAAGTGCCATCAGTATCTCAAATAATCTTGTTATGCATTCCAAGACCAAGCACATTCCTATCAAGTATCACTTCTTACGTGAACAAGTGCTTGAACAAAAGGTGAAATTGGAATATGTTCCCTCCAAAGAACAAGTTGTTGATATATTTACTAAACCTCTTCCCAGGGAAGCATTCGAATATCTCAGACAAAAGCTGAGAGTTGTCTCTACCACTCAGAAGATCAGATCTACTTAAATTAAGAAGATTAAATTGGATATGCAGATGTCATAAAGGACATTCACATATATACGATATTTTATTCACATAAAACCGCATATGGGTTTTTACTGGCACATTTCTCTAGGTAAGCCTTTTTCAGAACAATTGCGGTGTTGTTGGGTATCTCTGGTGATGTTCTAGTTCTCACATTTCTATTTCATTCTCCAATTTTTATGATACCTTGATGCTTTACTATTGAAAGTGTTCAGGGTACACAAGCTAATGGGGAGCACCTGTCCTGTGGGAAAGGATGCATTGTTGGCATTCTAAGTGTTTGTTGTGGTCTGATCTCATGATTGAGATTCATTGGAATTGTTTATAAAAATTCATTTGATGAAAAGGTCATGTTGAGATCTATGATGTAATTTGTTATATTCAGTCATGTGAGGACCTGGTCAAATTTGTAAACCCACTTGGTTGGGTTTTTGAGTCAAAATTTGTAAACCCACTTGGTTGGGTAGTTTAGTCAAATATGTAATTCCACTTGGTTGGGTCATTATTGTAAGTATAAGTTCTTGGTGATAGGAATGGTCATACTTGGTTGAGTTATAGAGTCATGTACTTCATTGAAAAATCTGTGTAAATATTCAGCATGAACTCAGGGGGAACATGGTAAATTTAGTGCACTTCAGGTCTACAGAGCTCATCTTTATACAAGGGAAGAGAAACCTTGTTTTGGTTTTGATCCGCCCTTTTCCCTTGATGTCAAAAGGGGAGAGTATCATGGTGTTTGAATAATGGTTATGATTAATGTATCTATCTGTTGTTGTGATCAAACACCATTGTGGTTACCATTAAGTCCAAAGGGGGAGATTGTTGGCAATATGATGTAATGAGTTGTCCTTGATGGAAACCTACTTGATGAAGTTGTCCTTGATGGAAACTTGATGAGTTGCCTATGATAAGCAACCTATTTGTTAAATAAGTAAGAATGATGTATCTACATTTCAGTTAAGATGTGATAGAGAAAAGAATTCCGCAAGTGCCATAGAAATGATAAATATAATATGTCACAATGTATATGCGGGTTTGTAAAGGTCAAGTCGCGTATGTACGTGGATATGTATGTACCAAGTCTTGTATGCATATTTTTGTTCCAAATTTATAATACCAAGGGGCTTTACCATGGTATTAGCCCACAGTATTGAGCGTTGTAATATCTATTTGATTCCGTTTAGGATTACCATCAGCAATTGAGTGGTTTTGACTCATGGTATTGGTAAAAGCTAAATCTACATAAGGAGAAGAAGATCATAGTGCTAGGTGTGCATGTGTTTGGGTATTGATTGGATACTTCACTCTGAAGTATATCTGCATGGAATTGGTTACAGTTTATTGATAGATCTGAATTAATAATGCATCTATGAATAAAATAATGGATCAGGATCTCTAGACTTGAAATGACTATATATCTTCTAGATCTATTTATGGAATGTTTAGATATGAGATGTGGCGAATCTTTTCTAAAGTGAAGGGTAAGATTTGAGATGTTTATCTGTTCTGAAGAGTTGCGCAACCTTGCAATGTTTTCAGATCTATACGCAGGTTCGTCGCAGCGAAAGCACATATATACGTAGGTTCAGTGAAGCAAAAGCGCGTATGGAATCTAAGGTCAGTCCTGAAATAGTTACAGATATATACGTAGGATTTTCTCTGTGAAAGTGAAAATATACGCGGGTTCAGTGAAGTAAAAGCGCGTATGGAATCTAAGGTTTTTTTGAAGTGTGCAGAAGGAAATATCTGATCTATTTTGTTGTATTATTGTTGTCTGTCAATGATGTCTTCATACAGATCTGAGTTGTTTGAATGCTTATTATGCTGCTAGTTGATTATGACTAAATATCAGTTGTTGGTTGATTGGTTGATGATTAAATGAATGAATTGAATGGGTTATAAGTTTTAGTTTGATGTATTTTATTTGAGCTTAAATGTGTGGAGTGGGTCCAGTCTGAAAATCTGATGAAAAGAGGCCTACAACGTGTGTTGTGTGGAAGCTATTGGATCCAGTATGAAAATTGATGAAACGTGGTCCCTGGTGGTGCTGAGGGTTGAAGCCTTTAGTGAGGGGGTTGTAGCTCCCTTCCAGTGGTAGATGGTAAACGAGATCAGGGGGTTGTAGCTCCCTTCCAGTGGTATCTAGTAAACAAGATCAGGGGATAGTATCTCCCTTCCAAGAGTGGCTGGTAAATGAGATCAGGGGGTTGAAACTCCCTTCCAGTAGTAGCAGGAGAACGAGAGAAGGTTTCAGCCTTATACAGTTGGGTGCCCGCGTGTTGGTATGAGTCTGCGCCAGTACATGATTGTAAGCATTTTTCTTTATAATAAATATTGAAGAAAAAGACAAAAAAAACGGTGGTTTTCTCCCGAATTGGGTTTCCACCTTAAATCCTGGTGTTCATGTGTGTTACTTATGTGTGATGATTTATTATGTTCTTACTGCACATGCTTACTGCTTACTAAACATCTGATGAATGAATGATGCACTGATCTAAGTAAATAATTATATGCATAACAAGATCTCTGGTAATACACAATTTTTCTTAAGGATATCTGTGTGTATATGTGAGTTGGGTTCATTAAAGTCATGTATGGAATTTAGTATGGAAAAATTAAAAGTTTTGAGTAAGCTCTAAATATTGATTCACGCTCCCCCCCCCCCTCTCAGTATTTTTCCCAACAAATCAGATATCATAGATCCAATAGATTCAGAGATTTCGACAGCCTTCTGCATTCATTAATCCTTTAGATCCTTTTACAATACCCAAAACCCAACCTTCGCACACAGCGGCATGGTCTGCACACAGCAGGACTAAGGATCTCTGTGCACACAACCAGCAGGAGTCCTTTCCCAAAAATCCCAAAACAAATTTACTAATTCGAAAATTGCACCAATCTTAGTTCTAGTCTGTCTCACAACTCAGAAAAGGTTCGATTACTTATACTTGTTTAGCCTACGCATCCAAGGGTCCGCAAACCATGGTTTGCAGACTCTTGGTCTACCCTTGACCCACTTACAATGCATTAGGGGCTTTCACCCACTGCAATACCCCTGTGTTAGACTAAATATAATCAAAGATATGCAAAAATGGACCAGATTCGTAGCTCTTATATGAGACCTTGTTCCAACAACAGAGTAATACACCGAGAGGAAGTAAGTTGTGCAGTGACATTATAGTTGGTTGAGAAGTAAGGAGTGAATTTAGAAAAGATAGTAAGATGGGTGGAGTGGCAGCTCGACAGGAGCTGAAGGCCATAGACACCTTGTATAACTGTCTAGAAGCCTACCAAGTATTCAAAGGCGCCCGATGGATTGAGTATTTCCAAAATTTGGAAAGCTTGGATGAGACATCTGCAATCAAATTTTCTCAGAATTTGAATAAAAACCAAACCGGAGTCAGGGGCCTGCAAATTGAGGTGACTGAAGAAGTAATCACCTGGGTAGCTACATTTCCAGAAGAAAGAAAAAGGTGGTTTAATAGAAAAACCAATGACCCCTCCTTGAAGGAATACTTCCTAGAAGGAGAACTTAGAAGAAAAGTTGGAGAAGAAAGGGAGAGGAATTGAAAGGTTATCACTCCCTCAGCCATGGGCAGATGTTGCCTTGTGTTTAATTAAATACATTACTTGTGAGGGAAGATCCACCATTGTTTTTAATTATCACTTCCCTCTACTCAATCACCTTCAGCTCCAACAAAATATTAACCTTCCATTCTACTTATTGGGGAATATTAAGCATATGGTGGCGACATTAAAAACAAAAGCACATCTGGAAACATGTGTGACTAATCATGGAATCATCAAATTGATCGTGTTGGATGCCCTAAGCCAACAAGGAAGGAGCTAGGAAGAATTCAAGTGAGAAATTCTGAGGACAAGTCAGGGAGCACAGATCGTGACTTCGGGGGGAAGTCAGGTAGAAGCTGAAACCCAGAATTAGCCTGCAAAGGTTAGAATTGGGAAATAAACCATTGATGAACTAATTGGGGGTAAACGGACAAAAAGGGGGTGAAATTTAACTTTCCCATAGAACCTTCGCCCACAGCTGGAAAGCAAACAAAAGAAGAAGTATCAGAAGAATAAAGAGAGCCCTCCTCATCAGGTAGGATGAAACTCATGTCCTGTTTTTAGAACTTGAAAATCTAAGAAACGAAAATGAAGAGTTGAAAAAAATATTATCTGAGGGGAAGGGAATATTGGTACCTGTATGCACAGAATTTTTTCAAGAACTAACAACAGTAGGGTACAAGTTCTGTGGGGAAAACACCAGCCCAATTGAAATAGAAACTGAACTACAGGAGGCTGTTACACAAGAAACTGCTAAAGATACTGTTGTTACACAAGAACCAACAGTTAAAGCAGAGCCTCCTATAGATTGACCTAGAGGCTGATACACAAGAACCTATGGAGGAAACTACTATTATAGAAGAAAAAATAATGGACACAGAGGCTACTAAAGGCGAAAACGAAGGGGTTGATACACAAGAACCCATTGATGAAGTTGTTGTTACACAAGAGCCAGCATAAGAGGTGGAGCAGACCCATTCAAAAGAGGCTATTACACCCATTATTGATGTTGATATTTAATGTAGAAGAACGTCGGGTACCATCTCAGGATGGAGTTCCAAGAAAATCTTGTTAATTTCTGAATTGCAGAAGTGGAAACAGGAAGCAATCTCCCTTTGTGAGGGGACGAATTCACTGAAAGAAAATTGGAGGGAGATAGACACCCTACATGAGAATTGGATGAAAGAAGAGTTGAAGAAAGGATGGGAGAATTATAAGAGGAAGGAAGACATGCAGAAGCAGGAGGAAGAGTTGTTGCTATTAAAACAACAAGTTCAGGATCTTACCATGGATAAGTGAAAAATTCATGACCTTTCCCTCAATCTGTTAGGGTGCATGAGGCCTTCCCCATCCTACCCCATTTTTCTATGGGAACGCTACTTCCTGTTCCAGATGAAAGCTGTTATGGAGGAAATACCCTATCCTTGTTCTTCCACTCACACATTCTTAGATGTCTTTCGTGCCTTCGATTTTGATAAGCAAAGCCTGTTGTGTGAGTTATTTTTACATGATATCATTTGCGAGCATGTGAGTACACAAATGGTGGTGATGATATTCTCTTATATCAGGGAGTTATGAGATTTTTTGTCCTTAATGAAGAATCATATTGAGTGGCATTTTTCCACCAGATCTATGGATGCTAATGAAGAGAAGATGGCATTATGTATCCAGGCAGAACTTGGATGGGCTGCCGAGTTAAAGAGAGAATTTAAAATAATTTTGAGCACTCCTAGGATAAGGGAACCTGCTGCCACTCAGAAAAGGAGGATTGTGAACTTCTGTCTTAATCAGTTCTCAGTGATGAAGAGTCGAGCCTTGACTGGGTGCTTGAAATACACGGAAGCCAACAGTGTTTAACTACTGAAGGGGGACCCATTTTCATTCTATAATTTTGTGGTGGTTGTTACACATGTACCAGAATATGCATAGATAATACAAATCCTTGGTGCTTCCTGGCTCAGGTTAAGGTCGAAGTTCCCTTTGATCTGGCTGCCAATTGAGAATTATTAGAGTAATTATGAATTGAACAAGTATGGATCATAGTCCTGGATATGATAGTTGATGGATAATCAAGGGTATAGGTCTAGGGATGAAGATACAACTGATGCTTATGATCTCACTGACCTACATCGGAGATATTCCCATGAGAGATGAGATTTTGCATGAGGAAATGCAAGTGCTTCAATTGGGGGGAGATGTTGGGTGCTAGTTTTTCACTTATTTCCTACATTGTTTTCCCCCATTTCACCTTATGACTATAACCATTGCGGTTATATTTGCCTCTATTTGCTACCATTCTATCTTAACTTGTGTTGTTTCACCTTATTTTCATTACCTTGCCATTTCATCAATTATTATGATGTATCGTGTATTTTTTATGACTAACTAAGGATGAATGTTTGGAGAAGATATATGGTCTTTTGTTGTATTTCCAGATGCTATTTGTAGCACAAAATATCTAGAGAACAAGGTGTACAGGAGCAGTTAAAGGTGTGTTGTTACAGTGAGTTGATACACCATGACGCTGCTACACCATGTTATAAGAGACCCATTGACAAACTGCTATTATAGCTGTACCTCCCACTGGATCTCATCAACTTCTGATGTTGACCTGTCCTCTAGCTGTTACGCTACAATTGTGATTTATCACAATAGCTGTAGAATTTATTACATATTGTATTTTTAGATAACAACCTCTAGGCGATTTTTATTGTAATCTATAATTCTCCAGTCATACTTTTATTAAGAAGTGGTTGTAACCATATGTATTCTATTTTGATCAGAATGAGAATCATAAGATTCTCATGAGTGATCCATCCCTCGTTTTTTTGAGATGTAACCACTATATGGTTCTCAACCCTTGAGGTCGAAAGGTTAGTGGAGAAGAGAATTACTTTGGCTCTGTAATTTTGATCATATTAATAAAAGTTATTATGTTGTTGTTGTTACATGAATCATCTGATTTAGCTTCCATTAAGTTCTTTCTCTACCTATGCCCTGCAAGGGAGGAAGGGCCCTCCTCTTTAGTAGGGATTACAAAGGTTAAGGTAGCTGTGTATATATATATTTCTACTTACTTTATGTATCTGTGGAAGTTATGTTGTTGTTGTTTTAGCTGTGAATGGATCTGCTTCAATTCCAATATTTTATATGATGTTACATATGTGAAGATTAGAGATACCAGCTGGGTAATTATTGTAGGGCATGCTAGGAAAAATTAATTGAGGTGTGATCACAACCTTGTAGATCATTTTTATTTCTTCATGAGTGATTTATTTCCAGCATTTACTTTAGCAACAATTTCCTTTATTTGTATTTGCTTCTGGTTTGATGTATCAACACAGACAGTGCGACTTTCATTGAAATAAAAGACGTCCCTGAATTGATAATCGCTATTTAACCATGATTAATGCAACCCAAAAATTTCCTTCACTTGCAACGTGTTGTTTTTTAATTCAAAAAGATAAGTGGTTATGGCTTATTTATGTTTATAATTAACTTTAATGACATTCACGTCACTCTTTGATGGTTATTTTGTTTTCATAAGATTATATGCATCTATAACATTGAATTCTTAATAAATATTTCAAATAAGCATTATTATCTTGTGCATTTATAAATTCATAACAGAGCAATGAGGAAATTAGTATCATAGTATAGAAAAATGGAAAAATGGTGAAACTCAAAAAGTATTGCATATCCTCAATGGTTGGTAGAAGGCACTGCGTCTATTACACTGGGTGTTCTTCTACAAATTAAACTAGGAACTTAAAAGTCCCCATCTCCATTAAATTCAATCAAAATTGGATATATGAGGAATATTTTATAGAGTTGGTTGTGCAAATTGGAAAATGTATGATAAAAAATAATGTGAATTAATATCTTCCAATTTTCCAAAAACCTTAGAAATTTGAAGAAACTAGTAATTGAAGGGGAAAGAAGAAAACCTAAAGAAATGGAAAGAGAGTGTAGGGAAGTAAAGAAGTGTATATGTAGGATGTCTTAAAATAATAATTGTGGAATTTTTGTGACGAATAAATTTATAACATAAAAAGGATGGAAATATTAAAGAAGGGATTGTTGGATAAAGAGGAAGTATAATGGGGCATAAGACTTAGTTCATTTGGATAGTTGAAGGTGATGAAAACACTAAAGTTTTTCATAGTTATGCTAAGAATAAATAAGATATCAGTATAGTATAGATTTCACACATTCCTAATATCTTCAAATATTGGGACTTCAATCTCATTGCATTACCATATTGGTATGTAACAATAAAGGAGGGAACCCGATCTACCTAATATCAGTAAAGTTATTCAATGCATGATCATGACATGAGGACAAAGGGGTATGCGTATCCCTCGTAGATGAATGGAAGACACCAACAAGTTTTGGAAATATGCTGTTTCCTATGTCCTAATATATTGTAATGTTGTCCTTGATGGAAAATCTCTGATACAGGATGTAGTATATGACTTTCTAGAGAACCTTAGCAGAAGATTGGATGATTTTGATATTGTAGGATATATACGCAGGTTTGTAAAACCCAAGTCACGTATGCAAGCGGATAAACACATTCCAAGTTGCGTATGCCTTGTGCACTCCAAAAGTTTGAAACCAAGGGGCATTACCATGGTATTAGCCTACTGTATCGAGCGCTGAGTTTTCTATTTGATTCCGTCCAAAGAATACCATAGGTTGTTGTGTGGTTTTGACTCATGGTTTTGAAAAAGGCTAAAAATATATAAGGAGAAGAATATCATAGTGAAAGGAGGTGTGCAGTTGTCTGTGTATTGAATGAATACTTCTCTCTAAAGTATATCTGCATGGTATGTGTCACATTTTATTAATAGATCTGAATTAATAATGCACCTATGAATACAATGAGGGATGAAGATCTCTAGACCTGAAATGAATATGTATTTTCTAGATCTGTTTATGGAATGTTTACATCTGTGATCTGGCGAATGTTTACTGAAGTGAAAGGTAAGATCTGAACTGATTATTTATTCTTAAGAGCTGGACAATCCTGAAAAAGTTGCAAATATATACATAGGTTTGTCTCAGAAAAAGTGTGTATATACGTAGGTTAGACTCAGCAAAAGCGTGTATGCAATCTAAGGTCAACCTTATAATGTTTACAGATCTATACGCAGGTTTGTCTCTGTGAAAGCACGTATATACGCAGGTTCAGTGAAGCGAAATAGCATATGCATTTTAAGTTGATGATGGTTCAAGGTTGAGTTTGTATCTGCATATTTATTCTGAAGTCTGGGTTATTTCTGAGTTCTGGTTACAGTGGTCTCACTGTTCTGATTGAAGTATTGAGTAAAGTTTATGATTGTTAATGTTTATGAAGAGTTGTGTTGATGTTGTTTGATCCAGTATGAAAATTGATGAAACGTGGTCTGCAGTGGTTCTGAGGGTTGAAGCCTTTAGTATGGAAGTAGAAGCTTCCTGCTAGTAGAAGCTGGTGTTCTGTTCAGGGGGTTGAAGCTCCCTTCCAGGAGTGGCTGGTAAACGAGAAGAAAGGGGGTTGTAGCTCCCTTCAAGTAGCAGCTGGAAAATGAGAGAAGGTTGTAGCCTTTTTCAGGTAGAGGCTTGCATACTGATATAATTGTGCATCAGTAGAATATTGTAAACAATTTTCCATATAATAAATATTGAAGACAAAGATGATAGCAACGGTGGTTTCCTTTAAATTGGGTTTCCACCTTAAATAATGGTGTTCATTTGTGTGATGATTTATACTACTATTACTACACATATTTACTGATTATCTGATAGATGCATGACTGATAAACTGAGTTAAAGACTGTTCCTCAAAATTTTCTGTAATTTGTAACTTTATATCAGTATACGATAGCTTCTTTCAATATTTGCGTGTGTATACGTGAGTTGGTTTCATAAAAGCCACATATGGAATTATGTAAAAGAAAAAGTTAAGATATATTCAAAAAGCTATAAATACTGTTTCACCCCCCCCCCCCCCTCTCAGTATTTTTCCAAAAATTGGTATTAGAGTAGGTCCTTCTGAATAAGCTTAGCCACTAGAAGGAAGATCAGCCAAGATGGGCAATCAAGATGGGACAACATCTATCATGCCTCCTCTCTTCAACGTAAACAATTTAATCTTCTGGAAGACAAGGACAATATCCTATCTTCAGTCTCTTGGAGAAGATGTATGGGCTATAGTTGAAGGAGGTTATCAATATCCAGCCTCAGTTCCAATAGATGCAACGACAAGAAACAACTATGAAACTAATGCAAAGGCGGTCAATGCATTATTGGGAAGTTTGACTGAATCAGAATTTGTCAAAGTCATGTAGTTGAATACAGCAGAGGAGATATGGGACAAAATCATTCTAAGCTATGAAGGTGATACAAAGGTAAAAAGTGCTAAACTCCAAACTCTCAAAATTCAATATGAAAATCTCAGGATGCATAATGAGGAGAGCATTGCCAATTTCTTTTTACGTCTAAATGATATTGTAAATCATATGAGAAATTTGGGTGAAACCATAACTGACACTACTCTGGTAGAAAATGTTTTAAGATCTCTAACTTCCAAATTTGAGTCAAAAGTGTCTGATATTGAAGAGAAATGGGATCTACAAAATCTTACTATTGTTCAACTTCATGGTATTCTAACTGCTTGTGAAATGAGAAAAGGAGGTCCATCTGAAGTCAAAGAAGTTGCCTTTAGAGCTGATGCAAAAGGAAAATAAGAACACGAAACAAAAGGATCAGGGTATATTTTAGAAGAACATGAGGTAAATTTTGTAAAGAAGCTACAACTTGGCATTGGAAGGTTCAGAGGTAAGCTTCCCTTTAAATGTTTTTATTGTGGAAGAGTTGGTCATTATGCTGCAAAATGTCCTCATAAGGAAATTCATGAAAAAGGAAAGGAAGTAGCAAAAAGAAATAAGAATTGATTTATCAATAGAAAAAGTTATTATACTCATGAAGATAGTGATGGGTTATCAAATAGTGAAGAAGGAGAATCTGATCAAGATGTTAGACTTCTCATGGCATTTGAAAGGGATTCCAGTGAGGCCAAGGATACCTTTATGGATGCCCTAGAAGATAATTATTTTCTTGAAGAAATCAATCAACTCAAAATATGTTTGGAAGAAAACAAAATATCCATAGAAATTCTAAAGAATCAGCTTGTAGAAAAGTAGAAACACAATGATAAATTAGAGTGTGAAATAATATGTCTAAGAAAATAAATTGAGAAACTGAAAACTTTGAATCTTAGATTTGCTAAAGGATCTGAAACCTTAGATGAAATTATCAAAGTACAATGTTCTCCTCTTTTAAAGACAGGTCTTGGATATATCAGAGAATCCTCTCAGCCTTCAGCACCAAACTATCTAAATACAGCTACTGCCAGCCTACAACATTCTATCACTTAGCAAGGGAACAAAGAAACTCTCCAGGTAAAGCATGACCACCTTAATAGAAAGAACAATAACGGGAATATCTTTCATAGAAATACCAATCAACAAGTAAACACAAATAGAAGGTTCCATGATCGCAGAAATTTCTTCTTTAATGGACAATGTTTCTCATGTCATAATTTTGGTCATAAAGTTGTTCAATGTGTTGCATACAAAACCATCATGACCAGAGAAGCAAGAAAGAAAAGAAATGAGACCGGAATAAAGAAGAATACGTATAACAATTTTTCTGCTCTTCAAAATGAAATTGAATGTGCTTATTGCAATAACTTTGGTCATGAAGAATCTGAATGCAGAAGAAAACTTCAGCCAAAAGAGCATATATATTCAAGCTCCAAGGTATGGAAAAAGAAGGACTTACAGGTTGAAAAATGTGGCATAGATTTATTTGTAGAAGGAGAAGAAAATCAATGGTACATTGATAAAACACATGACAGGTGACAGAAATAAACTTCTTGCATACAATGCTAAAGAAAGAGAAAATAATGTTACTTTTGGAAATGATACTCCTGCTGTCATTAAGGGAAAAGGTTCTATTTTTATAAAGGAAAAGGTGAAAGCTAACAATATTATGTATGTGGATGGATTAAAACATAACTTGTTAAGTGTAAGTCAAATGTGTGATCAAGGAACTGAAGTTGTATTTAGCTCAAAAGAATGTGTGGTACGTGAACTTGACATGGGAAAAACAATAATAAAAGGAACTAGAACACCAAGCAATTTTTATGTATTGAAAAGTTGTAAAGAACAATGTTACTTGGGTAAATATTCAGAAAATTAGTTATGGCACAGAAGATTGGGGCATTTGAGCTTCTCTAAAATCAGCAAATCTAGCAGACTTAAAGTTGTTCATGATCTTCCCAACATTACTCTTCCTGAAAGTACCATATGAAAATCTTGCCAATTCGGTAAGCAAACCATAGTGCAATTCAATGCCAAAGAAGGATTAGCAAGTAAGCCTCTTGAACTCATTCATACCGACCTATGTGGACCTACGAGGAAAAATTCACCCCATGGAGAACAATACTATATTCTGTTTATTGATGATTTCTCTAGAATGTGTTGGATTGGGTTGATAAAACACAAAGATTAAGCATTTGAAAATTTTCAGATATTCAAAGCCCTGGTTGAGAATGAATTAGATCTAAAAATCAAATGTCTTAGATCTGACCGAGGAGGTGAATATATATCAGATGAATTCTTTGATTTTTGTGAACAACATGGCATAAAAAGGAAGTTTTCTGTAGCTGGTACCCCACAACAAAATAGCGTAGCAGAAAGAATGAATAGAACATTTCAACAAATGGCTCGAGCTATGCTTTATGATTCTAGAACACCTGGCACATTTTGGGGAGAAGTAGCACATACCTCTGTAAATATTCTTAACAAGGTGCATGTTCGTGTGAACAATGATAAAACTCCATATGAGCTCTGGTATGGTAATCTTCCCACTGTAAAGAATTTTAGAGTTTTTGGAAACAAATGTTTTATCAAGAACAATGATGAGAAACTTGGTAAGTTTGAACCTAGAGAAGATGAAGGAATATTTTTTGGTTACTCTTCTAGAATTAAAGCATATAAATGTTACAATAAAAGAGTTCAGAAGATTGTTGAATACATTGATGTTGTAATTGATGAGTCTCTCTCAGCTCCAAAAGATAAAATACCAAAAACAAATGAAGATGATGGTGATGTATATCTTCCTGCATCAAATAGCAACAATATAGAAGATGAACCCAATGAAGCAATAGAAGAAGATCTATCTGAAAAGTCTCCATCCAGGTATGATCAAAAGAATCATGAAGAATCTAAAATTTTGTGAGAAAAGGGATCAAGTGTCCAAACAAGAAGAACTCTTGTAGGATCTCCTAGCTATCTGGCATTTTTATCCACTATTGAACCACAGAATGTCTATCAAGCTAGCAAAGATGAATGTTGGATTCAAGCCATAAATGAAGAACTTGATCAGATTGAAAATTATCATACTTGGGAATCGGTTCCAAGACCTCATGATAAAAATTTTATTGGAACAAAATGGATATTCAAAAACAAGTTAAATGAAAATGGAGATGTTATTAGAAACAAAGCGAGACTTGTTTGTAAAGGGTATTCTCAACAAGAAGGTATAGACTTTGAAGAAACATTTTCTCCTATAGCTAGACTTGAAGCCATAAGAATTTTTCTTGCCTTTTTAAGCTTCCAACAATTCAAAGTTTATCAAATGGAGGTTAAATCTACTTTTCCCAATGGTGATCTAGAAGAAGAAGTGTATATAGAACAACCAGAAGGATTCATTTTGGAAAATTATGGAAAACTTGTTTGTGAACTTAAAAAGGATTTATATGGTCTCAAACAAGCTCCAAGGGCATGGTACTATTGTCTTGAAAAAATCTTCATCAACAAAATTTTTCAAAGGGATCTGCTGATAGCACCTTATACACAAAAACTGAAAATGATAGACTATTGATTGTAGTTGTATATGTTGATGACATCATTTTTGGGAGTAATGAAGAGTCCATGAGTCAGAAATTTTCTTCTGTTATGCAGCAAGAATTTGAAATGTCTTTACTTGGGGAACTAACATTTTTTCTTGGCTTACAAGTGCAACAAGCAACCGATGACATATTTTTATCACAAGAAAAAAAATTTAAGAAAATTTTGAAGAAGTATGGGATGGAATATTGCAAACCTGTAATTACACCAATGGTAACTGAGTGTAACCTCAGTTATCATGATGATTCTCCCACGGTGAATCAACCAGAATACAGATCCATGATTGGAAGTCTTCTTTATCTAACCAGGACAAGACCAGACATTATGCATGTAGTTGGGATTGTTGGATGATTCCATGCTAATACAAAAGAGTCACACCTTCAGGCTGTAAAAATAATATTCAAATATCTACAAGGGACTCAAGACTTTGATCTATGGTATCACTCTTCATGCATACACAAATACAGATTGGGCTGGAAATGTTGATGATCGAAAGAGAACTAGTGGTGGTGCATTCTATATGGGGCCCCGATTAGTATCTTGGTTCAGCAAGAAACAAATTTTTGTTGCATTATCTACAGCAAAAGCAGAATATGTGGCTGCCGCATCATGTTGCACACAACTACTTTGGATGATGTAGACTTTACAAGACATTCAAATCAAATGTTCACCTCCCATATCCATTCTGTGTGATAATAAAAGTGCCATTAGTATCTCAAAGAATCATGTTATGCATTCCAAGACCAAGCACATTCCTATAAAGTATCACTTCCTACATGAACAAGTGCTTGAAGAAAATGTTAAATTGGAGTATGTTCCCTCCAAAGAACAAGTTGCCTTTAAATATTAAATTTAATACGTGGATTAAATAAAGGAGAATCGTGTATATACGCGAGTTTCTATGCATAAAACTGCGTATGGGTTTTTGCTGATAGAAATTCTCTGGGTCAGCATTTCAGAATAGTTGTGGTACTACTGGGTAATATCTGTCGTTGTTCCAGTATTCATATTTCTGTCTCATTCTCTAATATTTTTCTCTTTGATGAAGATGCTTTGATGATTTGATGTTGAAGGTCTTCAGGATGCACAAGCTAAGGGGGAGCACTTGTCTTGTGGAAAAGGATGCATTTTTGGCATTCTGATTGGTTGTTGTGTTATGATCTCATGTTTGAGATTCTTTGGTTATAAAAAGTCATATTTGTAATTTGATGAAAAGGTCATGTTGAGACCTATAATGTAAAATTGTTATATTCAGTCATGTAAGGACTTGTACAAATTTGTAAACCCACTTGGTTGGGTAGTTTAGTCAAATATGTTATTCCACATGGTTGGATCATTAATGTATGTATGATTCCTTGGTGATAGGAAAGGTTATTGAGTCATGTACTTCATTGAAAATAGGTCTGAAGATTCAGGGGGAGGATGGTCAAATTCACGGCACATTAGATCAGCAAAGAAAAGAAAAACATTGTTTTGATATTAATATGCCCTTTTCCCTTGATGTCAAAGGCAGAGAATATTATAAGTCTTTGAATAAAGGTTAATCTATGATCATGGTTGCCATCAAGTCCAAATGGGAGATTGATGGAAATATGTTGTTTCGTATGTCCTAATATATTGTAATGTTGTCCTTGATGACAACTCTCTGACAAAGGATGTAGTATATGACTTTCTAGAGAACCTCAGCAGTCTATCAGAAGAATTAAGCAGAAGATTGGATGATTTTGATATTGTAGGATATATATGCGGGTTTGTAAAGGACAAGTCGCATATGCATGTGGGTAAACACGTTCTAGGTCGCGTATGCCTTATGCGCTCCAAAATTTTGAAACCAAGGGGCATTACCATGGTATTAGCCCACTGTATTGAGCGCTGAGTTGTATATTTGATTCCATCCAAAGAATACCATAGGCTGTTGTGTCGTTTTGACTCATGGTTTTGATAAAGGCTAAAACTATATAAGGAGAAGAAGATCATAGTGAAATGAGGTGTGCAGGTGTATGTGTATTGAATGAATACTTCTCTCTGATGTATATCTGCATGGTATGGATCACATTTTATTAATAGATCTGAATTAATAATGCACCTATGAATAAAATGAGAGATGAAGATCTCTAGACCTGAAATGACTATGTATTTTCTAGATCTGTTTATGGAATGTTTAGATCTGTGATCTGGCGAATGTTTTTTGAAGTGAAGGGCAAGATCTGAACTAATTATTTATTCTGAAGAGCTACGCAATCCTAAAAAAGTTGCAGATCTATACGCAGGTTTGTCTCAACAAAAGCGCATATATATGCAGGTTAGCTTCATCAAAAGCGCGTATGCAATCTAAGGTCAGCCTTGTAATGTTTGTAGATCTATACGTAGGTTTTTCTCTGTGAAAGCACATATATACGCGAGTTCAATGAGGCGAAGTAGCGTATGCATTTTAAGTTGATGATGGTTCAACGTTGAGTTTGTATCTGCATATTTATTCTGAATTCTGGGTTATTTCTGAGTTCTAGTTACAGTGGTCTCACTGTTCTGATTGAAGTATTGAGTAAAGTTTATGATTGCTAATGTTTATGAAGAGTTGTGTTGATGCTGTTTGATCCAATATTAAAATTGATGAAACGTGGTCTGCAGTGGTTCTGAGGGTTGAAGCCTTCAGTATGGAAGTAGAATCTTCCTTTCAATAGAAGCTGGTGTTCTGTTCAGGGGGTTGAAGCTCCCTTCTAGGAGTGGCTGGTAAACAAGAAGAAAGGGGGTTGTAGCTCCCTTCTAGTAGTAGTTGGAAAATGAGAGAAGGTTGTAGCCTTCTGCAGGTAGATGCTTGCATACTGATATAAGTCTGCATTAGTACAATATTGTAAAATTTTTTCCATATAATAAATATTGAAGACAAAGACGATAGCAGCGGTGGTTTTCTCCTAAATTGGGTTTCCATCTTAAATACTGGTGTTCATGTGTGTTTCATGTGTGTGATGATTTATAATGTTGTTACTGCACATATTTAATGATTATCTAATAGATAACTATAATCTTAGTTAAAGACTGTTCCTCAAAAGTTTTTCTAATATGTAACTTTATATCAGTATACACTAGTTTCTTCCAATATTTGCGCGTGTATACATGAGTTGGTTTCATAAAATCCGCGTATGGAATTCTGTAAAAGAAAAAGTTAAGATATATTCAGAAAGCTATAAATACTGATTCACCCCCCATCTCAGTATTTTTCCAACAACAAGTGGTCGAGGAATGGTGGATAGGTGGAAGTATGACATGGATGACAATATGTGGAAGCAATATGTGTGGAAGAGGAATGTGTGGGAAGGTGGTGTGTATAGTTTCTCCGCACATCAGAAAAATATTAAGTGTTGGATATAGAGAAAAAAGAGAGGATAAATCTTACGTAAAAATTATTAAATAAAAATTTTCTTCGCAGGTGATTAGTAAGGGGTTAGGGATGCTACAGGTTTTTCTTTAAACCCTAGTTACAACAAATTTATAAGTTGTCATTGTTTTACAAAAAAATTGAGGATAGAGGGAAAAATTGGTGTTTTAGATGGCTATTTATCGGGGTAGGTTGAAGTTGGTTAAATTAGTTCTCAAAAGTGTCTTATGTCTAATAGAAATCGTCGACTCACATTCCAAAATGGATGGCAGACGAAGTTATAAGGAATTGTTTCAATTTATCATCAACTAAGAATCAATAAATGGAGGGGCTCCCATTGGTGAAATGGGTCAAATTGAAAAGATAGAAAGAGATAGGTGGATGGGGTCGTAAGAAAATTTATATTTTTAATTAAGCTTTAGTAGTGAAGATTTTAGGGAAATTATTTTAAAATGAGGGATTATGGGGGAGAGTGACGATGAAACAAATATTTAGGAGGCATAAATGAAGACTATATATGGAGTGATATGTAGCCATATTCATGAGCATTAGTGATCTAAAAAATATGGTTAAGGGATTTCCTTTGGTTGGTAAATGGTTATACTAGAAAATAGGTAAAGGAAATAGGGTTAGTATATGCAAATATACTTGGATTGGTTGTTTTGTAAATTACAAACTATTGAGCCCTTCACCAAATTCTCTTAATAGAGAATATTTGTCAGTTTAAAAAATGCAATTTATTGAAGTCTATATATTCAATGGATATAAGAATAGGAGTGTAATTGACCTAAGCTTGTAAGGAGAAATAATTAAATAATGAAAACAATATGCAATTGCATTTAAGAATGGTTCTATGAAACTTGATGATAAAATTTATGAAATAAAGTCATCAAAGAATAAAGGTTCTTGAGTTTATATTGCAATATTGTGGTTCATAGATGGATGGAAGTTTTGGGGGGAAGAAATCTAGAGACTAAATACTCCTACCAAAAGTGGGAATTTCATGTGGTTGGAAATGTTAAACAAAATCCTAATTAGAGATAATGGATAGAAAATAAATTAGAATGGACCTGGAGGATATATTATGTGTAGAAGGAAAGGAAAGTGTGGATCACCTCTTTGTTTGTTGTTGATACACTAAGAAGGTTTGAAAATAAATTTTTAAAATTATCAAATGGTAACAATGGGTAGAAAGAGGAGTCCCTTTTAATCTATTTTGAGAGTTGGTATCAAGATTAGTTTGTAGCTACAAATAATAATATATTTTGAGAGTTATAAAAAGTTCAATTTTTAGCTACAAATAAAACCTTTCCTTGTTTTGTGAGGTTTCTCTTGAAAGAAGAACCATGGTATTCCAAGGCAAGGTTATTCCTTCTACACAAGTTGCATGGTAAATTACATTTGTGGAGGTCATGCAAACTTGAAAAAGTCAAAACTCAAAGATTTCTAAATGCTCCAGAGATTAAAAAAAAATAAAAATAAAAATAAAGCTTGGTGCTTCTTTTTACAATGCTTTATTAAAGAACTCTAAGAAAATGTGGTACAAGGGGCGTTTGTTTATATGTGAAAAATGGTATTTCTATTTCAGATATGTCGTAGAGTAAGGGTAAATAACAAAGTTGAATTATGTGAATTATGTTTATTAGTTAAGAAAACAGATTTTTTTTCATTAAATTTATATATATAATTTTATTTAAAAAAATAAATAAATAATAATATTTTTATATTTTTTTTATCATTTTATTTTTTTTATTTTTATATTGAAATTTTATTTTATAAAAATAAATAAATACTAATACTCTTATATACTTTTTATCATTTTATCATTTTACTTTTATATAAATCTCATATAAAAATATTTTATATTAAAAAAGTTTGTGATATGAAAATGATCTTATATTCAAATTTTAAGTCATTGACATTAACCTTCCTGGTCAAGAAAATGATAATATTTTAGTCCAAATCATTTTTATTTTTTCAAATATAGATCCAGGAGGATAATGATAAAAGAGATACCACGCCACTTACAAATGTTACATCTTGGGAGCGCGTATATATATATATATATATATATATATACACACATACATATATATATATATATATATATATATATATATATATATATATATATATATATATATATATATAATCATTATTCTATACCTGTTTTAGTTTAATCATTTCTTAGTGCTATCTTTGCTTACCTAACATAAATTTATGTTCTTGTTAGTTCATAAATTTATGTTTTGGTTAGTTCATATATTCATGTCCTTGCGAGTCTCTTTGCTTACATATATGATGCTGATATTTATAAAATGGTATATGAAAGTGAATAAATTAATATAATAACATATATTTATGTTCTTGCTAGTCCCTTTATTTATATACGTGAGGTTGATATTCTTAAAATATATCGATCGAGTACATTCAATTTTAATATCATTTTCAAATCTTGTTACTTTCTAAGATACAAATTTATTTAGTTATTTATTGAACAACTATATTGACATTCACATACCACGACTCAAATCCATCTTACTCAATACAATTTATTTGGTTATTTGTAACAGCAAGATGTTGTCGTTCGTTTCCTTTGGCATCTTATTGAAAAAAAGGCTTCACATTCACATGATGTAAAGGGTTATTTTTTTTTTTTTTTGTTAAGGTTGGCTTTATTATATATATATAATTTTATTATTAATAATACATAGAAAATAATAAATTATTTTTAAATAAACTTTTGTAAATAAATAATTAATTAAATCAAAATTAATAGTAATAAATTTTTATTAAGGTATAAATAAATTACAATTTAATAATGAAAAAATTGTAAAATTGTATAATGTATTTAGAGTTTTAATAAAAGTAAAATATTTTTTAACCGTACTTTTGAGTTTTCATCGAGAAAAAGTATTTTGAAATGAAAATACAATTGTTTTACTATTAACGAATACATATAGAACCGTGAACATTTACACAAATATAGAAAAATAATATATATCACAATCTTAAGGATGATGTTTGTATATGGAGAAAGTCATATAGCCTTCCTTTGATATTTATAATTTCATATGAATAATATTAAAAAGTATTTTTTATATAGGTGATATACAACTCTGATGAGGGATACACAAACTATTAGGAGTTTATTTTCATATCATAATTTAGTGCAAATATATAGATGCTTTTTATAATGTTATTATTTCTATAAAATTTAATAAAAAGAATAATTTAATTGTTGAGATTTTGCATATTAATTTGGCTAAAATCTCATGGATAATGCCAACAATAGGATTTGTTCTAAATCTAAAGGCATCAAATCCTGAAGATGAGATATCAATCCTATTTTTTGTGATAGGATGGAATTGAATTTAATATTCAATTTTTCTTCGACATCTATAAATTGTAAAGTCCACAGAGACAAAATATATGAGGGATGAGGAAGAGGAAGTGCAGATATGAGAAATCTGTTGTTGTAATTTCCTGTTGAATAATAAGAAAGACGATACCTCTTTTTGGTGGATGTGGCCCAGATTGGTTGGGTGAACCACGTTAAATTCTGCCTCTATTGTTAATGTTTTGTTTTTGAATTATTTAATTTCTTCTGCGTATACTCGAACAATTGGTATCAGAGCAGCAAGATCGATTCGTTTCCTGTTGGTGAAATAATTGTTTGTTGCACCAGTCGCTGCCTACAATAATCAGGTTTTTGTTTGATGCATGAATCATGGATCTGTTGCTCACGACATGGATCCTGTTAACCAGAGGCCGTGTGGAAATTTCTACCATCTCAGAAGCATAAGCCAACGAAGTGTGGAGCTTTTTGCCATCTAAGAAGCAGAAGCCAAAGAAGTTCTTTAAGTTGCTGAGCGTAAGAGCTGAGCATAACTCTGCTGCTGAGCATAAGAGAGAGAAGAGCTGAGCGTAACTCTATTGCGAAGTATGAAGTCTGATGTTGACAGCGTTTTTTCTTAATTCCCGAGCAGCGATGGAGATTGGCAAGGTAAAGCCTTTATTTTGCAAAAATTTAAAACTAGAAAACATACTAGTAAAGGAATCCTTGATTATATCCATTTTGATGTTTGGGGTCCATCTCCTACAACCTCATATGGAGGATCGTCATATTTTTTATCTTTTATAGATGATTTCTCTAGGAAAGTATAGTTCTACATGTTAAAAATAAATTCTGATGTATTCATAGTTTTCAAGCAGTTTAGAGCATTAGTAGAAAATATCACTGAAAGAACCATTAAATGTTTAAGAACTAACACTAGTGGTGAGTTTACTTCAAAGGAATTTGATAATTATTGTAAGGAAGTTGGGATCGAAATACATAGAACTACTGTATATACTCCTCAGCAAAATGGAGTTGTTGAATGCATGAACATGACTCTTTTAGAAAGAGCAAGAAGTATGTTGAGTAACATCAATTTGCAGAAGGAATTATGGACAGAAGCAGTATCTACGGCTTTTTATTTGATAAATCGATCACCATCAACTGCAATAGGATGAAAAATTCCTCAAGAGGTATGGAAGGGTCATCCTTGTGATTATTCTAAACTGAAATTTTTTGGTTGTGATGCATATGCTCTAATTCTGAAACATCACCATTCTAAATTAGATCCTAAATCAAAAAGATATATCTTTGTTGGATATGGTGATGGGATTAAGGGATACAGGTTGTGGGATCTTACTACTCACAAGATCATCATTAACAGAGATGTTAAATTCAATGAATCTTCACTAGATAATCAAGATGTAGATATTAAATTGAAACAGGAAAATGTACCTAAGTTTCAACATATTCAGTTTGAAACCAGTTCAAATACTAAAGATAGTAAAGATGAGCAAGTTTCAGATGAAGATCATGAAGAAGTTCCTACAGATAATAATCAACAAATTGTGGAAGAACCAGAAACATTTTTAAGAAGGTCCACGAGAATCAGATATCCTCCTTAAAGGTATGATGATTATGTTACTTCAGTTGCTTTAACCACTAATGATGATGAACCTTTATGCCATCAGGAAGTTGTATAAGGTTCTAACAGTGATAAGTGGAAAGAAGCTATGAAGGATGAAATGAAGCCATTATACAAGAATTCCACATGGGACCTAGTAGAACTTCCTAATGATAGAAAAACTGTAGGATGTAAATGGGTTTACAAATTGAAAAGGGGTGTTGATGTTAAAGAAGACAGGTACAAAGTGAGGCTGGTTGCGAAAGGTTTTTCTTAGAAAGCAGGAATTGACTTTCATGAGATATTTTCACCAGTTGTTAAAATTATTTCAATTTGGGCTATGTTAGCATTAGTTGCTTTACTTGATTTATAATTAAAAAAACTAGATGTTAAGACTACATTCTTACATGGAGATTTAGATGAAGACATTTATATGGAACAACCTGAAGGGTTTGTTCAAAATCACAACAGGAAATTTGTCTGCAGGCTCAAGAAATCATTGTATGGTCTGAAGCAGTCGCTGAGACAATGGTACAAGAAATTTGATTCTTTCATGATGAGTCAAAGTTATATAAGAAGTGAATATGATCATTGTGTTTACTTTAAGAAATTAAGTAATAACATATTCATTATCTTAGTATTATATGTTGATGATATGCTTTTAGCAAGAAAAAGCATAAGTGAGATCAACAGGTTAAAGGCTCAGATGGCTAGATAGGACGTTTGATATGAAAGATCTAGGAGTAGCAAGAAAGATTTTGGGCATGGAGATTTTCAGAGACAGGAGCAATGGTAAGCTGTGGTTATCACAACAGAAGTATGTTGAGAAAATAATCTTAAGATTTGGTATGAACAATGTGTATCCAGTTTCAGTCCCTTTAGCTTCCCATTTTAACCTTTCTTCAAGTTTATGTCCTAATACAAATGAAGAAAAGGAATATATGTCTCGAATACCATATGCTAATGCAGTAGGAACTTTGATGTATGTGATGGTTTGTATATTACCAGATATTTCACATGCAGTTGGGGTTGTCAGTAGGTATATGGAAAATCCAGGGAAAGAACACTGGGCAATAGTGAAATGGGTGCTTCGGTATTTGAGAGGCACATGTGATTATTGTATCACTTATAACAGAAGTAGTGAATTTGTTTGCAGATATGTTGATTCTGATTTTGCAGGTGATTTGGATAAGAGAAGGTCAACTTCAAGATATGTCTTTACTCTTGCAGGTGGAGCTATTAGCTAGATGTCAAAGCTACAAAAAATTGTTGCTTTATCCACTATAGAAGCAGAATACATAGCTGCTTCACATGCTTGCAAAGAAGCGGTTTGGTTGAAAGGTTTGTTTGGTGAGTTTGGTAGGTTGCAAGACAACAGAAAGTTATTTTGTGATAGTCAAAGTGCAATTCATTTGGCTAAAAATCCAGCCTATCATAGTAAATCAAAGCATATACCTATAAAGTACCATTTTGTAAGATAGGTTATCACTGAACGGGGACTTTCTCTTGAAAAAGTGCATACAAAGGAAAAATGTGCAGACATTTTCATGAAACCAGTTTTATTAGAGAAGCTACGATGGTGTCTGCCTTTTCTTGGCTTACAGAAAAAATTAATATAATAAAGAAACAAGGTATCAGGTTAATTGTTGTCAAGGTGGAGATTATTGAGATTTTTCATATTAATTTGGCTAAAATCTCATGGATAATGCCAACAATAGGATTTGTTCCAAATCTGAAGGCATCAAATCCTGAAGATGAGATATCAATCCTATTTTCTTCTGATAGGATGGAAATGAATTTAATATTCAGTTTTTCTTCTACATCTATAAATTGTAAATCCCATAGAGGCAAAATATATGAGGGATGAGGAAGAGGAAGTGCAGATATGAGAAATCTGTTGTTGTAATCTCCTGTTGAATAATAAGAAAGCCAATAACTCTGTTTGGTGGATGTAGCCCAGATTGGTTGGGTGAACCATGTTAAATTCTGCCTCTATTGTTAATGCTGTGTTTATGAATTATTTAGTTTCTTCTGTGTATACTCGAACATTAATTAATGTTGACTTGGCTATGACATTGTAAGTTCTTGTAAAGCATATTGAGAAAATAAAGGTTGAGTTAAGAATGTTCAAACTTTTGAAGATTACAATGAAAAAATATGTTGTGCATTTACATTTTTATGCTATAGATATGGATAATACGGCTATTGTTTTTGGATATTCTTTGATAAACTTATTTGGTATATTTAATATTAATGTAAAAATGTAGTATTTTTTTTACTTTTAATTTATTTGACTACTATTTATTATTTAAGAGCCTTATAGTTAAAAAAATGACATGTGTGTTGCAAAATAGCTTTAGGGTTGAAAACTAGCTTTACTTATGATATAGATATTTTATTTGATTAGATTAGATTACTTACTATTGATAAATTTTGTTCTATGCTTTATATCTTCTATTCCATTTCCAATGATAAAATTTGTACCATTTGACCTATATTAAATTACATTTATTTTTTGTATATATCAAATTAGACCTTTTCATTGACCTATTATTTAATTTCTTCATTTGATTTTCCAAGTTGGATAGCTAGTTATGATCTCTTGATTTTATTCATAAGTCATGCATGAGATTTATGGACAGTTAGTTTGTGTTATAATTTTTGGAACACCTGTATCCATGCGTTACAACAATAGTAGTACTATTTTTCATTTTATAACAATTTTAAATACCGGAAACATATCTTCCAATCAAAATTTATGCCAATTGTAAGTCACATCTTTTAAACCATAATTCTGAGATTGTCTTGCTAATTGACTTGTACTAGTGTATCTATAAAATTTTAGCATTTTTAAGTCTAAATTATATTCTAGTAATATTATGATATGTCTTCACTATAATTCCAGAAGTCTAACCAAATTTTGAAGTTTCAAGTGAGAGTTAAGGTAACCTTCCCAAAACACTTTGATTCTTGAGTGATTCTTGACCCTTTCTAGATATTGAACTTGTATGGAGTGCCTTGTATCCAATATTTTATATGTGCTTTTGAAATTTTTATCATAAGTACTATTATTTATATTCTTTCCAAATTAATTGATGGCACTCGATTTGGAATCTCCAAACTTTAGATATGATAATTATACCAATAATATGTATTTGAGACTATTTTTAGGACTCATAACAAACCTTAACTTCCATAGCCTATATTTATGAAATTATTGCAACTCAAGACTCAAATTTATACCATAGGTATTATTGAATTTTTGGAGCGGTAGTCAATATAATTTATCTGCATTAGCCCACAAAATCAAAACAGAATAAAAATCTAAATTTAATTTCTAAGTTGGCAACAAATAAAAGAGGTAAAAGTTAAATTTTGAATTTCAAATTTTGCCTCCAAAAAGTCAAGTCAACCCTCTAAGAAGTAAAAGTTGGACACACTTATTCATCTCTTTCAACAACCATATATTTCTATTTGTCCTCACCCATTTGGGTAAATTCAAATCACTCATAAAATCCTTATGTTATTTTTCCACACGCATGAAGGGGAGAGAGAACAAGAAGATCGAACCATGACCAACCTTGACCAACAAGCTAGCTCAGATGTGTGGCTGCAAGACTGAGATTTTTTGGATAGGTTTTTTGGGTAGTTGACTATAGGTTGACCAAACTTCAGTGGAGTTGTAGGAGGTCAAAACTTGACACTGTTGACCAGGGTTGATTGAATTTTTTAGGAATAATAGAAAGACTGGAACATTGGTTTATTTGAATAGGTTTGAATCATTTTTCTTTGTGGTGATTTGACTTTGTTTGAGTAGGAAAAATATGATTGTATCTCTTGTTGAATTGGAAAATTTATCTAAGAGATGGTTGTTGGGTTTTTCCTAATTTAGGGTTTTCGTAGTGTAAAACTTTCCATCTCTTGTGTTTGTTTGTCTCTTCATGATTCTACTGTCATTATTATTTTACTGTTGATATTTTCTATGTATAATTGATTAAAGATGAATGTGACATGAAATGAAATGGTTAAATAATCATTGGATTTTTTTTCTTCAAATAAGCAGGTAATGAATTTTCTATTAAAAGAGGAAAAATATAGAGTATGGGCTAGAACCCTTACAAAATTCCTCAAGCTCCATCAAAACTATAGATTCTTAAGTCTACGACACATGCAATGTAAGTTTATGGAATATTTCCCCTATAAATATAAGAATATGACTGCAATATATCGTGAAAAAAATTCCTAACAACAAAATATATATGCAACACGTTATAAACAAAATTTGGTTATACTATACTAGCCATCATATGGTTATCCTGGGTGGTCAGAGCCATGGGCCGACCTGCATCACTTCTCTTGAAATTTGTAACTATTTTAATTCTTCATAATATCCTATGTATTCTTGATTTTATGTATTTTAGGTAAAAGAGAAAAATAAAATTTTTTATTTTATTTTTATAGCATGGGTTTCATGCTCAAAGTCAATTTATTTTAGGTCAAATAACCCATTATGTGCTTCTCAGGTTTGTGAGAGGGTCAAGGATTCAAAAGAGTCGATGTCATATCTAATAGAGCCCATTGGGCATTTTGTTTCATGTAAAATTAATTTATTGTAAGTTAAAAGTGTAAAAACTCTCCCTCCAAGACCAAGTTAGCCTACAAGAGAACAATTCATCCTACAAAGATGAAGTCAACCTCATTAAGGGTTATTTGAGCCTCAGAGAAAGGGTATATATAATTCAAACTGACCTCATTTGATGATAGAATCCAACCAATTTTGATCATCAGGAGAATTAAAAGAGAGAAGAAGCAAAGAGAAAGTCAAAGACTAGGAGACAACAAAAAAAATGAAGTTTTTGGGCCAATTTCTCTTATTGTGTGTGAAAATGAAATTAGGGTTTTTGCAACATCAAGGAAAAAATTTTAGATCTCCAAAAAAGGTTGGAATCTTTGATCAAAGATAAATATGCATAATCCATTTGTCTAAGGAAGAAGTTTTGATCTTTGAGTAGCTTGGGAGGTACTCCAAGACCTAGGTTTTGTGGTTTTGAGGGAAAAGTGGCATAAGAGTCACTTGTCGGCTTGGAGCACAAGGTAGGGGTTTTGCACCCATTATTATTTGGGCCAAAACCATGTGCATATTTATACATGTTATGGATGGGGATGATAGTCCTCAGTGAGACAAATTCAACGCATTAAGAATCATCTGATTCTTAGTTGTCGAAATGGAGATATGGATTTTTGAAGTTTATGATTAGGTTTTTCACAAATGAGTTAGGGTCAACTTGATGAAAATAAGCCTCTTAATATTTTTCAAGCCCATGGAGGATGTTGGAAGAAGCCCTTTTTATGTGTATAAAATGAAGGTGATAGAGGACACTTATCCTCGTCCATTTTTGCAACACAAGGATAAGAATAAGCTCGTAGAGGAGAGGGAAATACCTCTGTGGTGGGTCACAAAAAGGAGAAAAAAAAAACAAGGTGTTTTAGGTCCATTGCAAGGTAACCAAGTTGCTGGAATAAGGGCCAAGGTGCCAGCCCTGGAGGGCCGCAAAAAAAAGGCACTATTTTGGGCAAGAAAAAACAAGAGAATCCTTCCTGAAATAGGCTGAGTAAGGGTACTCTATGTGGTGACGAGGCCGCAGGCATGTAGGTGTTGTTTTGAGGGTCAAAAAACCCTAATCATGGAACTGTAGGTGATTCCTCAAATAGTGAGGTCACTTACCTTGTAGAGGAAAGGAGGCCTCATAACTTAAGGTGGGTTTTGGTTATGATTGTTGGGTTGTTGTAGGTTACAAAAGGAGCCCTAAAGAGTGACCACAAATCTTCCCATGAACAATAGTCAAAAGGTATGTATTTTCTCCACTAGTGAATTGTTGGGTCCGTTATTTTGGGACTATATTTAGATCAGTTTTGTGCATGTGGGAGCTAATTTGGAGGCTTTATTTGGTGATCGAGAGCCTTCATATGTGCAGATATTGAAGTGGAATGGTTGGGTGCCATTAATCTAGTCGAGGTAAGTGTGTTGGCTACCCAAAGTATCCCTAGACAAGCTATCTTGAAGTGACAAAGAGGAGTTGAAGGTTGGGTGAAGTTTGGTGCCTTATGAGTAGCTCTTTGATGGACAAAAGAGGCTACTAGAAGGCAGATTGGAGCTTAGGTATTGGCCAACATACAGAGTAGATTGGATCAACCCATGTACATACTAAATAAATGACTTGCAACAGTGTTAGGTGGCAGCCCTCCTAGAGTCTCTATGTGATGTTGTAATGTTCCCATTTTAGCACATGGCTAAATGGAACATTAGAATTTAGATTTTATAATATTGTAGCTAAATAAATGGGTAAGGAGGCCCATGATTATGAAAAAAATCAATAAAATCCCTCACATTATGAAAGAGGAGCATCATTGGAGCTTGTTTTCACACCCCATGTGTGAAAAGGGTTAATTGCAAAGAGGGCTAGGTCATGTTGACCAAATCAAACTGTGCAATAGGTGGAGGTGTGGCTTCCTTGGGAAGCCTACGAAATTTCATAAGGAGGAGGAAACCCTAATGTGTGGGGTCCATGGCTAAGGAGCCTTCATTTGCATAAAAGGATGGGAAAGCAACCATTTTTAGGTAGCTTGGATATTTCGAATTGCTTTGCTTCCATAGTTGCACAACTGTGATAGCTATGTTGTTCAGCACAAGGGATTTCTTGTTCAAGAATCCCCTCCCTTCTTGAGAATCTCTTGAAGGATTGATCTTCATCTTCTCTACATCTTGGCTCAAGGCCAAAGCTATTCCTTTCAGTGCAGTGATTCTTGCAGCAAGAGCCATTGTGTTGCTGGGGTTGTAGTGGAGGTTCTCACATCATCATTCCAGAGCTCAGATTTCAGAGGAGGAAGCTTTTATGCATCCGAGAGATCAACAAGGGAGATATCAGCTCCATTTCTCATATCTTGGCAGGAGGCCAATCTCTTCCCATCACTTATAGCGCAGTTCCTCTCCTTGACCGCGCATTTCTTGAGTGCAATTGCAGTTAGGGGTTGCACCGACATTTTGGAGGGTGAGATCTTTAGTGAAAGGATCAGCCTTTCACTCTAGATTTCCATTGGAGGAGGTTTATACACTTTATGCGGCATTATTCAACCATCTCCTTCATGTTCTCATATTAGAGTTGCAGCTACTCCAGTAACTCTGGCATTTTAGTAGATTTTCCATTTTGTATGTATTGTAGCCAATCCCTTTAGGGATTGTTTATTGGAGTTTCTAGGGGTTGAGATCCATCTCCCCCTTATTTATTTGAGCTTCATATTTCCATATCTTAATTATATCATTATTTTGCAGCAGTTCTCCTTCATTGAATACGCAGTCATAGTTGGGAATAATATATGTAGCAGTGTATTTCATGTTCTTTGTACTTGTGTCTTTAGAAAAGGATTTGCTTCAGCTTGAGTGATCATTTGCTCAAGATCTTGTACACATTTCTGCTACCATATTATCAATGAGAAGGCTATGAGGTTTTATTGCATTTATGAAGTTTTATACATTCACTGCTATTTTCTAGCTCATGTTTATGTATTGTTATAGCTCATCCTTTTGAGCAAGATCTTCTTGAGGAAGAAATATTTGCATAGCTATAGGCAGAGCCTGAGGAAGGGCTAGATAGCCTCTGGTTCTCATCCTATATTTAGAGGTGAAATAACTGGTAAAAGGCCTCTCTATCCACCTCTGACATAGCCTTGTTCATATTTATAACAAATGAACATTTCAGTGGTGAAAAAGTTGTTGATTTCCATTTTGGAATATTACAGTGGTATCAAAGCATTGAACTTGGCACAGCCTGTGAAGTTCAAATGTAAGAAGTAGAGAGCCGAAGGATGACGAAGATGAGATTGCTCTCATCTATTTTCAGATCCAGAGGAGACCTCTCCAAAGAGGTCAAGAAAAATGAAGGAGGAGAAGGGGAAGGACCATGCACTTCCTATTCTCACAGAGAAGTAGAGCAGAAGCATGGAAGACACTTGGAATTAGAGATTCTAAGTGAGTATCTAGCTGAATACCGAGAAAAACCTAAAGTCTTCTAAGATACTTTATCCTTTCCACAGTTTATTCAGCAGAAAGAATAAGGAAGACCCCACAGCCACGGGATGATGAGAGGCAATAGATTTATATTGTCCACATTTGATGGATCACTCACATGTGCAGCAGAGGTTTGGGCAAAGAAGCTAGAGGCCTTTTTCCAGCTACATCCTATAGTAGACAAGGAGGCAGTGGAAGTTGCAGCACTGCACTTTGAAGGGGAAGCAAGGAGTTGGTGGACCAGCCATCTGAGCCATACAAGGGGTTCTACTCTTGTTTAGTTTCCTTAAAGATTGATCAGTAAATTTTTAAAAAAGAGGGAGGAGCCCTCACCACCACTTGAAGAGGCTTGTACCAACACTGTTGAGACCATGGAGGAGCAGCCTTCATATTCAGCAGTTTGGGAGGCCAATACTCATGGGGAAGAAACACATGCATCTTTGCAAGGAGCTTCGAAGTTTCACCAAGGTATGATTGGAGATCCATTTCTTGTCATTTTAGCAAACACCTTGGATGGTTCTACATAATTGCATGCAGGTGACCGATAACAGCAAAATGATACTGCGTTGTACAAGAACAATGATGGAAAGGAGATCTCATAGAGAGATTTCAATGGAGGTGCACTCCCACATTTTTTGGAGTGCAAGGTTCTTCAATAGTTGGAGGAGGGTTTTTCCTTCTCACAGGAACAAATTGGAGATGAGGGACATCTTCGGATGGATAGCTTCTCTCATGACTGTGGTGGAAATTCCTTGTGCCACACATATCATGATGGGAGGTTTTTTCCTACCAACTATTTGGATCCTCATAGGATCAAATTGATCCTCAGGAAATCTGTATTTCAAAATCCCATGAAATGTAGAGGTTTGAATTAGGATGAGGGTAGTCCTCAAAGGAGGAGTACTATGATGAAGGAAGGAAGGAGACATCCACACATGGTTGACTGAATTTGGTGGAGGAGGAGCATGGGGCTAGTGAGCCACTTGCAGATTTATGATACTGGGCAGCAAGAGGCTTGGCTGCACTAGTTACTCTTAAAAGAGTTTTTCCATCATTTGGCATACTCTCTTTCCAGAGGTATGAGGATGGAGAAGATGTGGCAGGATGCTGCCATCACTGAGCATAAAAAAGTATGGGTATATAGTAATGATGCAACATTCATATCATACACTGTGTCTTCATCACATATCTTATATGATGAGAGCATGAGGAAGCAGCAAAAACATTTGTTGCTGGGGTCATTCTTTGGAGAGCAAGGGCATAATTGCTCTCATTTCTTGTATGATGTTGCAAGAGTAGAAGATGGCACTATCATGGTGCAAAGGGGATACTCCTTGGCCTTTGATGGGGGATCACTTCCACTTGGGGAGGGATTCCACATTTGTAGCAAAATTATTAGAGGGTTGCCCATTTATGTTGGAGAAGATTAGGGCAACAACGTTGTGCCACCTAGAGATTATCTAGTGTCTCATGTAGAGGAAGGAGGAGCTCTTGCTCTGGGTAGAGGGATTCTTGCATATTTGCAAGTAAGTCCCCAAGATCTCAAGCATGGAGATCAAGGCACAACTCATGGTTTACATGTGCCATTTTTGAGGAGGTGTGGAACCATGGAGACACCAGGAGAAGATAGGGAGGATGACCAGCATGATGTGATGAGGAGCCCACATACCTGTCTATCTTATGTGGTTGATGCACCTAAGAGGGTGATTGGATTGCGTAGTGGAGGTATGGACATACTTGTTCATTCATATATGTAGTCACCTTTTGATGATGATGTCTCATTGCATGGAGAGATTTTGTCGGGGAACCCACTAGATCAGCAGATGATGAGAGATGCTTCACATGTTGAGGCACCATTCATTGATTTTAGGAGGGTGGAGACCTTGTGAGATAGCATTATAGTGTTGAGAGACTTGGGTAGACTCAGGGAGGAGAGACACACTCTCTCAACTTCATTTGTTCCCACGCTCATTTCATATTATGCGTTGTGGCAGAAGCAGCAAGGGAAGGTTAGCAGCCTTCCAATTTGCATCTTTGGCATGAGAAATGTCAAAGGAGGGGATGACCATGTGACAGATGCCCTTCATGAGGAATCATCAGCATTGTCACTATGGAGGATGGGTCCATGTGGGAGCTCCAAATTGTTGGTGGAGTATTCCCAGGATCATTTTTCTTGCATAACATTGACAGATCAAAATAAGAGGAGATGTAGAGATCAGGTGCAGATGGAAGAGATACTCAACTCCTTAGAGAAGTTAGCACAACCACTTCTCTTCTCTTTGAGGATGGGAGAAGATTCACTCTTGAGCCACTCCATTTGCATGAGCCAGAATTATGGTAAGGGTGTTGTTCACTTGCATGATGATGTTCATCCATTAACCATATGTGTACAGGAGGGTGATTGGATTCCACATGGTGGTGACTACCAACTCATCACATATGAGATGATTTGGGATAGCATGTTTCATAACACTGGAGAAGAGATCCTTGGAGGTCTAGAATTCATCTTGCCTCTTGAAGGAAACATTTTTGCAACCCAATATCAGCATATACTCTGTACTTATCCTAAAGTGGAGAGGAGGACAACGTGGGGTAGGATATTTTGTCTACCAAGATCAGATTTTTAGCCCACCTACATTGCGGGAGCCAAAGGTGGAAGATGATTGTCAGGAGTTGCCATGTTGGAGGGTAACACATTTTGTATGGAACATTGCTTGGGGGATGGAGGATCTACAATGGGGAGGTGTTCCTCAACATATTTCAGACTCCATTCCTTGAGTGGAGGTTTTTCCAGTTATATCCTTGCAGTTGCTTGAGGACAAGCAAAATTTGGGAGGGGAGGACTGTAATGTTCCCATTTTAGCACATGGCTAAATGGAACATTATAATTTTGATTTTATAATATTACAGCTAAATAAATGGGTAAGGAGGCCCATGATTATGAAAAACATCAATAAAATCCCTCACATTATGAAAGAGGAGCATCGTTGGAGCTTGTTTGCACACCCCATGTGTGAAAAGGGTTAATTGCAAAGAGGGTTGACCAAGTCAAACTGCACAATAGGTGGAGGTGTGGCTTGCTTCGAAAGCCTAATAAATTGCATGAGTAGGAGGAAACCCTAATGTGTGGGGTCCATGGCTAAGGAGCCTTCATTTGCATAAAAGGAGGGAAAAGCAACCATTTTGAGGTAGCTTGGATATTTTGAATTACTTTGCTTCCACAGTTGCACAACTGTGATAGCTGTGCTGTTCAGTATAAGGGATTTCTTGTTCAAGAATCTCCTCCCTTCTTGAGAAGCTCTTGAAGGATTTATCTTAATCTTCTCCACATCTTGGCTCAAGGCCAAAGCTATTCCTTTCAGTGCAATGATTCTTACAGAATGAGCCATTGTGTTGCTGGGGTTGCAATGGAGGTTCTCACATCATCATTCCGAAGCTTAAATTTTAGAGGAGGAAGATTTTATGCATCCAGGAGATCAACACGAGAGATATCAGGTCCATTTCTCATATCTGGGAAGGAGGCCAATCTCTTCCCATCACTTACAGCGTAGTTCCTCTCCTTGACTGTGCAGTTCTTGAGTGCAATTGCAGTGAGGGGTTGCATCGGAATTTTGGAGGGTGATATCTTTGGTGAAAGGATAAGCCTTTCACTCTAGATTTCCATTGGAGGAGGTTTATACACTTTGTGCAACATTATTCAGCCATCTCCTTCATGTTCTCATATTAGAGTTGTAGCTGGTCCAACAACTTTAGCATTTCAGCAGATTTTCCATTTTGTATGTATTGTAGCCAATCCCTTTAGGGATTGTTTATTGTAGTTTCCAGGGGTTGAGATCCATCTCCCCCTTCTTTATTTGAGCTTCATATTTCCATATATTCATTGTATCATTATTTTGCAGCAGTTCTCCTTCATTGACTACGCAGTCATAGTTGGGCATAATATATGTAGCAGTATATTTCATGTTCTTTGTTCTTGTGTCTTTAGAAAAGGATTTGCTTCAACTTGAGTGATCATTTCCTCAAGATCTTGTACACATTTCTGCTACCATATTATCAATGAGAAGGCTATGAGGGTTTATTGAATTTCTAAAGTTTTATACATTCACTGCTATTTTCAAGCTCATGTTTATGTATTGTTGTAGCTCATCCTTTTGAGCAAGAGCTTCCTAAGGAAGAAATATTTTCATAGCTATAGGCAGAGCCCGAGGAAGGGCCAGATAGCCTCTGGTTCTCATACTCTCTTTAGAGGTGAAATAATTTGTAAAATCCCTCTCAGTCCAACTTTGACATAGCCTTGTTCATATTTCTGACAAAGGAATAGTGGTGAAAAAGCTGCTGATTTCCATTTCAAAACATTACAGATGTCCTTTGAAAGACTAAGGGGCGACTAGAGAGAAGTACGAAACCGAATGACAACATAGATATTTTGAAGCGTGATTGTCATTGTATCTTGTATTCCATAAACTAATGTATTATTAAGTTTGTTTTAATATAAAAATATTGGCTTATACATTATTCTTCAATATTTGTTAAAAATTGTCTACACTTATGCATGTGTGATTTACTGCTTTCTATTTTCCATTGTGCAAAGTATTTCTTGTGGGATTCTTGGTTTGGTAGTGCCAGATATTCTAAGATTCTAACCTAGACCCAAGATCATGGAAATTCAACATGGCATCAAAGAGTGTCTGAGCTACTTTTGAAGATAGTGAATCAGAGTTGTGCAGAAAATAGTATAGCTTAATAGGGATTTGGTCACATTGTATGTGCCAATGTCGAAGTTGTAGGCATGTCTTCAGTATGATGACATTTTGGATGGGTTGTCTAAATATAGTCCATGGAAGGAAAGGATCAAGTTGGTCTTGCAGGTCAACATGATCTTGGAGTTCACCGAGAAATCCATCAAGAAGCCAATTGACCCAAAGGATCTGGAACTGTACGGGGATCTGGATACGAGAGTGAGATTAACAATCGTAGATGGTGTGAAGGATCCCCTAATACCTAATTTATCCAGGAAGAACATTGCACATGAGATGTGGATAGATCTTCATAATTTGTTCCAGAATAAAAACGAGAACGAGGTACTGGTATTGGAGGATAAGTTGAATTCCACCAAGATGATAAAGGGTGAAGGGGTGACTTCTTATCTAATGATATTGTCTCAGGTGAGGGATGAGACTATTTTTGTTAGTGTGAATATTTCATATTGTGATATGGTAAGGATTTACTTGAAAGGGTTCACTAACGAATGGAAGCCCTTCATCAAAGGGATCGTTGCCAAAGAAAAATTTCCATACTTGAATAGGCTATGGGACAACTTGATTCAGGAATAGTTGCAAGATTAGGATATTCATCCAACGAAGAGGGAAGATGAGGACACGACAGTTGTAGCAGGAATGAAGGCTAAGAAAAAGAATGACTTGAGTAAAGTCAAGCGTTTCAGTGGCGATATGGGCCAGTTTCATCATGATTTTTGATGAAGAATAAGGGATATGACGAGAAGAGGAAAGGGTAGTAGGTCCTTGGTGTCACCACTTCAGCTAACATAGATGATCTCACCAGGATATTGGAGGAGGAGGAATTTTCTATGATCTCTCATTTCTCGCAAAGAAAGTAGTGCATGGTACTATCAATAAGAATGGATGGTACGTGGAAAGTAGTGCATTGAAACATATGATAAGGTCACAAGAGTTTTTTGAGACTCTAGCTGAATGGGACTCGAATTTGCACATGGTGTTGGGTGAAAAGAGTTAGTTGGATATCCGAGGATCAGGTGTTGTGCCATTCAATATGGAGATAGCACGAGTGATGTTGGTCTAGGATGTACCTTTTGAACCATGACTCAAATATAGTGTGATATATATCTCGAGGATTGAGAAGAAGGGGTTTGAGGTCTTGTTCTAGTATGGGAAAGAAAGACTAGATCTAGAGGCTCTAGCTCTAATGAGATTGTACATGGAGTTAGAGAGCATGGTCCTTTTAGGTTGATGGGTAATCTTGAAAATCATGGAAATAAGAAAAAGTAGGTGGACCAGGTTCTAGAGAAGTGGATTCAGGTGCAAGCTTCAGAGGGGTAGGTACAGGTTCTATTTAAGAAGGTCCATTTTCTAGAGGCTTAGTGGGAGTTGAGTTATAGCAGGAGCTTGTAGGTTTAGAGGGAGAATTTTTAGCCTAAGAAGAGTGTGTGGTTAGTGGGGAGAAAGGGTGCTCCTAAAACTACCAAGAAGGAATCATGGAGGGATTGGAAATTGATACATGAGAAGAAGAAGAAGAAGAAGGATGCTTCCAGTGATAGAAACACTTTTGAGAGAGTCGTAGTTCATGCTTGAGGGATTTTTACAGTGGTGAGATCCAAGAGTTAGGTGAGTGTTGCGAGTAGTGATGATGATGGTGAGTTACTTCCTAGTCTTGGAAGCAACTCCCTTGATAAGAGGGAGTGTTTAATGTTTCTTAGATTTGGAGGTACTCCAAGACCTAGGCTTTGGGGTTTGGAGGGAAAAGTGCCACAAGAGTCACTTGTGGGCTTGGCACCCAAGGTAAGGGTTTTTCACCCATCATGACTTGGACCAAAACCATGTGCACATTTTGACATGTGATTGATGAGGATGATAGCCCTCGGTGAGACAAATTCAATCCATCAAGAATCATCGTATTCTGAGTTGTGGAAATGAAAATATGAATTTTTGAAGTTTATGATTGGGTTTTGCACAAATGAGTTAGGGTTTGCTTGATTAAAATAATCCTCTTAAAAGTTTTCAAGCCCATGGAGGACATTGGAAGAATCTCTTCCTATGTGTCTTGAAGGAAGGTGATGGAGGACAATTGTCCTCATCCATTTTTGCAACACAAGTACAACAAGAAGCTCGTAGAGGAGGAAATACCTTTGTACTAGGCCCCAACAAGGAGAACAAAACAACGATATTTTTTAGGGCCATTGGAAGGTAGCTGAGTTGCTGAAAGGAGGGAGGAGGTGCCTCGCTGGAGGGCTGCAACAAAGGGGACAATTTTGAGAAAGAAAATGCAAGATAATACTCCCTGAGACTAGCCAAGTAAGGGACCTCTCTGTGGTGACTAGGCCACAGAGCTGTAGGATTTGTTTTGAGGTTCAAACATCCCTAATCATGGATTTTTATGTGCCTCATCAAACAACGAGGTCACTTTCCTTGTATAAGAAAGAAGGCTTCATAATTTAATGTGGGTTTTGGGCATGATTATTGGGCTATTGTAAGTTACAGAAGGATCTCTAACCAATGACCAAAAGTATTCCCATTAAAAACACTGCAAAGATATGCATTTTCTCCACTAGTGACTTGTGTTGGGTCTATGATTTTGTTACCATATTTTGATTGGTTTTGTTTGTAGATTGTGTTGAACCTTTAGTTAAACTGAGAGGGGGGGGTGAATCAGTTTAACACATTCCTGATCTTTTAGAACTTTTCATTAAACTTATTTACACCTTCATTTCATATCCAATTTAATGTGTGAGTAATCTTAGAATGTAAGCATCAAGTGTTAGTATAATATAGCAGTAGAATTAATATGAGAGCAGCGGGTATTAAGCAGATGATACATATCAGATCAATACATAAATATCATGGACAGAGACACCAAATATAAGTGGAAACCCATAAAGGGAGAAAACCACATCTTATTATTGTTGTGATGCAAAGGCAGGCTCCAACTCCCTCTCACCACAGTTTTTCTGCAGGCACCAACATACAGGAGGCTCCAACCTCAGTTAGCTACAACTGATAGCTATCAAGCTACAACTTGATAGGGAAGCTCCAACTTCCTCAATTTATCAAACTGAATGTTTGCTGATTTACTCCAGATATCAACTATGTTCTGTATCTGCTCTTCTTCTCTTAATCTTCTCTGCTTTATTCTTCTATATTCTGCATTCTCTATATTTGCTCTCTCTCTCTCTTTTGAGCTTATCAATTTGATATTATATATAGAAATTCTCACATTTCTGTTTGTATTTCACAAGGAATTTGGAGTGAACAGTCATGACTCTTTGGTTTCTGTCTTCTTATTCCTTTTTCCAACTCATTTTTAGAATTACTACAATATGTACAAATTTCCATGCTATAGTGAGATTTTGTCTTTTCCTTAGGATACTTGCCTTCGCATCACACACAATAAAAATCATTACAACATTTACATTCACATTTTTAATTACACATTTCAATTTCACTCAGCTTGTTTTTCGGATTTTGGCTTTACTGGATTTGTCTTTTTCTGCTGCTGTTAAGAACCTATTCTGCATACACTTTGTTCACTGTCATCTGCATATTCCCTGTTTTCTATGCTTATTCACCTGTCCAACTCATTCCTGTACATATTCATGTTCACCGAACTTTCATCTCTGTATGCTTTCCTCTTCTTTTCCTTTTCCATAATTGCATTCAAGTTTCATGCCCAATCATTTCCCAATCCGGGCAATCTCACACTTCTCTTTAATTCCACGCTGGCAAATTCAATTAAATTTAAATATGAGAGTGTTAATATCTCAAATCTCTGAGATTTGAGATATTAATCCCAAGTCCCTTATGTTATGCACTCTATATCAATGCATATATTCCTCACTATAGTTAGCAGTAGAGCCGCAACCCAACGTTATGCCAGACCATACTTTTATTATTATGTGCTTGTGTATAACTCAACGACCATATGAATATTCACACAGCATTCGAATGTTTCCATATATGCACATTCGCTCATACATAAATACTAACTTTAATAAAAGGTTAACCGTCGCTTATATATATCATCGCATATAATCCCAACTTTGGATTAAACCCATAAAACTTAATACATGTTTGATTGGGCCCCACACATGCAATCAATAACCAATCAACCACATGCACCGCACCTTTGTTAATTCACGCACCCATCCGACAGTCGTTACCACGATCCCTTACCTCATGCAATCCGATGGATTTCGCTCGACCAACATGCGTGAATGATAATGAGCGATGGATGAACTTTAACGGGCGGTTTTCCAACCTCGCCTATGCCACGTGTCAATAGTCCTGTGGAATCACTGCCCAACCAAAGATTACCACTTATTCTCCTAAAGCGGTGCGAAGAGGGGCAACCCACCTTGTAAACCCGCTCGTGGTTTTGCTACAGTGATTGACTGCGGTTGTACATCTAGTTTTCACTCTCCTATGTATATTCTCGTTTATTAACTCCGGGTTTAATCTCCAGTTGAGAAATTCAATTAACACGAACAAAAAGTGGGAATTCAGAGTTAAGTGACCAATGATTTCTCTACAATAACAGTTGTGGCTCTGCCTCTGCCGCTTCTGTCACTCTGCCTCTAGCTCTGTCTCCATATTTGCTTCCTCTACCTCTGCCTTTCTCCTTTATATTCATTTCCTCTTTGCTGCCTCCACTGTCTGTCTTTGTATCCTTGTAACTGTTCCTATTTCTACATCTGCTACCTCCTTTGCCATCAATGACAACATTTCCAACAGTCTCCCCCTTTGGCATTGATGGCAATACATTTTCTCTGTTTGCCTGCTCTTTCTCCTATTGTTTTCTCTTCCTCCCCCTTTGACATCAATGGCAAAGGGTAGCTTTTTGCATTCCCTCTCTCTGAGTTATGTTTAGGCCCTCTTCTGCTGACTTTGTAACACGCTGCTCCATAGTGATGTATAAGACTTGTTGAGAGAACACTTTGAGGATTATCGAATTTGAATATACACTGTAAATTGAACAGTTCTTTCACTTGTATAGAGCTAAAAGTGAGAATAATGATACTTCATAGAATACATTGTATCATCTTTATCTAGTCAGAGATGTATAATCACTACTCGTCTTTTATGTTTTAGATTCTTAATATAATGTTTCAGAACACAATATTGATCCTTTTGCTCTGTAATTGTCCTTTTGATGCTTGAATAATGCAGATAACTTTAGGATAATAACTTGGTGTTCTTTTGCCTTAATCCTTTGATCCTGAGGACCTGATTCATGCTTTCCTTGCTGGCTGTTCTCCCCCTGGAATGGTATTTTAGTTTTTGTTTTTGTTCTCCCCCTGAAATTGTGCTTTCTCTTTATATCAGAGAGTAGCATCTGCACCCCTAGTTTATCTCTCAAATATTGAAATGGTTCTCTAGCAAGAGGTTTGGTAAATATATTTGTTGTCTGTTATTTTGTTGGTACATATTCCAGCTTTACTATCTTCTGAGCCACTTGTTCTCGGAGGAAATGATACTTGATTGGAATATGTTTAGTTTTTGAGTGAAGTACAGGATTTTTAGATATACTTATAGCACTTGTATTATCACATTTGATTGAGATAGGTTCATCAATGCTTACCTTCATGTCTTGAAGAGTTTGCTTCATCAACATGACTTGTGTACAACATGCTTCTGCTGCTATATATTCTGCTTCAGCCGTAGACAGAGAGATGGATGTTTGTTTCTTACTTAACCATGCCACCAGACTTTCGCCTAGATAGAAAGCACCTCCACTTGTACTTTTCCTGTCATCAACACAACTGGCCCAATCTGCATCTGTGTATGTTGTTAAAGTGAAGCTTTTGCCTTTAGGATACCAAAGTCCATATTGTGTTGTTCCTTGTAGATATCTGAGTATTCTTTTTACTGCCAGAAGATGGTTTTGTTTAGGTGCTGCTTGATATCTTGCCACTAGTCCTACTGCTAGCATGATGTCTGGTCTTGATGCTGTCAAATACAGCAAGCTTCCTATCATGGATCTGTAGAGTTTTTGATCTACATCTACAGTCCCATAATCAGCACACAGCTTGCATCCCGTGATCATGGGTGTTGTCACAGGTTTACAGTCCTCCATTTTGAATTTTTTTAGCATTTCTTTTAAGTATTTTTCCTGAGAGATGAAGGTGCCTATGTTCTTTTGTTGAATTTGCAGTCCCAAGTAGAAACTGAGCTCTCCAATCATAGACATTTCAAACTCTGTTTTCATCTCATCAGCAAACCCTTTTGCTAGTTCATCTTTTTTTCTTCCAAACATAATGTCATCAACATACACTACAACAATCAAGAGTTCATTTTCATGGGCTTTTATGTATAGATTGCTGTCTACTCCACCTCTCTTAAAACCTTGTTTTTGAAAATATTTATCCAGTCTTGAGTACCAAGCATGAGGAGCCTGTTTCAGTCCATATAGGGCCTTCTTTAGTCTGCATACATAGTCTTCTTTGTCTGTCAATGAGAAGCCTTCTGGTTGTTCCATGTACACTTCTTCTTCTAGATCTCCATTAAGAAAAGCAGACTTTACATCCATTTGATATACCTTCAAGTCTTGGTAGCATGCAAATGCCAGGAACATTCTGATAGCTTCCATTCTGGCTACAAGGGCAAATGTTTCTTCATAATCAAGTCCTTCAATTTGTGAGTATCCTTTGCAAACCAGTCTGGCTTTATTCCTGATTACTTCTCCTTGCTCATTCATTTTGTTTTTGAATACCCATTTTGAACCAATGATATTCTTCTCAATTGGTCTAGGAACTAGTTCCTAGGTATTGTTCTTCTCAATTTGGTCCAATTCTTCATTCATTGCTTTTACCCAATACTTGTCCTTGCTGGCTTCTTCAAACTTCTTTGGCTCTATTTGTGATAACATTTCTATGTATACTTCTTCTGTCTGTTCAGCTAGCTGCCTTCTTGTTTGCACTCCTACACTCTTGTCTCCTATGATTTGATCTTCTGGATGGTTCTTTTGAGTGTATCTTGAGGGGGTTTTTGAGTTCAGTTCAACATTTTCTGATGTTTTGCTTGTTTCTTCATCATCTTGGTCCTCTTCTTCATGATTTTCAGGATGGCTACTGCAATCTATATATCTTGTCTTATTTGGAAGTTCTTCATCAAATCTTACATCAATACTTTCTATAATTTTTCGAAGAGTCTTGTTGTAGCATCTGTATCCTTTACTCTTGGATGCATATCCTAAGAGTATTCCTTCATCTGCTCTTGCATCAAACTTCCCCAGATTTTCATCATTATTATTTATGTAGCACTTGCTACCAAAGACTCTAAAGTTCTTGATTGATGCAGGTTTACCATGCCATAGCTCATAAGGTGTCTTATCACTGTTAGGTCTTAAATGAGCTTTGTTTAGAATATGTATTGCTGTGTGTACAGTTTCTGCCCAAAAGGTTTGAGTAATGTTACTCTCTTGCATCATAGCTTTGGCCATTTGTTGTATAGACCTGTTTTGTCTCTCTGCTACTCCATTCTGCTAAGGTGTCCCTGCAATGGTAAATTGTTGCTTTATTCCATGTTCATTACATAGGTATGCAAAGTCATAATCTGTGAATTCTCCTCCTCTATCTGATCTGATACATTTTAGCTTGCATCCAGTTTGATTTTCTGCTAATGCTTTGAATGTCTTAAACTTTTCCAGTGCTTCTGATTTTTTCTTGAGAAAACCAACCCATGTCATTCTGGAGAAATCATCTATTATCAGCATGAAGTAGGATTCTCCACCTGGTGTCTTAGTTCTAGCAGGTCCACACAGGTCCATGTGCACAAGATGGAGTGGTCTTCTTGTTGATAGCTCATATAAAGGATGTGCGAGTCTGTTTCCCCAATTGAAAAGATTTGCATATGTTATTTGAAGGCCTTTTTATTTCTGGCATATCTCTGACAGCTTTCTTCTTGCTCAGTCTGATGATATGGTCGAAGCTGAGATGTCCCAATCTCCTATGCCATAACCATGACTCCTCAAGTTTGCTAAGATGGAAGGCTTCATCCTCCTCTTTTACTATGTAAACATTACTCTCTGTTCGAACACCTTTGAGCAGAGTCTTTCCTGTTGTGCTTGATCTGACTTCACAATCTTGTGCTCTAAAGAGAACTTCACAGACTTTGTCACACATCTGACTGACACTCAGTAAATTTTCTTTCAGCCTATCTACAAATAGTACATCTTGGGCCTTTCCTCTTCCATTATCTATGCTGACCGAGCCTTTTCCCTTGATCTTACCTGATTTCTCATTGCCAAAAGTAACATTGCCAGATTTATTTTCATCGAGAGTTATAAACTTGCTTTTGTCTCCAGTCATATGTTTTGAGCAGCCACTGTCTAGGTACCACTGGCTTTTCAGGTCTTGAGCAGTTAGGGCCAGGTCACATTTATTCTCCTTCTTTATCCACTGGAAGCACCCTTTTGTTTGGTATCTTTTGTGGGATGATGGACTACATTTTCTTAGAGGACATTTAGAAGGTATATGTCCAACTTGATTGCATACACAACATTTGATCATAATTTTTGCAGATTTATGAGTATGAACAAAATTTCTTTGAATCATAAACCTCCTTGAGGTGTTAAACATCAATCTTTGTCCATACTTTCTACACTCAATGATTTTATGACCAAATTCCTTACAATAAAAGCAGTAACCATAAAAGCTATTTGCATACCTGATGTAAGGTTGTCTCTTCCATTTTTTTGCTTGAGGCAGTCTCTTTAATGTTTGCATCTTTTGCTGGTTTGAATTACTCCTTCTTGCATGACAATATGCAGCAATGTGTCCCAACTTGTGGCAGACATAACAGGTGGCATTCTTCATTGGAGGGAAGAATCTTCTTTGATGGTTTCCAAATTTTACATATTCAGGGGTCTTAGTATTTATTACATTCTTTGCTACTAGTGGTTTCTTCTAATCTCTGTCTCCCTTATTGCAGATTTCTTCTTTTGTAGGAATTGTTTGAGCTACTTCATCATTCTTCTTTGCTTTTACAAAAATAATCTCTTTGTCAACCTTTTCTTTTCCTTTACTTGATTCTCCTTCATAGCCTATTCCAGTCTTTATCATAGGGGATCTTTGAGCAACCAAAATTTCATTCAACTTAATAGAGCTTGTTGTTTGGGAAGAGTTTATAACCACTTTCCTTTGAGCATTTTCTAATTTCTTTCTGAGACATACTACTTCTTCTTCTAACTTTTCTTGTTCTTGAATTTTTTCTTTGATTTGCTTAAGTAACATGCCCTCTATCTTCTTGGCTTCTTCAAGCTCTATTTTTAGCTTCTTAAGGACTTTTGAATTCTGTTCTTCTCGTACATATTTGAGGAGAATGTCCTTTTGTTTTCTGCATTTCAGTTTGAGTCTATCAATCTCTTCTAGAGCACTTCTTAGCTCCCCCTCAAGGTCGACTTCACTTTCTTCTTCTTCATCTTCTAGCAGGAGACCTTCAAGATCTTCTATGGCCATCAATAAGAATTCAGAGGTTCCTTCTTCACTTGAGGATTCATCTGAATCTTCAGATGTACTGCTGTTTTGTTGAGCATAGAAGGATTTTCTGTTGAACTTCTTTCCTTTCTGCCAGTTCTTTGATTTATTTTTCTCTGACTCTTGAGCCTGATTCCTTACTTTCTTGTGAGGACACTTAGCAACATAGTGTCCAACTCTTCCACAGTTAAAGCACTTGAAAGGAAGTTTACCTTTGTATTTACCTGAGCCTCTATCCAGTTTCTTGACAAATTTTGCTTCTTCTTCATCTGAGCAAGAGCATATTTCTTCCTCTTCTTCTTTCTTCTTTTCTGTTTTAAAGGCTGCTTCCCTCATACTTGGCTTCTTCTGTGGGAGCCTCATTTCATAGGCTGTTAGATTTCCAAGTAGCTGGTTCATGGTCAAGGTCTCCCAATCAGCTGTTTCTTCTATTGCAGACACCTTTGGATTAAACCTGGATGGAAGAGATCTTAGAATCTTTTGCACAATTATACTTTCTGGAATTTTTTCTCCAAGAGCTTTCATATTGTTAATAATTTCTACAGCTTTTAGGAAGAAACTGGCAATGTCTTCATCATCATTCATTTTTAAGTTCTCAAACTGGGCTCTATAGACTTGAAGTTTGGCAGTCTTTACTTTCTTGTCTCCCTCATGTATGTTCTCAAGAGTATCCCATATTTCTTTGGCAGAGTCTTTGTGAATTACTTTAATAAACTCTACTTCACATAATCCATTCAAGATGGCATTCATGGCTTTTGCGTTAGCCACAAAATCTTGTTTTGTTTCTTTCTCTGTGTCAGTTGCCTTTGGGGCATATCCTAATTCCACTGCAGCCCAGACTTCTATTCCTAAAGACATTATGTATGTCCTCATTTTGATTTTCCAGAAAGCATAATTTTCACCAGTGAAGAAAGGGGCTTTATTGGTTGAGCATCCTTCTTTACTAGCCATCTTGGGAACCTAGGATCTCCTTTCAGTTGTTAGACTTGAACAAAGGAACCGGCTCCGATACCAATTGTTGAACTCTTAGTTAAACTGAGAGGGGGGGGGGGTGAATCAGTTTAACACATTTATAGTCTTTTTAAACCTTTTATTCAAACTAACATACATCTTCATTTCATGTCCAGCTTAATATGTAAGAATTTTAGAATATGAGAAGCAAGTATTAATATAATAGAACAACAAACTTAAAATGAGAGCAGCGGGTATTAAGCAGATGAAATAAATCAGATCAACACATAAACATCATGCATAGAGACACCAGATATAAGTGGAAACCCATAAAGGGAGAAAACCACATCTTATTATTGTAGTGATGCAAAGGCAAGCTCCAACTCCCTCTCACCACTATTTTTCTGCAGGTACCAACCTACAGGAGGCTCCTACCTCAATTCTGCAAGTTACAACTTGCAAGGAAGCACCAACTCCCTTCAATTTTCTGCAGGCACCAACCTACAGGAGGCTCCAACCTCAATCAGCTACAACTGACAGCTATCAAACTGCAACTTGATAGGAAAGCTCCAACTTCCTCAATTTAACAAACTGAATGTTTGCTGATTTACCTAAGATATCAGCTCTGTTCTGTTGCTTCTCTTTCTGCTCTTCTTTTCTTGATCTTCTCTTCCTTATACTTCTATACTCTGCCTTCTCTTTATTTTCTCTCTCTCGCTCTCTTGAGCTTATCAAAATGATATTATATATAGAAATTCTCACATGACTGTTTGTATTTCACAAGGAATTTGGAGTGAACAGTCATGAATCTTTGGCTTCTGTCTTCTTATTCCTTTTTCCAACTCATTTTTAGAATTACTACAATATGTACAAATTTCCATGCTATAGTGGGATTTTGTCTTTTCCTTAGGATACTTGCCTTTGCATCACACACAATAAAAATAATTACAACATTTACATTCACATTTTTAATTACACATTTCAATTTCACTCAGCTCCTTTTCTGGATTTTGGCTTTACTGGATTTGTCTTTTTTCTGCTGCTGTTAAGAATCTGTTCTGCATACACTTTGTTCACTGTCATCTGCATATTCCCTGTTTTTTGTGCTTATTCACCTGTCCAACTCAATCCTGTACATATTCCTGTTCACCGAACTTTCATCTCTGCATGCTTTCCTCTTCTTTTCCTTTTTCCATAATTGCATTCAAGTTTCATGCCCAATCATTTTCCCAATCCAGGCAATCTCACACTTCTCTTTAATTCCACGCTGGAAAATTCAATTAAATTTAAATATGAGAGTGCTAATATCTCAAATCTCTGAGATTTGAGATATTAATCCCGAGTCCCTTATGTTATGCGCTCTATATCAATGCATATATTCCTCACTATAGTTAGCAGTAGATCCGCAACGCAACGTTATGCCAGACCATACCTTGACTATTATGTGCTTGTGTATAACTCAACGACCATATGAATATTCACACAACATTCGAATGTTGCCATATATGCACATTCGCTCATACATATATACTAACTTTAATAAAAGGTTAACCGTCGCTTATATATATCATCGCATATAATCCCAACTTTGGATTAAACCCATAAACCTTAATACATGTTTGATTGGGCCCCACACATGCAATCAATAAAAAATCAACCACATGCACCGCACCTTTGTTAATTCACGTGCCCATCCGACGGTCGTTACCACGATCCCTTAACTCATGCAATCTGACGGATTTCACTCGACTAACATGGACGAATGATAATGAGCGATGGACGAACTTTAACGGGCGGTTTTCCAACCTCGCCTATGCCACGTGTCAACAATCCTGTGCAATCGCTACCCAACCAAATATTACCGCTTATTCGCCTAAAGCAATGCGAAAAGGGCTAACCCACCTTGTAAACCCGCTCGCGGTTTTGCTACAGTGATTGACCGCAGTTGTACATCTGGTTTGCACTCTCCTGTGTATATTCTCGTTTATTAACTCCAGGTTTAATCTCCGGTTGAGAAATTCAATTAACACGAACAAAAAGTGGGAATTCAGAGTTAAGTGACCAACGGTTTCTCTGCAATAACAGTTGTGGCTCTGCCTCTGCCGCTTCTGTCACTCTGCCTCTGGCTCTGTCTCCATATTTGCTTCCTCTGCCTCTTCCTTTCTCCTTTATATTCATTTCCTCTTTGCTGCCTCCATTGTCTGTCTTTGTCTCCTTGTAACTGTTCTTTTTTCTACATCTGCTACCTCCTTTGCCATCAATGACAACATTTCCAACAGCTTGTGGGAGCCAATTTGAAGGCCTGATTTGGTGATCGAGAACCTTCATAGGTGAAGATATTGTAGTGGAAGAATTAGGTTTCATTGATATGATGGAGGGAAGTGTTTTGGCTACAAAAATTATCCCTAGACAATCTATCTTGAAGTCAAAAACAAGAGCGGAAGGTTGGGTGAAGTTTGGTGCCTTATGAGTAGCTCTTTAATGGCTGAAAGAGGCTACTAGAAGGTATATTGGAGCTAAGGTATTGGCTTGCCTAGAGAGCATATTGGATCAGCCCATGTACATGCAACATAAGTGACTTGCAGCAGTGTTATGTAGCAACCCTCTTGTATTATCTACGTGTTTTCCTTTGAAAGACTAAGGGGCGACTAGAGAGAACTATGGAAGTGAATTAATGGTAGGATAAGATACGACATAGAGTTTGTGCAATGTGATTGTCGTTGTATCTTGTATTCCATAGAATGTTGTATTATTCAGTTTGGTTTAATATAAAGAATATTGGGTTGTACCTGATTGTACAATTTTTGTTAAATTTTTTCTACACTTGTGCATGTGTGATTTACTACTTTATATTTTTCATAGTGTAAAGTATTTTTTTTTTAGATTCTTCATTTGGTAGTGTAAGATATTCTAAGATTCTAACCTAGAACCAAGATTGTGGAAATTAAACAAGAAGAAGCAATCCAAGGAAAGAAGGAAAAAGTTCAAAACTAGCATCTCTCTCCCACGCGTACGAAGCTACAACTACTGCAGGAAGGGCTGAAATTGAAAACCTGCAATGAAGGCCAAAATTATTGCTCGGGGTTGAAGTAGCTGCTGAAAGGTCGAAGTTTTTTGTTGGAAGTTGTACAAGGAAATTTCTTCAAAAGTAAGGTTCACTTTCTCTTGGACGGGTCATTGTCTTGGTTGCAAGGGTTTGGAATTTTTCATTTTATGTTTCTACAAGAAGAGAAGAATTACTTCTGGGTTTTCCTCTCTAAGAGAGGTTTTGGCCCTGGCTAATAGCCTATATCCTATGTCCATTTCTGTTATTTATCTTCGTATTTTGGTAGATGTTTTATTATAATAATACTATAATAATCAAAATAAGAATAAGCAAACTATAAATACTACAACTTGAAGTAAAGAACATCATAAATAGTTATCAAAGTAAAGAGAAATCACCCCAATCTAGCTACGCTAGATTTCTCAACATGGTATCAGAGCTAAGGTGACAAGGGAAAGGTAGCTTGAATATCACTCAATAAAATAAGGATACATAACGGCCAAATACAAAAGAAGAGCACCGAGGACTAATAATCACTTCTCAAAGACTCTATCATCTTGAAGGAAGGACTCTTGTAATTAGAAAGGAAGACCTCAAGGACCCTACCTCCATATCAAAGAAATAAGGACTCTACACACTTGAAGTAATCTTGGAAGCCTCCACATTCTAAATTATCAACCAAAGGAAGAAATAATATAACGTCATCATCATCAAATAAATCAAATTTATCTCCCTCAGATTGAAGGAAAGATCATATCTCAAAAATCTTTAAGGGAAGAAGAACAAGTCTCCTTATCTTGAAGAAGAACCATTTCTATTTTGAAGAAGGAAGATCAACCATCCTTATAAGGCTCACAAGAAGACATCATCATCAAGAAGGATTCTAGTGGAAGGCATCATTATCAAGGAGGCATATTCATTTAATAAGTGTGTGCTTTATATTTTATGTCTCAATCTACAAACCAAATGACTACTTTATGCAAGGAGAATAATAAACTTGTTGGGACATCAAACTATCCTACATGGAACAAGAGAATAGATTTCATCCTCGTAGAAAATGTAGTTATTGAATATGTCAAGGGATAAATCAGAAAAACTCTACAAGAAAAATCTAAATAATTATCAAAGTATATGAAATGAGAAGTAAGGGATCAAAGGATCATCATTGAATTGATCAAGGATTCTCTCATTCCATATGTAGCAAAATTGAAGATATCAAAAGAAATATATGACAAGTTTGTGGAATTTTTATTTTCAAGTAACATAAGAGAAATAATATATTTAAGTAATGAGATATACAAGATAAAAGTATCAAAGGAAGAATGGGTAGCCGCACATCTCATGAAGGTATCTCAAATAATAGATCAACTACAAGAGCTAGGAGAAACTATGTCAGATCTAGAAATGACAACTCTTGTACTCAATGCACTACTAGATGAGGGGAATATTTGTATCAAGAATCTATGGAAATAATAAAACTACTCTATTATATGTTATATGGCCATTATGTAAGATTGAAGAAAAAATATTAAAGGAAAAGTTTGATGTTGGATCAAATGAGAAAACACAAGAATTTGAAACTATGACAAGGAATAAAGGAAAGTATACAAAATTTGAATCTCGAAAGAAATTTCAAAATAAAATTAACATGTCTAAGATTCAGTGCTATGAATGTAATGAATATGGGCACTTCAAAAGGAATTTTCCTAAACTCAATAAGGGAAACATGAAAATAAAGGAAAGAAGTGAAGCCCATGTGATCGAAGAAGTAGAAGAATTAGAAGAGAAGAAGTCAAAGAAGGAAGAAGTAAAGGAACTCTACTATTAAATTGTACCTCACATACATTTAGTTTATTTTTAATTATATAGAATTTAACAAGTAATGTTAGGAAGCATTGGATAAGATGAATTATAGAATAATTGAGATGACATCATAGAAGCATGAAAGGATAGAAAATGTAGCAGTTTGAATGGTTAAAGCAAGTCATCTAGAAAGATATAAAGAAAATAGTATCATCACACCTCATCATCATTACTAAGAAGCATTTGGAAAATAAGGATCATCAAGATCCTCTAACGAAATATTTTTTAAAAGTTTCAACTCTACTTAGAAGAATCAAGTGTCACATTCTGCCTAGTGTGGAATCCACAGTTTAGAAGGATGAAGGTATGGTACAAGAGAAGTGCAACATGACACTTTAGTTGAAACATTTTCATCTTCAAGTAAATAAAAGGAAGCTTCCAAAGGAAGTCTAGATGATCACATGAAGGAATGGGTATGCATATATTTGTTAACTTTTATAGATGAATAAAGCCATGCCATCACTTAATTGTAGATATAATGGTTAGAATTCTCTATGATGCAGTCGTAGCTACAAATTAACTTATATAGTTGTGGAATTGTGGGTTAGGACCCACATAACTCCCTTTATATGCAGCAAGGAAAATATCAAATTAAAATACATACATACGCGAAAATGATCAACAACGTTGTTAACCATATAATGCTTATATAACCCAAAACACATACATATACATTGGAGCAAAACTCTTAGGGTCCCACAATATATCAGCCAATCACAACAAACTAATACTTTGCCATTAACATACATACATATACGAAACAACAACGGAGTTTTATAACATTCGTAGACCAACCAATAACCCGACATAATGCCGAAACCCAAATAAAATTCCAACATGCGGGAGTTCCTTCCGGAGGGACCCACACACTTCACCCTTCACCCAACATACAATTTAACATAACACTAAATCTTACAATCTGCGATCTGCACTCTTGCGCTGGGCTAACACATGGTCCTCCCCATTTTGCATCACAAATAAAATCCTTTACCATGCGAAGACCTTAACCTTAACTTTTAAATGTTGCGATGTGCAAAATCGCTTCCACTGCACTTTCAATCTCCTTCGTTCAATCCCTAATGGATCTGAAGGTCTGCGCTACACCTCCGCTATACCACCTCACATCAAAAATCAAATTATTTAACTTGAGGACTAGACCATAAACATTTTCCCTTAGCGATGTGTGATATTTCTCCTCTTGCAATGTGATCTTCAATCATTGATCGGTTCGATCCAATAGTCCTCGTCATGCCTACAAATACGATTGATATTCTTTGTGGTTAATACAATAATACTTTAAATAAAAGGAATGTATAAAAACTAAGGCATCGTTACGCCTGTAATCTGATCAAATCTCTTTGTCTCCCATCTGTCGGCCTCTTCCCTAACTCTGTCTATACGAAGTTCACAGGAACTTCGTCTTCCTGCTCAATCTGTTTATTCATCAACAGAAAATAATACGCTTATGTAATAACACATAAATGTAATATTTAACTTCGAGAGGGAAATAAAACCAACGGGTTGGAACAAAGATCTCGATCACAATCCAAAACACTTGGAATTTATTTATAAAGAAAAATACATAGAACCAAGCCCTGAGATGGATGTTTTTTTTTTTAATTTGTTCCTACTCTTTGTTCAAACCTCTCTCACACCTATTTCCCTCTCGTTCTCTCTTTGTTTTTCTCTATGGAAGGAAGAACCCCAAAATGGTGGATTTGGTTTTTTATGCCTTCTCCCAAAATCCCAATATGGTTGAGAAATTGTTATTTAGTTCTAGAATAGTTTATTCAAATAAATTCCTAACTAATCCTAATCTAACTATTATTTTAACCTACATATTACAGTGTCTGTGTTAGCCCAAATTAGCTTTAAACAAAATACTTAAAAGTAAAGTCTTCATATTATTAGGATTGTTAGTCCTCTTCCCAAGCCACAACATGTGATCACCTTGTCACATTGGTGACTCTGCCTTAATTCTCCTACATAAGACTCCCAAGGTAAAAGAAATCATGACCTCCTGGTCATGTTTATTCAATGCTTGAATCTTCCAAGATTCCAAACTCTATTTTGCTGCTATCCATAAGATGAATTGTCTTAACCATTCTTTAGCTGCAATACTCTAGGCTTCAATACTTTGTATTGTAGTGCTCCACTGCTTCTACCTTCTCTTTTCTTCACTTTCCAAACAGTTCCACAGTGGACTACTTTCTTCACTTTGTTGTAACTCTCTTAGGAAGTTGAATTAACTCCCATAATTCATCTATGGTTTCTTGCAATTCAATCTTCTGTTGTAATCTAATCTTCTTCTTTTTTCAGTCCTCTGCCAACACATTCTACTACACTCTATCCCAGAAATTGCTGCAAATATTACTCTAGACATTTTTGCCACTGAAACTTCCTGAATATCCCTGAGGATATATCCCTTTGCAACATCACTCTTCTTTTCCTTTTTTTCAAATTTATCGTCAAAAAGTAAATTTTCTTCTAATTCTATGACTGCAATAATATATTTGTTCACTCTTTCCTATATACTAGTTAACATAATTAATTTTGGAAAACTAGTATCTGTCTCTATTTCAACTACATTTTGAAACAGTCCCATCTTATTGTCTGCAATCTCTTTCTCTTGCTCAAATTATTTCAGCAAGAAACTCAACCATTCACTAATTACTTGAATCCCTTCAAGTACCTCTTAAGTATGTTGTATTATAGTTTAAACATAACTCTCTTCCTCTTCATTGACAACATTCCATCGTTGTCCTTCTGCTTATTGACTAGTCCTAATAGTCAATTCAGTATTTTTCCACTTCTAGGACTGGATTTCCTTTACCCTAAGACATAACTGCCTCACTTTCATCTTTAACCAGAATAAAATTCTGATTCTCTATTTCTATGGCAATCCTAAATGTCCTTGCAATAATCTTCCTTTGGCTATTTAAGCAAGCCAATTCCTCTTTCTCCTCATCAAGAAAAAATTTCACCTCATGAGGAATTACTGCCTCATCTCCATTAAAGTTACTCCCTTAATTAAATAAGGCATTTATAAATTCCTTCTACTGCAACAACTCATTTTTTTCTTCATTAGAAAGGCACTCTTCATCATACCTTGCTTGAAAATTTTCTTCTTCATTATACATTGCTAGATAAACTTCAGCTTTACTTGAGACAATTCCAAAAGATGGACTGTCTTCTACACAATCTGCAAACACATTCAAATTGTCAGCATTAAAATCACAAGACCCAGTGGTCTTATTTGATGACTCAATTATCAAATCTTTCTCTTGCTATTCTAAGTCACTTTCAGGACTCAGAAAGTCTTCACTAGTCTTATTTTTAGCTTTCTCAAGCATAACATATGAATGATTGATATCATCTTTTTCCTCTTTCTGTTCTTGGTCACCATCATAAGCCAAGTCCTTCTTGTTTTTAGCTTTCATAGTAGGCTTGAAATCATTTATTTCACTTAACTGTACATGTGCATGTACATGAGACTCAGGTGTCTCATTTTCTTCTTGAATAGAATTTAGATTATGTCCCTTCCCTTTATATTTTATCACAACATCAACAAATTGTATTTATTTACCTATTTCACCTGCATACATACGATAATAATTTGTTTCAAAGCCATAAGGATCCGTATCCTCTATTTTTTTTTTCAAACTTCAACTCTTTCCGTTGGTTCTCATCCTTGTAAGGATCCGTGAAACCATGAGCTAGTCTCATATCTTCATCCTCATTACTACTATCACCAAGAATAGACCCTTGCTCAATTTCACATAAGTAAACCTATTCCTCGACACACATCCTATGTTGTAACTTAGGTCCTCTGAGTTCTTCTTCTAGATGAATTCTTGTATCAGATCTCAGCCTGCTCTACAACTGACTCCACTTGAATATTTTCTTCTGAAGAACCCAACCATAACTTTCGTGTTCCACATTCCCTTGTATGAATTCTCTCAACACTTCTATTTTCACTTTTATCTCATCTAATTCTCTATCAGGTTTATTCTTACTTGATCTTTCATAATCTCCATTAGAACCTTTATTATGACCATCAGTAGCCATAGTCTTATTTCCTCTATGAACTCCTCTTTATTCTTCATGGATTACAAACAATCCATCTATATAAGCTGACTCCATCAACCTGTCTGTAGATACCACACCAATATTTTCCATGCTTAGTCTTTTATTGGAATATCTGCTGAATCCTCTCTCCTGATTGTGACACCTCTTTATATCTTTTAGATAACCATCCATGGTCATCTCTTGTTCTTCCAGCTGTGGAATAATCCTGATCCACTTTGTGAACTACAACAAACCTCTTTTATCTTCTTCATTCTCTTCAATGTCTCTAACCACATGCTCAAAGAACTCCTCTATATCTTTTGAGAATTCAGACACATCTTCTAGGAATTCCATTTCTTCATCATATGTTATGATCACTGCATATTCATTTTGCCCTTTATCTTTCATGACAATTTCTAATGGTTTATCTTCACCCTTCATACTTACAATTTCTTTAATGCGCCTTCTATTAGTATTACTATCATTTTCTTCAAAAAATAATCTATGTTCTAGTTCATATGCAAGAACTTTCCCTTCATATTCTGCTTCTCTGAGTAATGCTTCTTCTTCTTGAGCATTTAGCCTATTCTCCCTCTTCATGTATAGCCCATGAAACTTCAATTCATTCCTCATAATCCATCCACACCTCTGGTCTTCAACACTCCTCTGTAGCAACTCCATCAATAGATCAATATGGGTTTTCATCTTAGCTATTTCTCTCTCATATTCTTCATCAGTCATATGCTTCCATATGCCATTTTTCTTGTCATACTCACTTTGTGGTTTCCTCCTGAACCTCTGATATGACTTCAATAGTCATATTTTTTTATTTCTTTCACCCTCTATGAGTTGCACTAGCCTCTGCAGTAACAGTTCCTCCTGCTACAACTTACCTCATCAAAAATACTTTATACTTGTTCTTTTGGCAAGTATGGGTACTCAATCTAGAACCCTCCTTGAGCACTCCTCTATGCTCCTTCTAGGATTACTCTCACAACTCATCTGCACTTGAGAACACTACCGTCCTATTATATTTCAACCTCAGCTGGAATATTAGGTTCAGAACACACTTATTTTTCCTCCTAGAAAACCATTTCTAGCTTCCTTCATTGCTTCCCTTAAAGGTTGTAATCTTCTTGCTGAGATGTTTTCACTCCTACTGCTGCCTCTATTAAAATCTTATGCTCCTCTTATGAGTGTGATAATTTAATTTTATGTTCTATAATCCAAAATAAGACTGAAACCAAAAATTATTACCTTATTTTCTGTGCTATTTCTTCATCCATGCTACTGTAGCTCTTATGACTTTTCATAAGCCTTCAGTCCACAGTCTTACCTCACTCAATTAGAATCACTGGGAAATATTTCTCAACTTTTCTTAGTTCAAATTCCTTCACATCGCCTCTCAGATATTATTGCTCTTATACCAATTGATGTAACTGTAGCTGCAAATTAACTTATATACTCGTGGACATGTGGGTTAGGACCAACATAACTCACTTTATACACAGCGGGGAAAATATCAAATTAAAATACATACATATGCAAAAATTATCAAGAATGTTCTTAACCATATAATGCTCATATAACCCAAAACACATACATATACGTAGGACCAGACCTCTCAGGGTCCCACAATATGTCAACCAATCAAAACAGACTGTTACTTTACTGTTTACCAACATACATACATATGTGAAACAATAACGAAGTTTTATAACCTTCACAAACCAACCAATAACCTGATCCAATGTCGAAACCCAAATAAAATGCCAACACGTGGGATTTCCTTCTAGAGGGACCCACACACTTCACACTTCACCCAACATACAATTTATCTTAACACTAAATCTTACAATCTGCGATCTGCGCTCTTGCATTGGGTTAACACGTCGTCCTCCCATCGCAAATAAAATATTTTACTGTGAAAATACCTTAACCTTATCTTGTAAATGTTGTGATGTGTGAAATTTCTTCCACTACGCTTTCAATCTCATCCGTGGAATCCCTGCTGGATCTGACAGTACACACTGCACCTCCTATTATGTGGAGTTATGGATTATGGATAAAGCACATTCCCTAAACATGGTGCGCATTTCGAGCAACAGATTAAAGACTTTGAAGATAATTTTCCTAACAGTAAATAGACACAAAGAATAGATTAAGAAACTTACTTGGAATCCAAGCGCTTCCTATTATCCTTCTGTCGCTCTTGTTGTAGCTTCCAATCCAAGCTAGATCGCCAAAATATTTCATGCAAGTATGAACACTAAAAAACAAAGAGATTGCAATATACAGATGGCTATTTACATTAATTAGTTAAATAAATGAAACATGAAACATATATATTACATGAGAATCCATAATAGGAAATACATAAGCTTATACATATACATATGTGGGAAATTTAGCAGCAATCATTATTAATGGATAGAAGGGGAGGTTACAACCATCGATTGATTTGATTTCACCAACTCTAGCATCATCCCAACCTCATCACAATGAACATCTCTCCAGCAGCATATCACTCAAATCAAACCCTTAATTGAGATTCCAACAACATTTCTCTACTAAACTTCTTCCTTCTCAAGTACTAGGATCTGTGCTCAATTTATAGACAATCTGAAGGTGGTTTCACAATCAATGACTTTCTAATAATAGGAAATACATGTTCCCAAGCTCAAAGATGTTGAATGGACACATGTATTCAAATTTTGACACATATTCACTCTTCTAGAAGGCGCTGGCCATGTTGAGATTCCAGAACAATCAGAATTTCTCTCCCAATTGACCAACGCACCGTTGAGTGTTGGGAGGTGCTTTGCAGAGCGTCCTTGAATGGAGGTGCCTACATATGCAAAGAAGTTGGCCCCTTGAGAGACTACGTTGGTGAGCTCATAGGTGATATAACATGTACTTCAAATCTTGGAAACCTTGGAATGGAAGTCATGGATTATTTGTTCTTGTTATTTGTCTTAAGGCATGTAGCAACTGGAATGGTAGGGGGTGATAGACCATATTCATTGGTTCTAGGGATGATGTCCAGTTTAACCAGGTCATTGGTAATGTTTCCCAAATTGAACTATAACATATTCCCCCCTAAAGCATGAAGTCATAATAATAATAAAAATATTTTTTGAATGAGATGCTTTACACTGTGATGGGCTGAAGTTGCAATGGAGTGGTGACCTGCATCAATCTTACAATACATTATATCATGATATATTCTCTTGTTCATGAATTGCTGAGGGAAGGCATTCCCACGCTCATCACATAAAATATCTAATAACATGTGCATAGTGGAGAAAGTCGTCTACATTAGAATGTTGCTCAATATAGACATGCCTACAGATATAGGCCAATGTTCGAATGACGATCTATATGTAAGTTCACCATACCGATGATGTGTACAAAAATCCTAAAATCATAGCCTAGATGGTTGAAACTAGATCCGGGGTATTCTTATCTCATTCACTCGATCGTTCAGGTACAAGTCTAGGCATGTGAATATATGATTTGTAGTCGAACATGGTAAGACATAATTTTATTACCAGCCAAAGATGTCAGCTATTAATAAATGCGAGAGAACACCATTAATGTCAATGGCCCTCAAGGTAATGCAGTACATTTTGTAAGGCGTGAATAGATTATTTGGTGTCGAATGGCAAACAAAATATTTCAGTCAAAAATATGGAAGCGAGGATCTTGTCGATGCTGTAACAAGCCTCATGGTACTGGAATATGATGTTTCTAAGAGAAATTCTAGGATAATGATTTTTTGTCGACAGGAAGTCACTTTATTGTGAAACTGGAGTTATTGATTTTGGAGAGAAAGTATGACTTGATATAGCAATGTTTACGGATGACTTTCATGAAAATGAAGGTTTATGAGTATTGTAGAAGGATGAGTATTCACTGGATGACTTCTCTTGAACATATCAGTGACACTGAGATGAGTTGGTAGCATTGACCCAAAAATTAAGTGAAGGTATGATGAACCATACGTATAAATGAATCATCAAGAAGATTACCCAACCCAAACAGTCACAGTGATGAAGTGAAGTATCATGTTCAAGAGCGACCTGCTACCGTAAAAAGTTTTGTTCACTTTCCCAAATTTTCCCCAGTCATTTTTTGACCAGTACCTCTTTATTTTTTAACAAGCTTGAGGAGGATAACATATGCTTGATCTATAATTCAACCCTTCGGGCGAAAAATGTATATCTATTTAATAATTTAACAAGTCTAGAGATGAATGAAACTTGATTCTTGCCATGATTGACAAGCGATTCTTTCCATGATCAAAAATCGTGTTGCTATTTTATGTTTTAATGAGCCTAACGATAGTGATAGCCCAGTCCTTTTTCATATTTAGAGAGTTTGAAAAAGAGGACGTAAGAAAAATCCATAAGGAATTTTTCGTAAAGTTGTCGCTGAGATCCAAAAAATTCTAAAATAATATCTGAGAGAACCTCCCAGCCATGTTCGACTAAGGCATTCCTTTTTCATAAATAATATATCTAGGTCCAGAAAAGGGTTAAACTTATACTGAGTAGATATCAATTCATTTACTTTTACGAGCTCAAAAATATAAGTGCTTGGCAATCTTTTCATGTCATTGGAGTCTTAAAAGAGCTAAAAGAAGACTCCAATGGTTCCTTTTTCACTGTTATCGAAGCTCGAAAAACAGATAAAAGTGCGCTTCAAGTCCTTTTTTCATTTTTAACAAAGCTCGAAAAATAAGGATAAAAGTATGCTTTGTAGTCAAATCATTCTTGAAATAAATCTGCACGACTAATTTTTTCACTAATTGTAAAACATGTTCAGAACAAAATCAAATGGATTAAAAATACCTGTTTCATGATAAAAATAGAATAAAACCGTAGTCACAATAATAAATATGATTTGGAAATAGTCAAATGACTAATAAAAAGAGTTTTACTATTCATTTTTACCATTTGAAAGTTACCATTTTCATTTTGGAGCTTTGAACCTATTTTTTCACCCAAACTTCAGACGTTGATTGCAATCGATTCTATGGATGGTTTTCATTGTTGTTTGATCCAGGTTAGTGCCATGAACCCTCTCTTTATTTCAGTAGTAAATTCATTTCTTTTAATTTCAAATTTTAGGGATTTGGGACCCTTAGGGTAATTTATTTTTCAAAAGAGGTCAAATCACCCTTGAGCATCGAAAACTACATTTTGGAGCACCTAAATTGAAGCCTAGGTGCATATGAAATGCACTTTCCCTTGTTCAAGACTACGTTGGGCACAATTATCATTTTTTATTCTTGCAATGTACCCAAAATTCGCCTAAAATTTTGCATGAAAAGGAGCCTAATGGGTCTTATGATGTTTCAGGATTCTATCAGAAAAGAATGATGATTATTTGGAGAGAAAGAGAGCATGAAGAACAAAATATTTTTGCCCTAAATGATCTGGGTATAGTAACAATCCAAAGAGATTGTGGGTTGTCAAAGTACTTCCACTTGTCGGGGATGAGGAAAAAAATATAACTCTTACAGTTATTAGTTCGAGCATGGGATGCAACTATCGATTAATTTCACATTAGGAACATAGTGGTTTCTATTATAGTGGAAGATGTTTACTTTCTTACAGGATTTTTAAGGAGAGGCTTTCCTATTTCCCTCTCAGGGTCTGCTCTCGAAGGAGAGTTTGTGAGTGATTATTTTTTGCAATATTGCTATCCAGGGACAGAGCCAAGCAAGGATGGGAAAATAAACATCCGTGAAATTTGAGACTTGCCTTTGAGAATCATTCTTTTCATGATCGCAAAACTTGCCGGCACTGTTACACTACATGTACCGAATAGATCATATATGTAGTATATGCTAGAGTGCATGGAGCCAACAATCTTCAACTGGTATGAAGTTGTACTTTCTTAGATAAAAGAAAAATTGAACAAAGAAAAGGGAGGAAGGAAGAAAAAATTTAGTTATTGTTCGATCCTAATTTCATTTGCCTTAGATTGGATTCCACTGATGCAACCTCAACATGTGACACTAGGTGTGTCTAACCTTAGAGATTCCAGGATACAAAGATGGGTAGAACTAATGGCTAGGAATGCAGGCCAATCGTCCATTGTGTTCTCGACTACATTCTTTGCTTGGTTCAGGTGACAGGTTGTCACCATCGATGAGTATGCATACCCAGGCGTCAATTTTCGTGGAGATATAGACTTAGCTTTACCAGAAGGCACTCAACGGGCACTCAACGGGGTGCAATAGGTAATGATGTCTTGACCATGTTTTTGATTTTTCTAAGGTTTATAGAATGTTTTTTTATTTTGATTTTTTCTAAAGACTATAATAAATTTTTAATGTAATGCAGATGTTGGTCGAGTTCAAACAGTGGAGGAACGAGAGCATGGAGTGGATGAGCTAGTAGAGAGGGTTGTTAGGACAACAGTCCTTCAGGATCTAGACATGGATGAGACTTTGTCTGAGCTTCGATAACACATAGAGGGGTTTACCTTTGGGACTCTAGGTTGTCGGATCAAAGATTTACCCATGCGACTGTAGCACCACACTATAGGCGTTCTTAACTACTAGATGCAGTTACTGCGTAGGAAAGCTAGATCAATATCATGTTACCATGAGCATCACTAGTTTACTTTTGACATGTTGCATACATTTTGAGGTCAGATGACCAATGTATCTCGGGCACAATTTTTTTTAAAAACCTATAACTATCTATCTATTTGATTTTAGTGTTTTCCTATGTTTATTGTGTAATCCTATTCAATTATGTGAATGTATTTTTACATGTGTTGAAAATGTCTATCTAAAACTTGATTAGCCAAAGAATCAGTCAATGTGTTCAAGTTTCTAGAAATGTGTTGGTATTAAATAAAATCAAAGTGTCTTTCCAAAAGTCAAACTCTTAGGAACAAACGATGTAGTGTTGGATTTATAATAGTATAAACACTAGTAAGTTGTAATACCACAAGTTGTGAGTCTAACCTTATGATGATGTGGTTAATACCAAATGAAATGGAATTAGAGAGAATTTCGGTCAACATGCTATACTCAGCGATATTGTTTGTCGATCTACCAATACAAATCCCTTCAAAACTCACTAACTCATTGTTCGGAGTGAAAATGGCCCACGCTGCAAAGGATAGATTCTGCATACTACGACTAGCACCATCAGCATATCCAAAAAATGGTTCCAAAGATTCAGATATATGTCATGAAATGTAAAGCAGATTACTAGCATTAAGAAAATTATAAATAACAAACTAAGACATTGAATGCAAATCAACAGCATATATATAAAATATAATACAAAAAATACTACGCTCATGATTAAGCATAGTAACATTTCAGATACAACGCATTTTGGGACTGTGCCAACTGAATTCCATCTTAATCCACCAACTCATATGCACCCTTAGCAAGAAATATTTTGAAAATATAGGGGCCATGCCATTATGGCTCAAATTTCCTTGTACCTATTACATAAGCTTCATGATGATAAAGAAGGACCAAGTCGCCCTCTGAGAAAATGTGAGGCTGGAATGTTTTTTCGTATTGCGCCTTTATATGTCTCTTATGCACTTCGTTGGCCAAATGGGCATCACGACGCATTTCATCAAGATGTATGAGGTTAAAAAGACACACTTCTTATTCTGAAGTGTTAGGTAACAAGACAATTGCGAGTTTTAATGACAATATTTCACATTGCATTGGTAAGATAGCTTCTAGACCATACACCAATTGAAAGGGGGTAAATCCATTTTCATTTCTCACTGATGTTCAGTATGCCCACAAGGCCCAGTACATAATAAAATGCTAGTTTCTTTTACAAACTCCTATCATTTGTTGAAGCATACGTTTAAGAATCTTATTGATACCCTCAACTTGCCCATTTGATTGTGGATAATAAGGAGTAGAATTATCATGTGACAATCCTAATTTGGAAGTCAATTCAGTCATCATGTGGTTGTAAAAAATCTTCCCATGATCTGTAACTATAGCCTGTGGGACCTAAAACCATGCAATAACATGATTAAATAAAAGCAATGCAGCTATTTGTCCTATGTTGTTGAATGTAGGCATCACTTTGGCCACTTGTTAAAGTAGTCTACTGCGACCATAATATACCCATGTCCCCTGGATGAACGAGGGCTACATATCATGAAGTCAATACCCCATTTCGAAAATGGTCCCACAGAGACAATAGCATGCATTGGCACTGGCAGTCTGCAGATTTTACAATAAAATATCAGGCACACATGATAAATTCTGACCGCAAGGATGCAATCACAAAATATTGTAGGCCAAAAGTAACCAGTGCACATTATCTTCTACATGGTAGCATATTTAGACAAGTGTCCACCACAAGCCCCAGCATGATAATCATTTAAAACCTATTCATCCTCCTCATGAGTGAGGCACCTTCCTAAAATTGTATCGACACCACAACGAAAAAGTGTACCATCGATGATCAAGTAATCTTTGGGTTGGTATCGAATACGTCATTGGTTAGAGTGAGAGCTATCGGGCTGAAAAGTATGGATTTAGAGATAAATGATAAAATACCCATACCAAGGATTAGATGATCCGATCAGAAACAAAGTCTTGCCAGGAATAGATGGTTCTGATGTAGTAGCAGTTCTATCAGAGGGAAGGTCACAAAGAAGCTTAGCCAAAACTAAAGGCTTCTTTGACTTGGATTTAATGAATTCCAAATCAAATTCCTGCAAAATTACAATCCATTTTGAGTATTTTCCCCTCAAAAATTGACGTGATAAGATATAAGTCATGGGGTTGCAATCTGAAATGGCAATGGTCTTCTGGAATAGGATATAGTAGCGAAATATTTGGAAAACTTAAACAAATGCCAGGTCAAGATTTTCTACGTACAAATACTTCACTTCTGTATCATTGATATTACGACTCAAATAATAAATCGGATTTTTTATCCCATTTTCTACTTGGACCAATACCATAGCAATGGTCATATTAGCTGCAATGATATATAAGAAATAATCACTCTGATAATTGGAGGGATATATTAATGACGCCTCGACAAGAGTATCCTTTATAGCATCAAAAGAAGCTTGCACAATTTCGTCCCAATGGAAGGAAACCCCTTTTTTCAAGAGCCGAGTAAATCCTTTAGCCATTTCATCATAGTTGGGTATGAACCTCCTTAGGAAGTTAGCCTTTCCTTGAAGTTTCTGTATCTAAAGTAAATTTGATGGCACAGGTAAATCAAGAATGGCCTAAACCTTTAATGGGTCAATTCGAATTCCTTCTTTTGAGATGGAAAATCCAAGAAAGGAACAAAACCAACACAAAACACACATTTATGTGGATTGAGGTGTATTTTGTAGTGCCAACAGCATAAGAAGATGGCTCTCGAATGCATCAAGTGATCAATCTGATTTCGTGAATGCGTGGGTAAATAATCTAGATAGGGTTGAACAATGTGCTTGATGTCATGGAAAGCATAATCCATTGCTCTCTGAAAAATTTCCCCAACTTTCTTTAAACCAAACGGTAGTTTCCTATAAGTGAATGTGCCTCAGGGACAATGAATGTTGTCTTATATTAATCATGTGGGAGGATATTGATTTTATTGTAGCTAGAAAATCCATCCATAAACGAAAATATATCACATCCAGCACAATATTCAATAATTTGGTCGATAAAGGGAGTTGGACAGTTGTATTTTGGACAAGCAAGATTGACATCCCAATAATCGATGCACACTCTGATGGTTCCTTGTTTTTTCATGAAAGGAACAATGTTGGAAACCCATTCCATTAGAGGAATAGGGTAAATGAAACCAACACACAAAATTTTCTCAACTTCTACTTTAATGGAAACAGCCTTCTTTGGATGAATAGGACCAAGGCATTGATGCACCAGATTGACATCAGGAAACATATTAATAGTTTGTTCAACGATACTAGTATCTATACCTGGCATTTCTTCGTAAGACCAAGCAAATACATCATCGAATTCGCGAAAGAGAGAGAGATATGTTTCGAGTTCTGATGGAGAACAAGATACGCCGACATGAATATTTTCTACAATGCCAGGTTTGGTCGAAATTGTTGGCAATATGATGCAGAGTGTTGTCCTTGATGGCAACCCACTTGATGCAGATGATGGCAACCTACTTGATGAAGTTGTCCTTGATGCTTGATGAGTTTATTAATGATGTAAATATGATTTTCTACAAGCAGCTCAGAAGTACCAGAGAAAGAAATATCAGTAAGGGTCAGAACAAAGATGAAAAGTGTGTGTCACAAAGCATACGCGGGTTTATTAAGGTGAAGTAGCGTATGCACGCAGAAAAGTATGTGCCAAGTCACGTATGACTAATTGCGCTCTAAATTTGTAAAATCAGGAGACTTTACCATGGTATTGACCCATTGTATTGAGCGCTGGATTGTCTATTTGATCCCGTCCAGAAATACCATCGGAAGGTGTGTGGTTTTGGCTCATGGTATTGAAAAAGGATAATCTATATAAGGAGAAGAAGATCATTGTGCTATGTGGTGTGCAAGGGTCTGGGCTTTAATGAATACTTCACTCTGAAGTTTATCTGTATGGTTGAACTCTTTTCTTAATCGATAGATCTGAATCTATGATGCACCTATGAATGTGATGAAGGTTCAAATCCTCTAGATCTGGAAATGATGAATCTCTAGGATGATATGAAAAGAAGTAATGAAGACCTGGCACAAATAGATTGAAGAAATTGAAGAAATCTGGGTAAGTTCATAGATCTGGTCTGTTCTACAAAGTTTATCTTTTATAGATCTATACGCAGGTTCGTTTCATGGAAAGCGCGTGTATACATGGATCTGTTTAAACAAAGGCGCGTATGGACTGTTAGGGTTTTTCTGAAAGGTGCACAGATGTATACGCGGGTTCGCTTCATTAAAAGCGCGTGTATACATGGGTCTATTTAAAGAAAATCGCGTATGGTATCGGAACTAATGGTTGGTCAAAGCTGATTGAGTTTCTGCATATCTATTATGAAGTCTGGGTTATCTCTGATATTCTGGTTATAGTGGTTTCACTGTTCTGTTTGATGCAATGGGAAAAGGATGTTTTTTGATAAGTGAAGGATTGTGTTGAAGCTGTTTGATCCAGTTTGAAAATTGATGAAACGTGATTTGCAGTGGATCTGAGGGTTGAAGCGTTTAGTCTGAAAGTAGAAGCTTTTCTGCCAGTAGAGGCTGGTGCTAATATCAGGGGGTAGTAGCTCCCTTCCAGGTGAGGCTGGTAAACGAGAGAAGGTTGTAACCTTCTGCAGGTTGGTGCCTACATGCTGGTATGAGTCTGCACTAGTACATGATTGTAAGAAGTTTTCTTTATATAATAAATATTGAAGACTGAGACAACGACAGAGGTGGTTTTCTCCCAAATTGGGTTTCCACCTTAAATCCTGGTGTTCATGTGTGTTGATGATGTGTGATGATTTATTTTGTTCTTACTGCACCTGTTTATTTCTTACTTAACATCTGATGAATGAATAAAGCACTGATCTAAGTGAAGAATTAAGTGCATAATTAGATCTTTGTGCATACGCAAGTTTTCTTCTGGTTATCCGTGTATATACGCGAGTTTTGTTCAATAAAGTAGCATATGGGTTTAAAAGCAAGAAAAAGTAAATAGTTTTCTGTCTATACTAAATACTGATTCACCCCCCCTCTCAGTATTTTTCCAACAATTGGTATCAGAGCAGGTCCTTTTGAAAAGCTTAACCATTAGAAGGAAGATCAAGCAAGATGAGCAATCAGGATGGAACAACATCTATCAGGCCCCCTCTTTTTAATGGAAACAATTTAATCTTCTGGAAAACAAGGATGAGATCCTATCTTCAGTCTCTGGGAGTAGATGTATGGGCCATTGTTGAAGGAAGATATCAATATCCAGCCACTGTACCAACAAATCCAACGGAAAAGAAGAATTATGAAACAAATGCAAAGGCGATCAATGCTCTATTAAGAAGTCTAACTGAATCAGAATTTTTCAAAGTCATGCAGCTGAATACAGCAAAGGCAATATGGGACAAAATCATTTTAAGTTATGAAGGTGATGCAAAGGTAAAAAGCGCAAAACTCCAAACTCTCAGAATTGAATACGAAAATTTAAGAATGCATAGTAATGAGAGTATTGCTAGTTTCTTTTTACGTCTTGATGATATTGTAAATCGCATGAGAAATCTGGAAGAAACAATAGCAGAATCTACCTTGGTTGAGAAAATCTTAAGATCTCTAACGACAAAATTTGAGTCAAAAGTTTCTGCTCTTGAAGAAAAACAGGATCTTCAAAATATTACCGTGGTGCAGCTACATGGCATACTAACCCGCATATGAAATGAGAAGAGGAGGACCATCCGAAGTCAAAGAAGCCGTCCCTTAGAGCTTCTACAAAAGGGAAAGATGTACAAGAAGCAGTAAGGATCGAGATATATCTCAGAAGAAGAGGAGGTAAATTTTGTAAAGAAACTTCAACTTGGCACAGACGATTCGGGAGGTAAGCTTCCTTTAAAATGTTTTAATTGTGGAAGAGTTGGTCATTATGTCGCTAAATGTCCTCATAAAGAAACTCCCTGCAAAAAGGGAAGGAAGTAGCAAGAAGGAATAAGAACCGGTCTAGCACTAGAAAAAGTTACTATACTCATGAAGACAGTGATGGGTTATCTGATAGTGAGGAAGAAGGTGAACAATATCTTAGACTTCTCATGGCATTTGAAAATGAATCTAAAGAAGAAAATGATACTTTTATGGATTCTCTAGAGGACAATAATTTTCTTAATGAAAACAATCAACTCAAAATATGCTTAGAAGAAAGTAAAATAATCATAGAGACTCTGAAAAATCAGATTGAAGAAGAGAAGAAGCACAATGAAAAATTAGAATGTGAAGTGGTAAGTCTAAGAAAAGAACTTGAGAAAGTAAAGATTCGAATCTTAGATTTGCTAAAGGATCTCGAAACCTTAGATGAGATTATCAAGGTACAATGTTCTCCTCTTATAAAGACAAAGGTCTTGGATATACCGAGAATCTTCTCAAAGCTTTCAAAGACCAAATTATCTAAAAGCAGCCTACAACTAGTCTACAACATTCTCGCCACTCAAATAAGGGGATAAATAATCTTCACAGGTAAAGCATGATCAGCTCAAGTCAAAGAACTTCAACAAGAATAATTTTCAAAGAAACACCAACCAATAGGTAAATTCAAATAGAAGATTTCATGATCGCAAAAATTTCTACTTCAATGGACAATGTTTCTCATGTCACAATTTTTGTCATAAAGTTGTTTAATGTGTTGCATATAAAACTATCATGACAAGGGAAGCAAGAAAGGAAAGGATTGATATTGGAACAAAGAAGAATACCTATAACAACTTTTTCTCCTCTTCAAAATGAAGTTGAATGTACTTATTTCAATAAACTTTGGCCATGAAGAATTCGAATGTAGGACCAAAGTCCAGCCTAAAAGAACATGTTCCTTCAAGCACCAAAGTATGGAAAAAGAAGGATTTGCAGGGTTGAAAATTGTGGCATAGATTTATTTGCAGAAGTAGAAGAAAATCAATGGTACATTGATAGTGGATGCTCAAAACACATGACAGTGACAAAAACAAACTTCTTGCATATAGTGCTCTAGAAAAAAGAAAAGAATGTTACTTTTGGAAATGATACACCACTGTTATTAAAGGAAAAGGGTCTCGTTTTTCCTAAAAGAAAAGGTAAAAGCCAATAATGTCATGTATGTGGATGGATTAAAACATAACTCGTTAAGTGTAAGTCAAATGTGTGACCAAGGAACTAAAGTTGTCTTTAGTTCAAAAGAATGTGTGGTACGTGATCTTGATACGGGTAAAACAATTATAAAAGGAAACGTAACTCCAAGCAACTCCGTATGTATTGAAGAACTACAAAGAACAATGTTACTTGAGAAAATCTTCAGAAAATTGGCTATGGCATAGAAGGTTGGGGCATCTCGAGCTTCTCTCAAATCAACAAGTCAAACAGACTTAAAGTTGTTCGTGGTCTTCCCCATATTACTCTACCCGAAAAATATCATATGTAAATCTTGCCAATTTGGTAAGCGGGATCAGAGTGAAATTTAATGCCAAAGAAGGATCATCAAGTGGGCCTCTTGAACTCATTCATACCGACATATGTGGACCTGTGAGGAAAATTCACCACGTGGTGAACAATACTATATCTTATTTATTGATGATTTCTCTAGAATGTGTTGGATTGGGTTGCTTAAACAAAAAGATGAAGCATTTGAGAAATTTCAGATATTCAAAGCTCTGGTTGAAAATGAATAAGATCTAAAAATCAAATGTCTTAGATCTGATTAAGGAGGTGAATATACATCAGCTGAATTCCTGGAATTTTGTGAACAACATGGCATAAAAAGACAGTTTTCTGTAGCTGGCACTCCACAACAGAATGGTGTAGCAGAAAGAATGAATAGAACAGTTCAACAAATGGATAGAGCCATGCTTGATGACTCCAGAACACCTGACACATTTTGGGGAGAAGCAGCACATACAACGGTAAATATTCTCAACAAGGCACATGTTCATGTAAATAGTGACAAAATGCCATATGAACTCTAGTATGGTAATCCTCCCACTGTGAAGCATTTTAGAGTTTTTGGGAGCAAATGCTTTATCAAAAATAATGATGAAAACCTTGGCAAGTTTGAACCAAGAGTAGATGAAGGAATACTTCTTGGTTATTCCTCGCAAAGTAGAGCATATAAATGTTACAATAGAAGACTTCGAAAGATTGTTGAATGTATTGATGTTGTTATTGATGAGTCTCCTGCAGCTCCAAAAGAAGAAAAATCAACAACAGATGAAGGTGATGATGACGTATATCCTTCTACATCAAATAGAAATGATATAGACAGTGAACCCAATGAAGAATCTAGAGATGATTTATCTGAAAAAGCTCCATCCAGATATGCTCAAAAGAACCATCCAGAATCTCAAATTTTGGGTGACAAGGGATCAGGTGTACAAACAAGAAGGACTCTTGTGGGATCTTCTAGCTATCTAGCATTTCTATACATTGTTGAACCACACAATGTCAATCAAGCTAGCAAAGATGAATGTTGGATTCAAGCCATGAATGAAGAGCTTGATCAAATTGAAAAGAATCACACTTGGGAATAAGTTCCAAGACCACATGATAAAAATGTCATTGGAACTAAATGGATATTCAAAAACAAGTTAAATGAGAATGGGGATGTTATAAGAAAAAAAGCTAGACTTGTTTGCAAGGGGTATACTCAACAAGAAGGTATAGACTTTGAAGAAACTTTTTGCTCCCGTAGCTAGACTTGAAGCTATAAGAATGTTTCTTGCTTTTTCAAGCTTCCAACAAATCAAAGTTTATCAAATGGATGTTAAATCTACTTTTCTCAATGGTGATCTATAAGAAGAAGTCTATATAGAACAACCAGAAGGATTCATCTTGGGAAATGATGAAAAACTTGTTTGCAGACTTAAAAAGGCTCTGTAAAATCTCAAACAAGCTCCAAGGGCATGGTATTATCGTCTTGACAAATATTTGCATCAACAAGGATTTTCAAAGGGGTCTGCTGATAGCAACTTATACACAAAAATTGAAAATGATAAACTATTGATTGTGGTTGTATATGTTGATGATATCATTTTTGGAAGTAATGAAGAATCTATGAGTCAGAAATTTGCTTATATCATGAAGCAAGAGTTTGAAATGTCTTTACTTGGGGAACTAACATTCTTTCTTGGCTTGCAAGTGCATCAAACTATAGATGGTATATTCTTATCACAAGCAAAATACCTTAAGCAAATTCTGAAGAAGTATGGCATGGAAGAATGAAAACCTATAAGTACACCAATGATAACCGGATGTAATCTCAATTCTCATGATGATTCTCCCATGGTGAATCAACCAGAATACAGATCTATGATAGGAAGTCTACTTTATCTCACTGGGACTAGACCGGACATTATGCATGTAGTAGGGATTGTTGGACGATTCCAAGCTAATCCAAAAGAGTCTCACCTTTAGGCTGTCAAAAGAATATTCAAATATCTACAAGGAACTCAAGACTTTGGTCTATGGTATCCAAAGAATGCTGATCTTACTCTTCATGCTTACACTAATGCAGATTGGGCTGGAAATGTTGATGATCGGAAAAGCACTAGTGGTGGTGCATTCTATATGGGGCCCCGGTTAGTATCTTGGTTCAGCAAGAAGCAAAGTTCTATTGCATTATCTACAGCAGAAGCAGAATATGTGGCTGCCGCATCTTGTTGCACTCAACTCCTTTGGATGATGAAAACCTTGCAAGATTTTCAACTCAAATGTACACCTCCTATCTCCATTATGTGTGATAATACAAGTGCCATTAGTATCTCAAAGAATCCTATTATGCATTCAAAGACCAAGCACATTCCCATCAACTATCACTTCTTACATGAACAAGTGCTTGAACAAAAGGTGAAGTTGCAGTATGTTCCCTCCAAAGAACAAGTTGCTGATATATTTACCAAACCTCTGCCCAGGGAAGCGTTCAAATATCTCAGACAGAAGTTGGGTGTTGTCTCTGCCTCTCAGAAGATCATATCTGATTAAATTCATAAGATTAAAATGGATACGCGGGTTTCCTGAAGGACAGTCACGTATATACGTGCGTTTATACACAAAAATCCACGTATGGTTGGTTGCTGACAAATTTTGTTTGGGGTCAGCATTTTTTAGCACAGCTGCAGTGTTGTTTGATATCTCTGATAATGTATGGTATATCTGGTGATGTTTCAGCTCTCATAGTTTTGTTTCACTCTCTGATATTTGATGAAGATACCTTGATGATCTGCTGTTGAAAGTGTTCAGGATGCACAAGCTAAGGGGGAGATGAAGGAGTAAACTGATGTACAGGTTCAGCGGGAGCATTAGCCTTGCTGAGTATTATGCATTGCTGGCATTATGATTATGAAATATGATCACTTTCTTGAAGTCCTATTTGGTTTTGGTTATAAAAAGTCATATTTGTAATTTGATGTAAAGGTCATGTTGAGACCTATGATGTAAAATTGTAATATTCAGTCATGTAAGGACTTGGTCAATTTTTGTAAATCCACTTGGTTGGAGAGTTGAGTCAAAATTTGTAAACCCACTTGATTGGGTACTTGAGTCACATATGTAAATCCACTTGGTTGGATCTTTGATGTAAGTATGAGTCCTTGATGATAGGAAGGTCATAGAGTCATGTACTTCTTTGATAAATATGGTTGAAGATTCATCTTGAACTCAGGGGGAGCAGGTAACTTCAGTGCACATCAGATCTACAACACTCTTCTTTCTACATGAGGAGAAAAACCTTGTGTTGGTTTTGATCCGCCCTTTTCCCTTGATGTCAAAGGGGAGAGTAACATGGTATTTGAATAGGGGGAGAATATCATGTATCTATCTGTTGTGCTGATCAAACACCATCGTGGTTGCCATCAAGTCCAGAGGGGGAGATTGTTGGCAATATGATGCAGAGTGTTGTCCTTGATGGCAACCCACTTGATGCAGATGATGGAAAACTACTTGATGAAGTTGTCCTTGATGCTTGATGAGTTTATTAATGATGTAAATATGATGTTCTACAAGCAGCTCAGAAGTACTAGAGAAAGAAATATCAGTAAGGGTCAGAACAAAGATGAAAAGTGTGTGTCACAAAGCATACACGGGTTTGTTAAGGGAAAGTAGCATATGCACGCGGAAAAGTATGTGCCAATTCGCGTATGACTAATTGCGCTCTAAATTTGTAAAATCAGGAGACTTTACCATGGTATTGACCCATTGTATTGAGCGTTGGATTGTCTATTTGATCCCGTCCAAAAATACCATCGGAAGGTGTGTGGTTTTGGCTCATGGTATTGAAAAAGGATAATCTATATAAGGAGAAGAATATCATTGTGCTATGTGGTGTGCAAGGTTCTAGGCTTTAATGAATACTTCACTCTGAATTTTATCTGTATGGTTGAACTCTGTTCTTAATCGATAGATCTGAATCTATGATGCACCTATGAATGTGATGAAGGTTCAAATCCTCTAGATCTAGAAATGATGAATCTCTAGGATGATCTGAAAAGAAGTAATGAAGACCTGGCGCAAATCGATTGAAGAAATTGAAGAAATTTGGGTAATTTCATAGATCTAGTCTGTTCTACAAAGTTTATCTTTTATAGATCTATACGCAGGTTCGTTTCATGGAAAGCACGTGTATATGTGGATCTGTTTAAACAAAGGCGCGTATGGACTGTTAGGGTTTTTTTGAAAAGTGCACAGATGTATACGCGGGTTCGCTTCATTAAAAGCACGTGTATACATGGGTCTGTTTAAAGAAAATCATGTATGGTATCCAAACTGATGGTTGCTCAAAGCTGATTGAGTTTCTACATATCTATTTTGAAGTTTGGGTTATCTCTGATATTCTGGTTACAGTGGTTTCATTGTTCTATTTGATGCAATGGGAAAAGGATGTTAGTTGATAAGTGAAGGATTGTGTTGAAGCTGTTTGATCCAATTTGAAAATTGATGAAACGTGGTTTCCAGTGGATCTGAGGGTTGAAGCCTTTAGTCTGAAAGTAGAAGCTTTTCTGCCAGTAGAGGCTGGTGCTAATATCAAGGGGTAGTAGCTCCCTTCCAGGAGTGGCTGGTAAACGAGAGAAGGTGGTAACCTTCTGCAGGTTGGTGCCTGCGTGTTGGTATGAGTCTGCACCAGTACATGATTGTAAGAAGTTTTCTTTATATAATAAATATTGAAGACTAAGACGACGACAGCGGTGGTTTTCTCCCGAATTGGGTTTCCACCTTAAATCCTGGTGTTCATGTGTGTTGATGATGTGTGATGATTTATTCTGTTCTTACTGCACCTGTTTACTGCTTACTTAACATCTGATGAATGAATAAAGCATTGATCTAAGTTAAGAATTAAGTGCATAATTAGATCTCTGTGCATACGCAAGTTTCCTTCTGGTTATCCGCATATATACGCGAGTTTTGTTCAGTAGAGTAGCGTATGGGTTTAGAAGCAATAAAAAGTAAATAGTTTTCTATCTGCACTAAATACTGATTCACCCCCCCTCTTAGTATTTTTCCCAATAGAAATATCGATAGAAATGGTATCTTCAATATTTGACAAATTTCGCTCGGAATCGATTGCATTAATAGGAAAAGAATTCAAAAAGGAATTTTTGATCAATGGGAGATATAGTTCACTAAGATCATTTTATTCATAATCAGGAAGATGGGAATGATGATGATAATATTCCCATGGTTCTCCTTCTGACATCATGGTTTCCAAAATATTCTCATTTGTCAAAAAATTTGAGGAAAAAGGATCAGATGGAGTACCAAAATCTAAGGAATGATCAACCCAAACAACTGGCGATGCTGATTTCAGATTCGCTGCCCAAGCTAGATAGATTTATTTCTATGCCAACTCAATAGGGCTGGGTGATAGAAACTCATCCAACATAAAAATTTCAGAATCACCCGTACTCTTCCTTAAGCCAGATGAAGTTAAAGAGATCATGTAGCAGGTCTTTATTCTTGCAATTTCTGTTGACATTATAGGCAGCGGTAATGCAAAGGTTCCCATTAGAGTGGAATCCTTTAAGAGTCATACACCAATGTTCTGAAGTGCTATTTGGGGTGTGTGAATGAGTGAAACACTTCCAGTTACCTACGAAGCATAGGCGAAGAAGGATAGCTGATTGATGACTGTGATGGCACTTTTATATGCAAAGGCAATAATCCTAAAATATGTAGAAACAATTGCAGTCATAGCATATACCCATGGCCTTCCAAGTAGAATATTGTATTCAAGGGGTCTGTCAACATCCTCGACATCAAAATTCACTATTTTTCCCCCTCGTTCTACATGGAGGTTATTAATAATACCATACGGCTTATATGTACGCCTGTCAAAAGACTTCAACGTCGTTGATGATTGAGATAGGCGCGACAAACCAAGTGACTTCCAACAGTTTAAAGACATAATGCATGTAGATGCTCCCTCATCAATAATAGTACGATGAACAATGTGATTGAGAACATCTACTTGTATAGAGAATGCCAATTCTGCTATTAATTGTGGAACATAGCGCATAGGATTTAATACTACGAGATTAGAATTAGTCAGATCAATTCCACCAATAGCCGACAATTGCATGGGATTATTACCAAAAGATATTTTAGAAAATAAAGCTTGTTTCTAGGAGGGACAATTTTGTAATACCTCAAGAGCTGGCATAGCTGAAGGGGATTGAGCCAAATATTCAACTATATTATAGTTTTGAGCAGCTCTTGCTCGAGGATTATATGTCAATTTATGAATGACTCCCTTCGGTGGCTTGATTGTCAATTCAGGAATAGCAGTAGGTGGTACTCATTCCATAGATGGATTCGTGGTCGAGTTAGTAGGTTGATCAGTTGCATGAATATTGTAATATTTATTACGCGTTGACACCAAAATATCTGTTGAAGGTTTTGTGACAGATAACATAAGCACTTGAGAACTAGAAGCTGGATCTGTAGCAACCAAATTTGTATCCAGATTCAGAAACAGATCTATCAACATAGTTGAGGCATGTGAAGTCTTAACCATTTTTGAGACTTTAGCGCGGTGAGGAAAATCTAGAACAAAGTGTTCCTCATTACAGATTATGCATGGATAACGAGGTTTCCTATTTCCAGTGATTGATCAGATGATCTTTCCTATGGGTTAGAAGTTTTCTTTTTCTTAGATTTCCCCTTTTTCTTACTTCTGGGTTGCTTGTCACTTTTTCCTTTGTCAAATGACAAGACATTAACATTGGAAAAAGGTGTAGGATCAGATGCATTAGTATGATGTTTGCTTGAAGTACCAATCAAACCATCTCTGGAATGAGAATCCTTTAATTGAGGAGGAACAGTAAAATTAGATCGCGATGCATTAGGAATTTTTTCATAGAGCGTGCCAGACTGAGTATAAACCAAGTCTAAATATTGGGCATGAGAAATGACCTACTCTTCAGTGACGACACCACCCATAGCCACATCCTTAGTTATGGATGGTAATAGGGACTTAATGAACCACTCAGCAAGGAGTTGATCAGGAAAAAATGTCTTAACTATTCTATGACAATGACGCCACTCATGAATATGATCAGAAATGTGAGTAGCATTAGTCTTTTTAAAATTAGTCAAGAGTTCCAAGAGTTTCGTTCCAATTTAATATCGTATGGGTAACTAGAAGTGAGTCAAAAATATAGTAGCTAGGGCAGTGAAATTATCGAAAGAAGCTCTAGGTAACTCAATGTACCATTTTGCAGCTGGACCAGTGAGTGTACAGTGGAAAAGACATAGCTGAACGGAGTCATCATTCAGGGAGTTTGATGAACACCAAAAATGATAATTCATAACATGAGTCGACGGGTCTTCCCCAGGGTTTCCATTGAACTTAGGAATATCCGAGGGTAATTTATGGGGTATCACCCACCACCAAGGAGCATAGTTGATTGGATCATTGGTGAGTCAATTTAAATCTGGTAACTCTAAAGTTGGAACAAAGGGAAAATATCGATTAAGGTCTAGTTGAACATAGCCAGAGTATGATGGAATTACTTGGGCAACATGCCTTTCATCACCAGCATAAGGAATTTTCTACTAGTAACCCAGATAGGGGTTGTTTTGATAAGAAAACTCTTGAGGATTCTGTTGACCAAAACCTGGCTACGATACTTGTTGAAATGAAGGTTGAGGCATTTTTTCCTAAGGCTACCAAGGGACCTGTCCACCAATGTTATAACTCAAATTATAATAAATTGGATTCGGTTCAGGACATGTATAACCTGGTTTTGGCTGCGATATCCCATAATATAGTAATCCAGCTTGTGAATATGTGATTCCAAGTACAGGTTGTTTTTGTAAATTAGCCAGACGAGTTGGAGTCTGTGGGCCCAATACTTGAGGGTATTGAGTTGAGGAACCTACGTGAAATGGTTGTTGTACAACATTTTGATTATGTAATAGGGGTAAAGATGTATTAACAAGTGTAATTGATGTGGGTACAATAGGTTGAACTGGTTGATACGAGTGTACAACCGTTTGTGGATGGATAGGCAGAGTGGATTGCCATTGAAAAACATTCATTTCGACATTAGGTTGACCAAAAAATGACAGAGTACTGCCAAAGTGGGTGACCAAAGGTTGCCCCCCAGCACGAGGAGGGTAATAAGATAGAAAATATTATTCTCCAAATGGAGGGAGTCCAGTTGATATAGTACTTGATGGAACAGACCCAGAAGTACCAATTTGATATTGCATTGAGGATGCGTATAAAGAATCAATTCATTCAGTAATCAGTATAGCTTTACCAGTTAGAATAGCAGATGATGACATTGGTGAAGTCCATGGGTTTGAATATGCACCAGAGAAAATTCCAGATAAAGATTTATAACCTAATGGGACCAAAGGACCACCATGAAAATATGACTTTGGTGAAGTTATGAACATTGATGGGGTAGCGAGAGTAGGTGTTGACATAATTGGAATATATGGTCCAACCCAAGATGTTGGTTTAGGCATGTTGATTTGACCAAATGTACACCCTTTTGAATCGACAGGAATTTGATTAGGAATAGGATAAAGAAAAGAAAAGGATGGTGATTGAGGAAAAGATTTGTGTAGGTAAAGATCCTCCCCAAAATGCGTTGGAGTTAAAGGTGTCTCGTATTGTGGGATTTCTTCAATCGAAATTAAACTAGGTGGAAGGATTTTGTTGTCAGGCCCAAAGTATATTTCAGGAGATTGACTGCATGATATGGGAGACTCAATGGCTACAATAGAATGTGGGATGATCACTACAGGAACAAATTCCAGTCGTTCGACTTTGGGATGCAGATGTTATGGAAAAAAAGAGATAGGATCTGGATCAACATCCAGTTGAACAACGTCAGGTTCAGGAGGTATGGTCTCACTAATTTGATGGGTTGTGACCACGGGTAGCTATGAGGACTCCATGTCGACAACAGTAGATGAACCAGGATGTGTAGAAACAACTTGTGCCAACTTTGGTAAATGGGAAGATTATGCTTCAACATAGGTACTGATGGTACTGGTTTCGGTAGAGCGATGTCGCCTTCACTGACTAGAAGTAACTTCTGCTGGTAAAGGTGGTTTCAATGCAAGTCTATGCGAATGACGGGGAAAGGGATTTTATTTTTCCATGATGAATGATTTATTTTATAACCAAAATAAATAAATAAAATAAAAGGGTAATGGTAGGCAAAAGGTTTACCAAGAAACTGTGAACTATGGAATACCTCTTAGGGAACCAAGAAGTACAGGTAGGCAATCTCATTGAATGTTGTGTTCGGTGTATCACAATTTACAAGGCGACTGATTCAGTTCATTATGGATGGATAGAAACCTAAATTTTTCCTCCCAACTATACCCAAAGGTACTTGGATGCCCAAGTCCGTATTAGCACTGTCTGATGTGAAACCGCACAGTGAGAGCACTCCTTTATACTTTTCGTACTATAACACCGCCCAGTATACCTGAAGGTACGGGGATGAGCTATGATATACTTATGTATTTGGAGTGAGGTATCACACTCGGAATTTAGCGTAGACAATTAATGACAACTTCTATGTTTTAGGATGTCAGAACATGTCTCTAGCCTAGACCTTATGAATGTTATCATTATGGTTCCAATGCTTTGTTAGGTAAATTGATGTAAATTTTAAGTTGATCTTGTTTATCAATTCACCTTTCAAGGTTCAGCACAATGATGTGATGGAAATTTCTAAAATTAAAACTAAAATGATAAGCAAACTTTTTAGTTTTAATTTTTTTTAATGAATGTCTTAGCTACTAAAGGGAAAGAGTAGTCAGTTCTGAGAGCAAACAACAAAGATCACAAACTAATATGCATCTTTCCTAATTTTTCCTATGCAAAACACACAATCCTCTACATGAAAATGCAAGTTTTTCTTTTTAGTCCCCTAAATGTGAATGCAAAAAGGAAACTATATGCATCAAATCAACAAAAACAAATTCTTTTTTCTTTGAGAAATGATGAATTTAACAACAATTTCTCTTTTAGGAAAAATGAAGAATGGAACTACATTTTTTCCTATGGGAAACGAAGAATTTAACGACAATTTCCTTTATAAAAAAAAATGGATATAATGCAGAAATTAAAAAAAATACATAGAATTCGATTTTTCAATGATAAAGAAAAACACCTTAAAAAGACATTAAACAAACTTTCTTTTCAAAGGAGGAAGATTCAGGCAAAGTCACTGGTCTCTATGAGGCATCACGCAGTTGAAAACACAGCAAAAAAAATACTGAAAGCAATGGAAATGAAAAAATCATGGGGAATTTGGTTGGCTTAGGGGTAACACAGTCTCTAAGAGGAGACAATGCGTTGCAAAACACGCCTGAGTGGGAGAAAGTGTTATGCAAGGGATGGTGTCTTGACTAGCAGTGCGTTGGGCGCAGTAGAGAACAAAAACCCAAACTACTGACACACTTCTAATGCAATTGTTATTTTCAAAAGCCTAATAATTGAGAGTAGATGCTACTCAGTGGATAAATAGAGGAAAAATAGACCAATGATGAAAGTAAACTCCCCAATGGAGTCGCCAATTTGTTATGTGGAATTATGGATTACAGATAAAACACATTCCCTAAATGTGGTGCGAATTTAGAACATCAGATTAAAGACTTTACAGATAGTTTTCCTAACTATAAATAGACACACATAATAAATTGAGTAACTTACCTGGAATCCAAGCGCTTTCTATTATCCTTCTGTCACTCTTTCTGTAGCTTCCAATCTAAGCTAGATCGCCAAAATATTTCCTGCAAGTATGAAAATTAAAGAGATATGAAAGAGATTGCAATATACAGATGGCTATTTAGATTAATCAGTTAAATCATTGAAACATGAAACATATACATTGGATGAGAATCCATAATATGAAATACAGAAGCTTATAAAGATACAAATTTGGGAAAGCAAGCGTCAATATTTATTAATGGATAGAAGGGGAGGTTAAAACCAGTGATTTATTTGATGTAACCAATTCTACCATCATCCCAGCCTCATCACAATGAAAATATCTCCAACATCTTATCACTCAAATCAAACCCTCAATTGATATTTCAACAACATTTCTCTACTAAATTTATTCCTCCTCAAGCACTAAGATCTGTGCTCAATTTATAGATGAGCTGAAGGTAGTTTCACAATCAAATACTTTCTAATAATAGGAAAGACATGTTCGCAAGCTCAGAGGTGTTGAATGGACACGTGGATTTGAAGTTTGACACATATGCACTCTTCTAGAAGGCACTAGCCATGTGGATATTCTGAAAAAATGAGAATTTCGCTCCCAATTCACCAACGCACCCTTGAGTGTCAGGAAGTGCTTTGCAGAGCACCCTTGAAGGGAGGTTCCTGCATATGCAAAGAAGTTAGCCCCTCGAGAGACTGTGTTGGTGAGCTCATAGGTGATATAACATGTGCTTCAAATCTTGAAAGCCCTGCAATGGAAGTCATGGATTATTTTTTCTTGTTCTTTGTCTTAGGGCATGTAGCAACTGAAATGATAGGGGATGATAAACCCTATTCATTGGTTCTGGGAATGATGTCCAGTTTAACCAGGTCATTGGGAATGGTTCCCAAATTGACCTATAACACGTCTGTTATACCACTTCACATCACAAATCAAATTCTTTAACTTGTGAACTAGACCATAAGCATTTTCCAATAGCGATGTACAATATTTCTACGCTTGCAATGTGATCTTCCACCGTTGATCGGTTGGATCCAACACTCCTTGTCGCGCCTACAAATACCATGGATATTCTCTATGATTAATACAATAATACTTTCAAAAAAAGGAATGCATAAAAACTAAGGCCTCGTTATGCCTACAATTCAATTAGATCTCTTTATCTCTGATCCCTTCATCATGTTCCCTAACTTTGTCTATACGCAGTTCACAGGAACTTCGTCTTCCCACTCAGTGTGGTTGTTCATAAAAAAAAACAATATGCTTATGTAATAACACATAAATGCAATACTTAAATTTGACAGGGAAATAAAACGAACGGGTTTAAACAAAGAGCCCGATCATAATCCAAAACACTTGGAATTTATTTATAAAGAAAAATACACAGAACCAAGCCTTGGGATGGCTAGTTTTTTTTTATATTTGTTCCTACACTGTATTCAACCCTCTCTCACATGTATTTCCCTCTTTTTCTCTCTTTATTTTTCTCTGTGGAAGGCAAAACCCCAAAATGGTGGATTTGTTTTTTTTTATGCCTTTCCCCAAAATCCCCATATGGTTGAGAAACTATTATATAGTTTCACAAAAATTTATTCCACTAAATTCCTAACTAATCCTAATCTAACTATTCTTTTAACCTACATATTACAATGGTTGTGTTAGCCCAAATTAACTTTAAAAAAAATATTTTAAAATTAAAGTCTTCAAATTATTAGGACTACTAGTCCTCTTCCCAAGCCACAACATGTGACCAGATTGTCACATTGCTGACTCTGCCTTAATGCTCCTGCATCACTTTATCTCCTGAGAATGATTGAAGATGAAGGAAACTCTTCCTTATAAATGATACATGAAGGCATAAATAAAATATTCCTTAAAATATTCTACATGAAGACAAGATAGAATCAACACTATATGACCTCATGAAGAATATGAGGTGGTTGGAAACAACTATATCTATGTAGAAATGAGCTATGTATATAAATATTGAATAATTATTATATGAATAAATTATAGGGAGAGTTTGTAAAGATGTATATATAGGCACTTAAAATATTAATCAACTTCTACAAGGATTATCTATGACATTTCCATGAAAAGTTATGAAGACCCTGATAAGTGTGAAGGAGAATGAGAACCTTGGTAATAGATGTTTGGGAGATGGATTCATATATTATGTAAAAGGATGTTGATGTTCCAGAAGAAAATATTATGATGAAGGGCCATCATAAAAAGGTAATTTTTGGTTTGATGTTTATTTTTTAATTTTTAAAAACATGTGGTTGGATTAGAACATGGTTTCTAGTAGAAGGTTGTATAAATTCACATAGAAATAATACACATAACATTGAATGGATGATTTTTAAAGGAACATGACTTGGAAGAGGTAGCATTATGAAGGATAGCTAGATGATGACAAATAAGGTCACTTTCTGATGAAAGCAAGGATGACATGACTAAAATTAATTGGTTCAAAACTATGTTTCATTGAATGGAAGTGATGTAGAATATGGCCAGAGCCCTACGAAGGGGTTATGAAAAATTTGGCTCCATGAAGAAGAAGTTGAATTTTATTCATGACATGATGATACAAAAAGGAGGAGACCTGAAAATAGTTTATAGTACTATGATCTCCACCAAAGAGCAACTAATTTTTGTGGAAAAAAAGTCCCTAGTTAAGAGGGAGCTTGGGTATATTCCTTTTATAGGAATGAGTAGATCCTCCCTAGTTAATAGGGAGAGATAAACACATAATTTTTGTCTTTGCAGTATGAAGAGAGAATGGAATATTGGGTAAGTATCTAAAATTGATACTAATATTCTTTGAGGATGAGGTAGGGCATCTGATAGGAAAGGGTATTTGAAGACGATATTCCATGAGGATGTGTAAATACAAGATGGGAATGGTCCTAAAAAGACATATATTGTGAACATACAGATGGGGTATGTGGCTTGAGAGACAATGATGAATTTGTCTATAAATCATTGTCTCCAAATAATTGTGCTCTAATCTAGTGGAGAGATATAGTTGATAGTGAATTCCATACTATATGACAATGTTGGTTGAAACAATGATATAATATGACAAGATAAATTATTATATGGATTACCAATCCGAATATTCTTATAATAATTCTTCAATATGAGAATGTCCATGTATGTTATATGTATTATGAATAACTCCCCAGTTAAGAGGGAGTGTTGATATTTGTAACTAGGTCCAGTCTTCATAATATCTTATGTATTATTTATTTTATGTATTTTATGTAAAAAAGAAAAATAAATTTATTATTATGATTTTTATAGCATGGGATTAATGCTCAAATTCAATTTATTTTAGGTCAAAGCACCCGTTATGTGCTTGTAGGTTCTGTCATAGAGTTAAGGAGTCAAAAGGGCCATTTTCATATGTAATAGACACTATTGGGAATTTTGTATGATGTAAAAATAATTTATTATAAGTAAAAAGTTTCAAAAAACTCCCTCTAAGACCGAGTCAATCAACAAGAGAAGAAGTTAGCCTGCAAAGATGAATTCAACCTCGTTAAGCGATATTTGAGCATCAAATAAAGGGTATATATAAGTTCAATCGACCTCATTTTATGAGAAAATAAAAGAAATTTTGATTATAAGGAGAATAACAAGAAATAAGGAGTAGAGATTAATTAAAAGACTAGAATACAACAAAAAATTTCAAAATTTCGTGTCAATCTCTCTCAGACGTGCGAAGGGAAACTAGGGTTTTTGCATCATCAAGGATGAAATTTCAGATCTCCAAGAAAGGTAGAAATTTGTGATCAAAGAGAAAGACACGTCATCCATTTTTCTAAGGAAGAATAAGAAATCCAAGAGAAGAATAACGAAGATCAAAATTAGCCTCTCTCTCCTACACATGTGAAGATGCAACTACTACATGAAGGGTAAAAAATTACAGACCTTCAGTGACCGCCAAAATTATTTCTTAGGGTCAAAGTCGTTGCTGAAAGGTGGAAGTTTCTTCTTGGAAGTTGTGCAAGAAAATTTCATCAAGAGGAAGGTTGAATTGGTCTTCGAGGGGTCTTTGTCTTGGGTCTAAGGTCTTGGAATTCATCATTTTAAGTTTCTATAAGAAGAGAATAATTACTTGTGGTTTTTCTTCTCCAGGCCTAGGTTTTGGCCCTAACTAACAATAGTATACCCTGTGTCCATTTGTCTTATTCATATTCATATTTTTGTATTTTTTTTATTATAAGAATACTATAATAATCAAAATAAGAAAGCACTAATTATAAATACTAAAATTTGAAGTAAATAACATCAAAATAAGTTATCAAAGTAAAGAGAAATCACCCCAATCTTCTTGCCCTAGATTTCTCAATAACTTCTTTGTCTCTTTCTTTATCGTGGTTTATATTTTCACCATTATAACATCCTCAAAATTTTGGCCTACATTAAAATTTTTGAGCCTCCTTTAACCATGTGAGCTTTCTTTTCTAGTACTAATATAAATTTCATGTTTTTTCTCTAAGTTTCCAAGTCCCCTTCTGAAGAAAATCCACGTGTCTTGTTTTGGTAAGGGAAGTGTCAAACTTCATGAAAGGGAGATGTAGCACATATTTAAGAGGAAAATTTTGTGTTTTATGTTATAATAATTTATCCTATTTATCATGAAGATATGTATTAGACTCATTCCTAAATTTTTGTGCACTGTTTCGTTGTTGTCATCACTAGGGTCATAAAGTGTATCTTAAGTGTCACACTTGGAGGTAAGTGTCAGTTTATTGTAGTTTCAATGGGTAGATGTTAAAATTGGGCATTAAGAATTTGATTTTTTTTGTGGTTGATAATCTATGAGTGTGTGATCATATTCGAGTCATGTTTTGGTTTCATCTTTGCTTCACTGATCCTGCACTTAATCAATTTCTGAAGAGTTTCAGTCTTTGCACCTTTCCCAACCAACCACTCTTTAGTATGCCTCCATGAACTATGCATTTCATAGTCTTAGGTCCCAGTAAATATCCCTTGCCTCACCAAATTGTGAACTACACAACGAATGCCTCCAATAATTGTGCATTATGCAGTGAGACTCCTCAGTCTCTGCCTCATGTCCCTTAAAAATTCACAATTCTCTCTCCCAGTCAGTATTCCACTTTGCACTCCATAGTCTCAGTCAACAGTTAGGCCACACTGCTTCCCTGTCCTACACAATTATGCAATCCTTTGTCTTAGTCTTACCAGAACTATGCATTGCACAATCATAATGGGAAATATTTCTTCACTACATCATTTTCTCCCTCAATTGTGTAGTTATTTCTTCCAATCCATCACCCACTAAGAATTGCGTAGTCACAATGACTAGACCTTGGTCACTACCCTCTCGAACTACACAATGCATAATCACTGAGCCTCCTCCTTAGTCTTGCACTCTGTCCCCGTTTTAATTAGTGAATTGCATGAAGAATAAGATAGAACAGGATATTTCTAAACTGATGTCATTTTGTCATGAGTGAATTTCATCTGCAGGTACTATTATTTTGACATGAAAGGATGATGCTCAACGAGGGTGCTATGGAAGTCATGGAAGAAGACACTTGTGAAGATGTAGAGACAAATATATCATTAAACAAGAAAATTAAAGGACACTAGATCATGACAGAAGATTGAATATCAATATCACAAGGAAGACTCCATATAATTTAGTTTTTTGGAGGATTAAGATGAAGTACACACAAGAGGGTGGTTGTATCAAGATGGATTACACTTTTGTGAGAAATGCGCCAACAAATTTCAATCTCCCACAAGTTTGGCCGAACTTGTGAGATTAAATTGGCTGAAATTTTTACGTCGTTAATCAAACTTACTCCATCATTTATATTGACAAAAATGGTAACCAAATTTTTCGCTAGAGGCAGAAAAACCGCGTTAAAAGTTTGGCCAAAATTTTGAAAAAGTTCGGCCGAATTTATTTCTTATAAATATAGTGGCCCTTAGACGGCAAGAAGTTTCAATCAGTTTTCAACTGCATGAACTTTGGATAGAACTATGGTAGTGACTGTTGGAGAGGGTTGGGAGGTCTGTTTTTCGCTGTTTAGGTGTGATTTTCTTTTTTTATGCATTTTTCTGGTATTAATGCTAAATTCATTTTTTGATGTGTTTGCAGGGTTTTGTGGGATTCCTGTGGTCTACTATGTGTCCTCAACATGTTTGTTCAACCTCCTCATCATATTCTATGCCTCCTCATCATCTACTCTACCTCCTTATTGTCTGCTCCGCCTCCTCATCATGCTCTGTCATCTCACCTTTTCCAAGTATTCTTCCACTCTTTCGCTTTTATTTTTTCCCGCAAATATTAAGTAATGACATTATTTTTTTCAGTGTTTGTCTATGGCTAAAATTTATATATTGATATGATTTTTATAGGATTTTCATATGAGAACAAGCTTCTTATCCTTATACCTTGCTTATTTTAAATAAAATCTCATTTAATATATTATTAAAACCACCATTATTTCCAAATATGGCTGAATACATTAAATGATATAACTTTGAATGGAGAAATTAATAATCATTACCTATTTCATTATACTTTATCTATTACTGGAATCGTACTAGTAACTCCATCAGCTTGGTTGAATATATAGAATATGTCTCGATTCTACCAGTAGTTGATGATAAAGAATATCAATACCATTGATTTGATTAGTTTAATGCTTACAAATTATACAAGATTGAAATATACAGGTGTAATATTTCTTACCAGCTTAGCTTGAATAGGGATGGTGCTATGACTCTATACTAGTAACTTATATGGAATGACTGAACAACATTTTTCTGATTATGGATAAGCTTATGACTTATACAACAAGATCAATTTAACATGTACAAGATTTTATATCACTATGCATAATACATGGGTTCTCATGGCAATGATACTAGCTATTATAGATAAAGGTGATCATATTTTACCCTATGCTTTACCATTACAACTGATAGTTCATGTTTACTTATGGAATACCAATGGTGATAATACTTTCCATAATAAAGGGTGTGTAATTGATTGAAATATAGGGATAAGGGTAACATAAGCTAATATGAAATGTGTATAACAAGACATCTTGTGTAATTACATATATAATGATGATTACGCTCGTAGTTACATTTGTTGCCCACTAGTAATACCATGATATCAATGTGTGAATTGAGCTAATCCTTCCAGTGAAATAGTAAGATTATACATAGAAGTGATTCCATTAATCTGTGTGAATAGTTGAATCCCATTAAGCTAGTAACACATGGTAAGGCTTTCCCTAATTTATTGATAAGTATGAGTAATATGTAAGCACTTGTTATGAATAAAAGCATGTAAAGTAGAACCATAAGAACATGATACGTGATTTGAGCAATACTCATGGTGTAATAAAATCTTATTTTATAGAAGTGCACCAATTTTATGATTACTAAGAATACCATGGTTGTTATGAATACCATAGACAAACATATATACTAGTAGTATTGATTCCATACATGTTAAGAGCTACTACCATACCTAGACTATTTTTATTTATTCATTGTTTCAGATTGGTCTAGATTATCCCATTGATTACGTAAAATAAGCAAATATAAACATAATACACCATAGTTTCCATTAGATACATTCTATAGATAGAGTACAATGAAAATCGTAATAATCTCTAAACTCATAGTGCACTGTATAGTATGGTAACCATTGCTTACCTTAACTTGACTATCTCTACACTAAATTGAACGACTACAATCCATTGATTTGGCGATGCACAAGGAATAAGAAAAATCGATAGCATTGGTACGTCTTTAATGGATTTTAAGATATGTATTCTCTATAATATAACAACTTGCATGCTTATGAGGTAAGGTATAGAGTGAAATCACAATAATCAGAATGCTTATACATGATACGTATTCATACAAAGCACTCTGATCATACTTGCAACATGTATACATATCCAATATTATAGAAGTATAAATAATATCCATAATGTATCAATAATTAATGGTACATCTTAACTCACTTAGTGTGTTTAATATGGTACAATTTCTTCATAATAAGTGGAGTAGTATGTGTTGGAAATGTTCTCATTGATGGAAAAGGAGGAAGCAGAAGCAAAAGAGAAGACAACAAAGAAGAACAAAGGGAGAGTATATTTACAGAGACAGGGCAGCAAAAAGAGAAGCAAGCAGCGTAAAAGAGACATCACAGATGGCAAAGGAGACAGGAGGAAGAAGACTGTTGAAATGAAATGGAAAATACAGTGATAGGAGTGATATGTACAGAGGTAGAGAAACAGTCGAGCAGTGGAGGAAAACCATGAGATAGATCAGCAAGAAAGAAAAGAAAGAGACAGATAATCTGTAAAATATGACAGGAGTGATATGTACAGAGGTAGAGAAACAGTCGATCAGTGGAGGTAGAGGCAGAGCCGTTATCAAATGAAACAGAAAATATAGTGACAAGAGTGATATGTACAGAGGTAGAGAAACGGTCGAGCAGTGGAGGCAAAGGCAGAGCCGCTATCAAACAGTGAAATGATCAACGTTGAATTAACGTAATAATGAAATAGGCTTCATATATTGAAGCGTTGAAGAAATAATAATTAAGCCCTGCGTTAAGGAATTATGAATCGAGCACAGAGGTTTGGTGATAAACCTATGCATGAATGGAGCTGTGCGTTATGATAGCAGAAGTGCCGTGTTGAAGTGTTGACAAAGAAAGGGATAACATATGAGAAGGAGCGACAGAGAATAACCTAAGAACCATATGGAAACGAAGTTAAGAAGAAATATCGATCATGAGAGCAACTGAACGGAACCACGAGCACTGTGAACAGTGACAATGGGTTTGGAACACCCGACAGTTTTCATCGCACCACTTTTATACAATGAGAGGTATTTACAAATAGAATGCGATATATGCCATGAGCTGACACGTGGCCTTAAGCGGGTTGGAGAAACCACTCTCATCACAAGTTAAAAGCCATGCATCTAAGTCACGCGAGATTTAATTGAGGACATCGGATCATCTAAAGCAGTGCGACGTGCTGTCCGCCATCGGATGAGATGGGTAGGTTAACACTGGGACCCAGTTTCATCGCGTGGGTTTAAGAACTACATTTCGTGCAAGTATGTAACACGATTACAGTCAGATTGGTTGTATGGAGCATGAGAGTAGGTGAATCATTGCATCCAAGTGGAGTTGTGTACACGTTAAGCAAGGTATGCTGCTGTGGGCCTAGATGCTTTGTAACATGATGCATTAGTTTGTTTGGAAGCCAGAATTTAATATTCTGTGATAAAATCAAAGGTTATGTGAACATATATAGAATGTTGATGTGCCAAGGGCTAAAGACATGGCTGAAGATTGACTTAGGACTATGTATATCTATGATTCAAAGGGTAATCCTGGAACGTATATATATGTGTGTTTGTGTGTGTGTGTGTGTGTGTGTGTGTGTGTGTGTATGAAGTACTCTATATCTCGGGTCTAATACAACCAAAGACTTATATTGTGGGACCCTCAACCAATCGCATCGAAGAAATTTGGTAGCGGAACATATAAACAAAATATTGTAACTGCAATGAAAGTGAGGACCCGATGGGTTTATAAACCATGATTGATATATGTTCGAGTTCTTGCATAACAGTGAAACATCGGAATCGGAGCATCGAAGCATTGGAACATCATAACTTCTCAATGGAAGTCGCAATTGCAATTAATCGCGGTCAGAAATAGTTGAAAGGTGATACATTGCATCAGCATTTCAACGTAAACAATGTTTCATCGCATCGGCATTTGATCGCAATCGAAAGTAGTCGAGGAGTGATACATCACATCGGAAAGCTCGGCGAGTGGGCCCGTAAGGGAATTCTATGTATTAAAATGATCTCTTAGTATTATATCACTGGAAGGTACATAAGTCATATAATACAGTAGTGTGTATGTTAAAAACAATTCTTATCATGCCGAGAGTTAAATTGTGATATATGAAAAAGGCAATTACACATGTATGGAAGTTACGCTGTGACAGTAAGCAAGAAATAAATCGAAGCCGAAAGGGCCAAACACAGTCACAGAAAAGACAAGCACAGTGAACCAAGAGGCTAAATGAGTGAGCTGGAGTTTTCATTGTAATTGAATGTAAATGTTTTTAACTGATTTATATTGTTGTGATGCATTGGCAAGTCTCCGGAAGAGAAAAAAATTCTCACTGTAATATTAAAATTAGTACCTACAGCTATGTTTTTCTGAGTGAGCTAAAAATAAATGAGAAGGAAGAAGACCAAGAGGTATGACTATCCATTCCAAATTCCTAGAGGAAAACAAACAGTCATCAAGAATTCTCTATAAGTAATATCATCTTGATATGCATAAAGAGGTTAGAGAGAGTAAGGATAGAGAATACAGAGTATAGAAGATTGAGGCAAAGAAGATAAGGAAGAGAGGAGCAGAAAGAGATGCTACAAAACAAAGCTGATATCTGAGGTAAATCAGAAAACATTTCTTTAGATAAATTGATGAAGTTGAAGCTTCCCTATCAAGTTGAAGCTTGATAGATGTTAGTTGTAGTTGACTGAGGTTGGAGCCTCCTGTAAGTTGGTGCCTGTAGAAAAACAATGGTGAGAGGGAGTTGGAGCTTGCATTTGCATCACAACAATAATAAGATGTGGTTTTCTCCCTTTATGGGTTTCCACTTACATCTATTGTCTCTATGTGTGTTGCTTATATGTTGATATGATCCACTCAATCTGTTTATTTGTTTGCTGCTCTCACAATAAGGTTGATGTCACATTAATTTAATACTTGCTGCAACATTTTAAGACTATTCACATATTAATCTATAAACAATTTTGATGAAAATTAAGAAAAAGTTAATGTATGTGTTAAACTGATTCACCCCCCCCCCCTCTCAGTTTAACCAAAGATTCAACAATTGGTATCAAAGCAAGTTCCTTTTGTATCATTTTAACAACTGAAAGGAGATCCTAGGTTCCCAGGATGGCTAGTAAAGAAGGATGCTCAACTAATAAAGCCCCTTTTTTCACTCGTGCAAATTATGCCTTCTAGAAAATCAGAATGAGGACGTACATAATGTCTCTAGGAATATAATTTTGGGCTGCTGTGGAATTAGGATATGCCCCAAAGGCAACTGACTTAGAGAAAGAAACCAAACAAGATTTTGTAGCTAACGCAAAATCCATGAATGCCATCTTAAATGGATTGTGTGAGGTGGAGTTTATCAAAGTAATGCACAAAGACACTGCCAAAGAGATGTGGGATACCCTAGAGAACATCCATGAGGGAGAAAAGAAGGTAAAGACTGCCAAACTTCAAGTCTATAGAGCCCAGTTTGAGAACCTAAAAATGAATGATGATGAAGACATTGCTAGCTTCTTTCTAAGGGTTGCAGAAATAGTAAATAACATGAAGGCTCTAGAAGAAACCATAAAATAAGTTGTAATTGTACAAAAGATTCTAAGATCTCTTCCACCCAGTTTTAACCCCAAGGTGTCTACAATAGAAGAAACAGCTGATTGGGAAACCTTGACTATGAACCATCTACTTGGAAATCTAACAGTATATGAGATGAGGCTCCCATAGAAGAAGCCAAGTACAAGGGAGGCAGCCTTTAAAACAGAAAAGAAGAAAGAAGAAATGGAGAAGACAACCTTACATTAGGTATGCAAATAGTTTCTATGGTTACTTTTTTTATTGTAAGGAATTTGGCTATAAAATTATTGAGTGTATAAAGTATGGACAAAGATTGATGTTCAACACCTGAAGGAGGTTTCTGAATCAATGAAATTTTGTTCATACTCACAATTCTGCAAAAATTATGATCAAATTCTGTGTATGCAATCAAGTTGTACATATGCCTTCCAAATGTCCTCTAAGAGGATGTGATTCATCATCTCACAAAAGATACCAAACAATAGGATGCTTCCAGTGGAAAAAGAAGGTGAATAAGTGTGACCTGGCTCTAACTACTCAAGACCTGAAAAGCCAATGGTATCTGGACAGTGGCTGCTCAAAACATATGACTAGAGACAGAAGCAAATTTATAACTTTTGACGAAAAGAAAACTGGTAATGTTACTTTTGGCAATGATAAAACAGGAAAAATCAAGGGAAAGGGCTCAGTCAGCTTAGATAATGGCAGAGATAATGCCCAAGATGTACTATTTGTAGATGGGATGAAAGAAAATTTTCTAAGTGTCAGTCAAATGTGTGATAAAGGCTGCGAAGTTCTTTTCAGAACACAAGAATATGAAGTCAGATCAAGCACCACAGGTAAGACTCTGCTCAAAGGTGTTCGAACAGAGAGTAATGTCTACATAGTGAAAGAGGAAGATGAAGCATGCCATCTTAGCAAACTTGAGGAGTCATGGTTATGGCATAGGAGATTGGGACATCTCAGCTTCAATCATATGATCAGAATGAGCAAGAAGAAAGCTGTCAGAGACATGCCAGAAATAAAAAGGCCTTCTAATACCATATGCAAATCTTGTCAATTGGGTAAACAGACCCGCACATCCTTTAAGGCCAAAGATGAGTTATCAACAAGAAGACCACTTCAGCTTGTGCACATGGACCTTTGTGGACATTCAAGAACTAAAACACCAAGTGGAGAATCCTACTTCATGGTGATAATAGATGATTTCTCCAGAATGAGATGGGTTGCACTTCTCAGGAATAAATTAGAAGCTTTGGAAAAATTCAAAATATTCAAATCTTTAGCAGAAAATCAGACACGATGCAAGCTAAAATGCATCAGATCAGACAGAGGAGGTGAATTCATAGATTATGACTTTGCAGACCTATGCAATGAACATGGGATAAATCAAAATTTTACTATTGCAGGGACACCTCAGCAGAATGGAGTAGCAGAGAGACAAAACAGGTTTGTACAACAAATAACCAGAGCCATGATGCAAGAGAGTAATATTCCTCAAACCTTCTGGGCAGAAGCTGTACATACAACCGTGCATATCCTGAACAAAGCTCATTTAAGGCCAAGCAGTGACAAGACCCCCTATGAACTATGGCATGGTAAACCAGCTTCAATCAAGCACTTTAGAATCTTTGGAAGCAAGTGTTACATAAAGAATAATGATGAAAATCTTGGGAAATTTGATGCAAGAGCAGATGAAGGGATATTTCTAGGATATGCATCCAAAATAAAGGGTACAGGTGCTACAACAAGACTCTTTGAAAAATAATAGAAAGCATTGACGTGAAAGTTGATGAAGAACTTCCAAACAATACAAAAGGTATAGACTACAGTAGTCCATCAGACAACCATGAAGAGGAAAATCAAGATGATGATGATGAAACAAGAAAGACAACAGAAGATGCTGAACTGAGATCGAAATCCCCCTAAAGATATAATCAGAAGAACCATCTTGAAGTTCAGATCATTGGAGATAAGAGAGTAGGAGTCCAGACAAGAAGGTAGCTAATAGAAAAGACAGAAGAAGTATACATAGCCATGCTATCACAAATAGAGCCAAAGAAATTTGAAGAAGCCAGCAAGGACAAGTCTTGGGTGAATGCTATGAATGAGGAATTGGACCAAATTGAGAAGAACAATACCTGGGAACTAGTTCCTAGACCCACTGTGAAAAATGTCATAGGTTCAAAATGGGTATTCAAAAATAAAATGAATGAGCAAGGATAGGTAATTAGGAATAAAGCCAGACTTGTCTACAAAGGATATTCACAAATCGAAGGAATTGATTACGATGAAACATTTTCCCTTGTAGCCAGAATGGAAGCTATCAGAATGTTTCTGGCCTTTGCATGCTCCCAAGACTTCAAGGTATATCAAATGGATGTGAAATCTACATTTCTGAATGGAGATCTAGAAGAAGAAGTCTACATGGAACAACCAGAAGGCTTCCCATTAATAGACAAAGAAGACTATGTATGCAGACTAAAGAAGGCTCTATATGGACTAAAACAAGCTCCTCATGCTTGGTACTCAAGACTGGATAAATACTTGCAAAAACAAGGCTTTAAGAGAGGTGGAGTAGACAACAATCTATACATAAAAGCTCATGAAAATGAATTCTTGATTGTTGTAGTATATGTTGATGATACTATGTTTGGAGGCAACATAGATGAGTTAGAAAAAAGGTTTGCTGAGGAGATGAAATCAGAGTTTGAGATGTCTATGATTGGAGAGCTCAGTTTCTATTAAGGACTTCAAATTTAGCAAAAGAACACAGGTACGTTCATATCACAAGAAAAATACTTAAAAGAAATGTTGAAAAAGTTCAAAATGGAAGACTGCAAACCTGTGTCAACTCCCATGATCACGGGATGCAAGTTATGTGCTGATGATGGATCTACTGATATAGATCAAAGACTCTATAGATGCATGATAGGAAGTCTGTTGTACCAGACATCATTCTAGCAGTAGGAATTGTGACTAGATATCAAGAAGCACCTAAACAAAATCACCTTCTAGCAGTAAAAAGAATATTCAGATATCTACAAGGAACTGCATAGTATGGACTTTGGTATCCAAAAGGCAAAAGCTTCACTTTGACAGCATACACAGATGCAGATTGGGCTATCTGTGTGGATGACAGGAAAAGCACAAGTGGAGGTGCATTCTATCTAGGAGAAAGTCTATTGGCATGGCTAAGTAAGAAAGAAACATCTATTTCTCTATCTATAGCAGAAGCAGAATACATAGCAGCAGCAACATGCTGTACACAAGTCATATGGATGAAGCAAACCCTCCAAGACATGAAGGTAAGCATTAATGAACCTATCTCTATCAAATGTGATAATACAAGTGCTATAAGCATATCAAAAAATCCTGTGCTTCATTCAAAAACTAAACATATCCCAATCAAGTATCATTTTCTCTGAGAACAAGTGGCTCAGAAGATAGTAAAGCTAGAGTATGTGCCAACAAAAGAAAAAATAGCAAATATATTTACCAAACCTCTTGCTAGAGAACCATTTGAATATTTGAGAGATAGACTAGGGGTAGTATCTGTAGATGCTACACTCTAATATGAAGAGAAAGCACAGTTTCAGGGAGAGAACAGAAACAAAAATATCATTCCAGGGGGAGATCAGCTAGCAAGGAAACCATGAAACAGGTCCTCAAGCTCAATACAACATGGGAAAGAGTTCAAAGCACACTGAAAAAAAATTGAGCAACCCCTTTCCATTGATGTCAAAGGGGGAGGAAGAGAAAGCAACAAAAGAAAGGGTCCTAAAAGGCAAACAGAGGAAGTGTATTGCCATCAATGCCAAAGGGGTAAACTATTGGAAATGTTGTCATTGATGGCAAAGGAGGAAGCAGAAGCAAAGGAGAAGACATTAGAGAAGAAGAGAGGGAGAGTATATTTACAAAGACAGGGTAGAAAAAAGAGAAGCAAGTAGCGTAAAGGAGACAACATAGATGGCAAAGGAGACAAGCGGAAGAAGACTGTTGAAATGAAACAGAAAATACAGTGATAGGAGTGATATGTACAGACGTAGAGAAACAATCGAGCAGTGGAGGAAAAGCATGAGATAGATCAGCAAGCAAGAAAAGCATGAGATGGATAATCTGTAAAATATGACAGGAGTGATATGTACAGAGGTCGAGAAACAGTCGAGCAGTGGAGGCAGAGGCAAAGTCGTTATCAAATGAAACGGAAAATACAGTGACAAGAGTGATATGTACAGAGGTAGAGAAATAGTCGAGCAGTGGAGGAAAAGGAAGAGCTGCTATCAAACAGTGAAATGATCAACATTGAATTAATGTAATAATGAAATAGGCTTCATATATTGAAGCACTGAAGAAATAAGAATTAAGCCCTGCATTAAGGAATTATGAATCGAGCATAGAGGTTTGGTGATAAACCTATGTGTGAATGGAGCTGTGCGTTATGATAGCATAAGCACCGTGTTGAAGTGTTGACAAATCAAGGGATAACATATGAGAAGGAGCGATAGAGAATAACCTAAGAACTGTATGAAAACGAAGTTAAGAAGACATATTGATCATGAGAGCAACTGAACAGAACCACGAGCACTGTGAACAATAACAATGGGTTTGGAACACTCGACAGTTTTCATCGCACCACTTTTGTACGATGAGCGGTATTTACAAATCGAACATGATATATGCCAGGAGCTGACACGTGGCCTTAAGCGGGTTGGAGAAACCGCTCTCATCGCGAGTTAAAAGCCCATGCATCTAAGTCACATGAGATTTGATTGAGGACGTCGGATCATCTGAAGTAGTGTGACGTGCTGTCCACCACTGGATGAGATGGGTAGGTTAACACTGGGGCCCAGTTTCATCGCGTGGGTTTAAGAACTACATTTCGTGCAAGTATGTAACGCGATTACCATCAGATTGGTTGTATGGAGTGCGAGAGCAAGTGAATAATTGGATCCAAGCGGAGTTGTGTACATGATAAGCAAGGTATGATGTTGTGGGCCCAGATGCATTGTAACATGATGCGTTGGTTTGTTTGGAAGCTAGAAGTTAATATTCTATGATAAAATCAAAGCTTATGTGAATATATATAGAATGTTGATGTGCCGAGGGTTAAAGACATGGATGAATATTAACTTAGGCTTATGTATATAAATGATTCAAAGGGTAAGCCTAGAACGTATATATATATATATGTGTGTGTGTGTGTGAAGTACTCTATAGCTCGGGTTTAATACAACCAAAGACTTATATTGTCGGACCCTCACCCAATCACATCAGAGAAATTTGGAAGCAGAAAATATAAACAAAATATTGCAATTGCAATGAAAGTGAAAACCCGATTGGTTTATAAACCATGATTGATATATGTTCGAATTCCTGCATAATATTGAAACATCGGAATCGGAGCATCAGAGCATTGGAACATCGAAACTTTTCAATGGAAGTCACTATTGCGATTAATCGCAATCAGAAATAGTTGAAAGGTGATACATCGCATCGGCATTTCAACGTAAACAGTGTTTCATCGCGTCGGCATTTGGTTGCAATCGGAAGTAGTCGAGGAGTGATACATCGCATCGGAAAGCTCGGTGAGTGGGCTCGTAAGGGAATTCTATGTATTAAAATGATCTCTTAGTATTATATCACCGAAAGGTACATAAGTCATATAATACGGTAGTGTGTATGTTAAAAAAAATTCTTATCATGTCGAGAGTTAAATTGTGATATATGAAAAGGGCAGTTACACATGTATGGCAGTTACATTGTGATAGTAAGAAAGAAATAAATCAGAGCCAAAAGGGCCAAACATAGTCATAGAAAAGACAAACACAGTCACAAAAAAGACAAGCGGAGTGAACCAAGAGGCTGAATGAGTGAGCTGGAGTTTTCATTGTAATTGAATGTAAATGTTTTTAATTGATTTATATTGTTGTGATGCATTGGCAAGTCTCTAGAAGAGAACAAAATTCCCACTGTAATATTAAAATTAGTACCTACAGTTATATTTTTCTGAGTGAGCTGAAAAGAAATGAGAAGGCAAAAGACCAAGAGGTATGACTATCCATTCTGAATTCCTAGAGGAAAACAAACAGTCATCAAGAATTATCTATAAGTAATATCATCTTGATATGCATAAAGAGGTTAGAGAGAGTAAGGATAGAGAATACAGAGTATAGAATATTGAGGCAGAGAAGATAAGGAAGAGAGGAGCAGAAAGAGATGCTACAAAATAGAGCTGATATCTTAGGTAAATCAGCAAACATTTCTTTATATAAATTGAGGAAGTTGAAGCTTCCCTATCAAGTTGAAGCTTGATAGCTGTCAGTTGTAGCTGACTGAGGTTCGAGCCTCCTATAGGTTGGTGCCTGCAGAAAAACAGTGGTGAGAGGGAGTTGGAGCTTACCTTTGCATCACAACAATAATAAGATGTGGTTTTCTCCCTTTATGGGTTTCCACTTACATCTGTTGTCTCTATGTGTGTTGCTTATATGTTGATATGATCCACTCAATCTGTTTATTTGTTTGTTGTTCTCACAATAAGGTTGATTTCACATTAATTTAATACTTGCTACAACATTTTAAGATTGTTCACATATTAAGCTATAAATAAGTTTGATGAAAATTAAGAAAAAGCTAATGCATGTGTTAAACTGATTCAGCCCCCCCCTCTCAGTTTAACCAAAGATTCAACAGTATGTACAATATTGATAAGTTGTAATAGAGTCAAAATAGAAGTAACACACATATTTCACATAAATAACTCATATCAAAGCTTACACATAATAGTGATCAAGTGAGTATGAATAATATATGTAAGACTCTAGTGTAATTTGAGGTATAAGGATCATAATGCTTGTTATACTAGCTTATGTAAGCTAAGAGTGTAAGCTAACTAAGCATCAACATGCTTAAGTTTATGTGAATACAGGTGATCCTACTAGTATTGATTACTCACCAATTTTGATTATGATACTTTATCCTACTAATTAAGTAAACATGGATAATGAGTATCATCTCCTCTTGCACTTATTTAACCCATTTCCATGGTAATCGTGTATCTATAATAGTTTAAATAGAGTCCGTATATAAGATAGATGTAACTATTAACATGATACTAGTAGTAAGAGTTGAATTCTTATACACCTACTAATGTGATATGTGAAATCACCAAACTGTTAAGATTCATACGACACTCATAATTACCTTATCATAGATAAACACAATGCTAATGATTACTCGGTAAAGGTAGTGGATTATTCCTAATAAAGGTGATAGTAACATCAATATTCCTATGATTCCACTAGTGATATTTAAAACATACTTATTTAATTTGTATTCAACCTCATGAATAAGCAATAATATATCTTTAATAAAATTTCTTGGGTTTCATGTGTGTTCAATAAAACTCATAAGCACGAAGATAAGTGTAATTACTAGTAGTATTGATTCAATACATGTTAAGAGCTATTGCCATACCTAGAGTATTGTTATGTAACTATTTAATAAAAGTTCTTGGGTTTCATTTATATTCAAGAAATATCATAATCACCAAGATAAGTGTAATTACTAGTATTATTCATTCCATACATGTTTAGAGATATTACCATACCTAGAGTACTGTTATGTATTCACTGTTTTATATTGGTCTAGCTTATCTTATTGATTAGGTAAAATAAGCACATATAAAAATAATACACCATCGTTTCCATTAGATACACTGTATAGATAGAGTGCACTAAAAATCATAGTAATCTCTAAGCTATAAGCATTACCCTAATCAAACATTTTGGTTACATTGTATAAGTGTATTCCATGGAGATCATAGTGTTTAATGTTTCCATATGGATTACTAAGCTCGATATGTGTAATCAAAGCAATGATAATCACCATACCAATATTTCATATATAGTATATCATAAGAAACTCTCAATGGGAGTCACTCACTTATGCAAGTTAGTTACATTAGTAATACATGCAATGAGAAGACCACTCATATCAACTTACTCTGTGTTGTTAAACTATATTTATATAGATGTTTCCATAATAACGTGATATAACACATATGCCCTGAATAGTGATATTGTACTAATATGAGTAATAGGTTGCGTGATAGATATGTTGTTTCATTATACTTTATCTATTACTGGAATCATACTAGTAACTCCACCAGCTTGGTTGAATATAAATAATACATCTATATTTTTCCAGTAGCAGATGATAAGAAATCCGAATACCATTTATTTGATTAGGTTAATGATTATAGATTATACAATATTGAACTGTACATGTGTAATACTGCTTACCAACTTAGCTTGAATAGGGATGGTACTATGATTCTATACTAGTAGATTATCTGGAATGATTGAACACCATTGATCTGATTACGGATAAGCTTATGACTTATACAACAAGCTCAATTTAACGTGTACAAGATTTTATAAAAATACATGGGTTATCATGGCAATGATACTAGCTATTATAGATAAAGGTCATCATATTTTACCCTATGCTTTCCCATTACAGCCGATAGTTCGTGTTTACTTATGGGATACTAATGTTATGAAACTAGCTCCAAAAATAGAATAAAAGAGAGATCAATGCCTTAGAAATAAGCCACTTCGAGGGGGAAACCTCTTTTACATTACATAAATGAACAATTCTTGGATGAGACAAATAAAAAAATCTCCTTCTATATATAGGAGTCTATGGGGTCACAATACAATCCTAGCCGACCTAACAATAATAATGTAAGGGCACAATAATAACAATATTGGGGTTACAGGGGTACAACAATAATAATAAGGGGGCTACACTAACAACAATAAGGGACTGCACTTGTAATATAGAGACCTAACATTCCCCTATCCTTCAAAAATGCATTGTCCTCAATGCTTGTGTAGATCTAGGTGTTCATGTATAAAATTCTCAACCTCCCATGTAGAATCTTCAGTGGGTAAGTTCTTCCACTTGATGAGATACTCTGAAATTGATCGATTTCGTAGTAATCGAGTTCTTGTTTCTGTGAATTCTTCAGGTTCCAATATTATTTTTCCTTCCTCATCAAGTTCTAGCAATATTGTTTGAACCAAATTTTTTTCACCTATAAACTTCTTTAAGCATGAAACATGGAAAACTATATGCACTCATGAAGAAGCAGGAAGCTCCAATTTGTATGCCATAGTACCAATCTTTTGCAACACGTTGTAAGGACCATAGTAATTTGGTGATAATTTACTATCCTTCTTCGCTTGCTTGAGGGAAATTTGTTTCTATGGTTGTAGCCATAAAAATACCCAATCTCCTACATCAAAACTTCTCTTGTTGCGATGTTGATCTACCTGTTGTTTCATTCGATTTTGTGCCAAATTTAGGTTATCATTTAAGAGTTGGAGAACTTCTTTTTGATGCTCAATGTGATCTTCCACTGGTTGAACCTTATCATTTTATATTAAATATTATGTGATGGACAGTGGACGATATCCATAAATTTTCATAAATGGGGTCATTTTTGCTGCAGTATGGAATAAATTATTATGCCACCATTCAGTGAGAGGTAACCACTTGACCCATTGTGATTTTTTATCCAATAAAATAAAATGAAGATATCCTTCCAAAAATTTATTCACTATCTCAATTTGACCATTGGATTGAGGATGATAAGATGAGCTATGAGCTAGGTGAGTGCCCAAACAAGAAAATAATTATGTCCAAAAATTTCCAGTAAAAATGGGATCTCTGTCGCTTACAATAATCTTTGGGTATCCATGTAGCTTTTGAATTGTGTCCATAAATGTAGTAGCAACTGTACTTTCTTTAAATGGATGAGATAATGTAAAAAAGTGTACATACCAGGTAAGTCGATCAACTACCACCATGATGACACTCTTTCCTTTGGACAAAGGTAAACCTGTGATAAAATCCATTGAAATCTCCTTCCAATGTTGACTTGGAATGGATAAAGGTTTTAGAAGACCTGGGGTCTTAATTGTGTCAAATTTGTTTTGATGGAAAACCAAAAATTCCACCATATAAAATTGAATATAAGATTTAAGGCCATCCCAAAAAAATTCTTTCTTCACCCTATGATAAGTTTTTAAAAATCTGGAGTGTCCTCCTAAAGGAGAAGTGTGAAATTCCAAAAGAATATTTTGTTTTAGTTGGGAATTATTACAAATATATAAGTGATCTTTGTACCACAAGGAATCATGTTTCCAACTAAATTTATCAGATGTACTAGGATCATGCTGCAACTTTTGAATACGTGTCCACACTTCTTCATCATTCTTCCATTCATCCCTTGCTTCGGTTATCCAATCTGGTTGGATAATAAAATGGCACAAAGCAATGCTTCCACATCTTCATTCTTTCTTGATAGTGCATCTACAACAACATTTAGCTTCCGTCTTTTGTAGATGATTTTAGAGTCATAAAACAACATCTTTGTGACCCATTTTTGTTGCTCTTAGGAAGATTGTATTTGTTCCAAAAAGTGTTTAAGACTATCATGATCATTTTTTACCTTGAAGTGTCTTCCCATTAGGTAAGGTCGCATTTCTTTAGTGCATGTAGTATTGCTAAAATTTCCTTCTCATAAATAGATTTTTGTAAATATTTTCCTTTGATTGGATGAATTTCAAAAGAAATGGGTCTTCCTTCTTACATTAAAATAGCACCAATTCCATTTCCTGAGGCATCACATTCCATAATAAAGGTTTTTGTGAATTCTAGCATAGCTAAGACCGATGCTAGGCACACTACCTTTTTAAGATGTTCAAAAGCCTTAGTTGCTTCAAGAGTCCATGAAAATGCATATTTCTTCAATAATGTTGTTAGAGGTGATGCTATTCTCCCATAATTATTAAAAAAATTCTGATAATGCCCTGTTAACCCGAGAAATCCTCGCAACTGATTTATGGTTGTGGGGAATTTCCATTCCTTAATGGCTTCAATTTTTTTAGGGTCTAAATTAACACCCTCGTGAGACACAATATGACCCAGATATTCCACCTCTTGTACTCCAAAGAAACATTTGGATGTTTTTTCATATAATTGTTTTTCCTCCAATAGTTTGAGCACCCTATCAACATGTTGAACATGATCCTTCCAAGACCTATTGTAGATTAGTGTATCATCAAAAAACACTAGCACAAATTTTCTAAGGAAGGGTTTGAAATGTAGAAGGTGCATTGGTAAGGCCAAAATGCATGACGAAAAATTCATACTGAACCTCATGAGTTCAAAATGTTGTTTTCAAAATATCTTCAGTCTTCATTCTAATTTGATGTTATCCTGAATTAAGATCCAACTTGGTAAACGAATTTTCTCCATGTAATTCATCCAATAATTCATCAACCAAAGGAATGGGAAATTTATCTTTAATAGTGATATTATTGAGCTCCCTATAATCCAGACACATGTGCCATGATCCATCCTTCTTGTGCACCAATACTACTTGAGTAGAGGAAGAACTTTGACTAGGTTGAGTTATACTAGCCTCTAACATTTCTGCAATCATACGTTCAATTTCCCTCTTTTGGACATAAGGATATCTATAAGGCCTGATGTTTGGAGGAAAAATTCCTCGAATCAAATGAATAGCATGATCATGACCACGAATAGGTGGGAGTCCTTTGGGAGTTTCAAAAACCTTGGAATGATTTTCCAAGACTTTTTGGAGATCTGGAGAAATAGTTGATTCTGATGTTCAAACTTCTAGTGAGCACAATTTTTTAATTACGCTTAGTTGTTATTTATTCGGAATCTTTGTCATGGAATTAGAGCTTATTATATTTCTTGGCTTCCCTGTGATACCCCGTAATTTGGCTTCCTTTCCTTCTAAAAAAAATTCCAAGAAAAATTCTTGAAAATTTAAAGCTACCGTCCCCAAAGATTGTAACCATTGTACTCATAATACAACATTAACACCTCCCATTGGAATGGATAGAATTGGACTATTCAATACATATTCCCCCATGGCTAGCTTGATATTATGGAATTTTCCAGAGAAATTTATAGTTCCTCCATTTGCAACCATCACTTTACATTTTGGTGCTGGGTATAGGAAACAATTCAATCCCTTGGCTACCTTACAATGAATAAAATTATGGGTACTACCTGAATCAATCAACACTATTACATTTTTCTTCTTGATATGTACTTCTATCTTCAGATTTTGAAGAGTGGTAATTCTTTCCATTGCATTACATAATGTGGTCGAACTAATTTCTTCTTCTTCTAGGGATGGTTCTTGGTGCATGTCTTCTTTTGAAGTTTCTTGTTCATTTTCTTCCTCTTCTTCACAATCTATGTAAAATATTTTTTTCTCAACACACTTATGACTTTTATTTTATTTTCTATAACAACTGTAGCAAAGCCCTTTTGCTCTTTTTTCTTCCAATTGTTGTGGTGTAAACCTTGTAGGTTGTGGAAGTCTAGGAGTAGCAACAATTCCATCTTTACGGATGTGACTGATAGGATTTCTTGTCGACATAATTTTACATTCAATTTTTCTTGCCAACCTGAATGCCTTCTCCAATGAATCAGGTTCCCAAACATGAACCTCATGTTGGGTGTTATCCTTTAAACTCCCTACGAGGACATCAATCCTATGTTACTCTGGAATATCAGTTACCGTTATATTCAATTTTTGGAATTCCTCAACGTGCTCCACCACTGAACCCTTTTGTTTGAGGTTTATCAATTGGCTAAAAGAGGTATTCCTTTCTATATCCTCATAATGTGCTATCATTTCCTTCATAAAAATTGAGCACGTGACAACTTTTTTATGGAAGCAAAGCCATCGATACCATAAAAAATGTATTTTGTTCTAAATTTAAAGTTTCAATGCGTACCTTTTGTGGGTTTTTCACATTATTGAGATCAAATATTACTCCATCTGTAGTATCCATGTTACGAGACCTTTTCCATCAAACTTCCTCATATCAATCTTTGGAATATGGTGGGTCTTCCATCCAGAATTGTATTTTATGAAATCACGATTAACATTTATTTTGTTCTCATCATGAGTTTCCTCTACTATATTTTTTCCATTAGTAAAAAATTATTGTATCAACTTTGTCAAACCTTCCATGTCTACTTTTACATCATTCTTCATGTTTTCCATTTTTTCAATGATCTTAGCTTCCATTTCTTCCATGCTAGCTTCCATGCCATCCATGCCATTCTTCAAACCATCCATCTTAGCTTCCATGTCATTATTCAAACCATCCATCTTAGCTTCCATGCCTTTCTTCAAAACTTCCATTTCATTTTTTGTTGCTCTTTGCGAGAGCTAAATTTGGTGCACTTTCTCTTATAATTTTGATATGTCATGTTGCATTTCTTCGTCTTCATGAGTCATAGTAGAGATTTCTAAAGGCTTAATGGGTGTTGAATTATTTTTAGGGGGAATTTTAGAACCCAATGCTGATATATATTTTACAATATCCCCTTGGAATAAATTCAAATTGATTCTTCAAACAAGACTTATGTAATTCGAAAAAAAATACACACCTTTTTCTTGATTTTGAGGAGATCGATATTGAAACTGAATTATCTTTGTGATTTATGACCTTCAATATCTAAAATTTAGTACTATAGTTTCCCTCTAAATCTTCTTTCTAATTCCATAGGTCTGACCTGATTTGGATTCTTTAAGGAAAAGTTATGCCCAATCTCCCACAATGACCTAATTATGGATTGGTTCAGTAGAGTGAACTTGTACAATGTTCCACATCACTGTTTCCTCCTTAGGCTTTGAAATTGATACACAGGTAACTAGATTCCGTGTACTTATGGCCACCTTTTACATAATTTCAATACGATGCTCAAAGAGAGAGTTATGACGATTTTCCCCATGTCACCTCTTTCAGATGAAATTCAGGAACCTGCTAAAACCATAAATTCCATAGATCATATCTCCAAAAATATTGTGAACCAATATCTAAAAGTTTTCCACAAATTTTTTGAGGATTTCGGCTTCGCATGACAAAAATTTTAGCTTCTGCACCTTCATAGACAAAATTTTATAGTGAAAATTCCACGATGACATGTTTTAGATTAAATTCAGGAGCCTAAAAAAAACCTAACTTCCATAGATAATATCTCTGCAAATATTGCAAACCAAGATCTAAAATTTGTATATGAAGTTGCTCATGATTTCGGCTCTGCGTTCTAAAAATTTCAGCTTCTGAGTCTTCGTAAAAAAAATTATAGCGAAAATGCCACGATGACTTGTTTGGAGCAACGAAACCCTAGAATCCAAAGCTTTGATACCAAATGTTATGATACCAGCTCCAAAATAAAATAAAAGAGAGATCGAAACCTTAGAAATAAGCCACATTGATGGGGAAACCTCCTTTAAATTACATACATGAACAATTCTTGGATGATGCAAATGACAAAACCTCCTTCTATATATAGGAGTCCAAGGGGTTACAAACAAATCCTAGCCAACCAAACAATAATAATGTGAGGGCACAATAATAACAATATTGGGATTACAGGGGTACTACAATAACAATAAGGGGGCTACGCTAACAACAATAAGGGACTACACTACTAATATAGAGATCTAACATGGTACTATGATTCTATACTAGTGGCTTATATGGAATGATTGAACACCATTGATCTCATTAAGAAGAAGCTTATGACTTATACAAAAAGATCAGTTTAACATGTAAAATATTTTATATCACTATGCATAATACATGGGTTATCATGGCAATGATAATAGCTATTATAGATAAATGTGATCATATTTTACGCTATGCTTACCCATTGCAGGTAATAGTTTGCATTTACTTATGTAATACTAATGGTGATAATACTTTCCATAATAAAGGTTTAATTGATTGAAATACATGTATAAGGGTAACATAAGCTCATATGACATGTGTATAACAAGAGATCATGTGTAATTACAAATATAGTGATTATTACACTTGTCATTATAGTTGTATCCCAAAAGTAGTACCATGATATCAATGTACGAATTGAGCTAATCCTTTCAATGAAATAGTAATTTTATGCACAGAAGTGATTCCATTAATCTATGTGAATATTTGGATCCCATTAAGACGGTAACACATGGCAAGGCTTTCCTTAATATAGAGATAAGTATGAGTAATATTTAAGAACTTTTTATGAATAGGAGTAGGTAAAGTAAAACCATAAGAACACGATAAGTGATATGAGCAATACTTACACTGTAATAAAATATTATTTTATAGAAGTGCACCAGTGTTGTGATTACTATGAATACCATGGTTGTTATCAATACCACAGACAACCATATATAATATTAGTATTAATTCCATACATGTTAAGAGCTATTACAATACCTAGAGTACTGTTTTGTATTCATTGTTTCAGATTGGTCTAGCTTATCCTATTGATTAGGTAAAATAAGCACATATAAACATAAAACACCATATTTTGCATTAGATACATTGTATAGATAGAGTGCAGTGAAACTCATAGTAATATATAAGCTATAAGAATTACCCTAATCAAACATTTTGGTTACATTGTATAAGCGTATTCCATGGATATCTTAGTGTTTATTGTTTCCATATGGATTATCAAGATTGATATGTGTAATCAAAGAAATGATAGTCACTATACCAGTATTTCATGTACAATATATCATAAGAAAATTTCAATGGGAATAACTCACTTATCTAGGTTAGTTACAAGGGTAATACATGCCAACAGAAGACCACTCATATCTACTTACTCTATGTTTTTAAGCTATGTTCATAAAAATGTTTCCATAATAAGGTTGATATAACACATATGCCCTGAATAGTGATATTGTACTAATATGAGGAATAGGTTGTGTGATAGATAGGTTGTTTCATTATACTTTATCTATTTCTAGAATCATACTAGTAACACCATTAGCTTGGTTGAATACACATAATACGCCTTTGTTGGAAATACTGAGAGGGGGCAGGGGGATGAATTAGTATTCATTTCAATTAGAGCGTTAGTTAATATTAAATTATTATCAGTGTTTGTACAATGATAGCAGTAAAAAAAGGAACACAAATGCACACAGTTTTTAAGGTGGAAACCAACTCCTGGACAAAAACCACCTAATTCTTTTCTAATAATTCTTTAATATTCAACTCCAATTGAAAATAAATCTCCAAATTCCTAGAATCTAGAAAATAATTCTTCTCCAGCTCCCACTGGATGGACTCTCCAATGCCCGAGATTCCTCAGTAGTCAAGTGAATGGATGCCCCAACACCCACTGAGCTACAACTCACCCTAGCACCACCCTACCACCCTATAGAAGAATAAAAGAAGAATGGACTCCCGTACTAGGGAAAATGGTCCACTTTACAATGATATAGAATGATGCAGAAGAAGAAGGCACACTATTCCATAACCCCAACTATGACACAACCACCTAATGATGATCTTAGACCTCCCGACACTGCCTCTTCAACTCTTAGTGGATAGACATTAGTACAATTTTTACAATAATGTATTTACAATGAATTACTAAAATGATACCTTTACAGTGACTCTATGCAGTGCTTCCCACTTGAAGACTTCATGTGATGAACTTATTGCTGCTGTTCTACATCTTGGTTGCTGCTCTTGTCATGCCACCCTGTTTCGGGGAAAATCACCCTAGAGGTTTGTTGGGTTTAAACCTCCACAGAGCAGGGCATGCTACTTAATAAGGACTCACACAACCATACATGTTCATGAAAAACTAAATAGAGTAGATCGAGGAAGTTACCCATAGGTCCTACGGTTGAAGCAGATCCCACGGGGTCCAAACCCCCAGCAACCCTTCTTCCTTCTTAACCTGAAAGACAAGAAGAAACAAGCACGAAGAACTAGTTGTACAGCATATATCTACTCTAAATGTTAGTGAAATCCATATGAAACATTAAATAAACCATAATAAATTCTTAAATAACGATATTCTCATATATGCAAGGGGACACTAACACGTATATTTCGGGAACAAGATGGTTCTTCTGTATTATAAATAGCATGTACAGAAATAACGAGTGGAGAGATCACCTGAATCCTTCCACGATCTTCGAGCAGACCATCGTCCGGATCCGTCCCACCCTTGCCTCGCTAAGATTCCTTCCAAACTGGTGCATACGAGATGACATATAAAGAGATGAGCATCTCCAGGAAACAAAGGTTTCCTATAATGAACTGGGAAGTGCAGGAGGCACGGGAATTCAGACTTGGATAGGGAATACCAACAGAGTATAATATCAATAAATTCTCTATCCCTTAGGCCATACACATGAGGTGCTTTTATACTCCCTCAAAGTAGTTTCAATAGTTGGAAACAGTTGGCCACGTGCTGGGGTGGTTGAACTACCAGAGTAACCATCAACCCAGCCCGAAAATAGGGAATTTTTATATATTTTTTAATGATTTTAATGGCATACACGGAAAAGTGCATGTGGACTCGCGTATACACGCGGAAAAGTCTAGGCATAACCGCGTATGGGGATTTTTACACTGTTTTTAAGTGAATTTGTCCAAGTCTGTAGGAATGGGTGCCCAAAGCCATAAAAGCAATCATGAATCATATGAAGGTGAGAAATGATGCTATAACAGATGCCCCTAATATATGAGGTCAGAAGGGGTACATGATGGCCGAAATGTATTATGCACATAGAAATAACTTCGCAAGGACAAGAGAGGACTTCACCAGATTTCAGCCTGCCAAAAACCAATGAAAGAAAACAGAGAGTCAACTCATGCTAAGGCGGGCATACCCATGCTCAGTCAAAAATACATCATATAGAAAGTACTGAATAGATCCAACATGTATACAAGTATAACTGAACTGAAAGTACACAATGAATCATCTGAGCATGGCCCGGAAGTATAAGTCTGAATCAATGTCCAAGTATCACATATAGAAAGCTGATCAAGGATGGTGCAACTGGATGTCTGATCATATAAGTAACTGAATCTCCAAGTACCGAATCATAAGAGGTGGAACAATTGGTACAATCACGCAACTTGGGAGCCAACATATAGGATGGTGTTGTACTGAACTGCAACATATAAGGGTGGATGACATCACTGGCAGAAACAAAAATGGACTGTCAAAAGTGAACCGAGAAATGCTGATGCAACTTGAGGTCTTCACCGATCACTATGGCACAATTCTACACAATGGGAATAAATGAGCTGAAGTTGACCATGTGAGAAATCGTTGGATTACCGGTCAATGATGTATACCGTTAACCAACGCGAGACAACCCACCAATAATGAAAATGAGCGTCAAGGTGCCCCAGTACAATCTGACAAGTGCGAATGAATGAGTTGAAGTCGAACACTTGAAAGAATCTATCAATCAGGAGGCAATGATGAATCCCCACTATCGATAGTGAAGAGTCTGCCACTGATGACTGCAAACCCTAAGGTACTGACAAAAGACTCTAGACCTTATTCCCAGAGCAATGAGTTGGAGTCGATGGGAAAAGATCTGCTGGAAGGAAGGCATTAAGGCATCCCACATCAGTCCAGCGCGAGTGTAACCCGCAGGCCAAGATTTGGAAGGAATCAGACGAAGTAGAGTGAAGGAACCAAAACCGAAGTACGTTTCCGACATGCACAAGATGAAGCTAGCACACGGAAGAAACCCTCTGAACCAACCAATAATGAAAGCTGACACAGAGGCGAGAAATCCACCAATAGGGTCAAATGGAAATCAAGGTACTGCACGAATCCCAAGTGTGATAATGTGTGCTGACATCAAACACAGGGGAAACCACTCAGTCAAAAACCCATAATGATGATCAAATGCTGAGCACAAGGTCACCTATCAATGATGGAAATAGGGCTAGGGTGTGGCTCTAGGTTTGCTCTCAGAGCAATGTGTCATAGTCGATAAGAGACAAACCCGCCGGAAAGAAGTCAATGGGGACCTTCTCAAACCAGCACGAGCAGAAGACCAAAACATTTGATGTGATAGAACAAGATACTGACAAGACCGGGAAGGCCGACTAAATAATGAGTCAAGAGGCACCGCAGAATGGCCGACTCTGGTTAGACTTCCCTTGAAAAAAAGCACGACTCATGATGACCATGCCAGTAAAAGTGACACTGTATAAGTCTGTTATGCAGGAGGCAGAACAAACTCTCCATATGATTGGAAGAGATAACCAACCGGGGGAGAACTGACGAGTGAAACAAGGTAAAGGCTGAACCTAGGTCAAAACTAAAACCATCCCAAATGAAGGAAATATATATAAGTATATGTGCTTTGTTCAAGGGCAACAAACTAACTCTGTACTGCCATCAAAACAACGAAGATACATCCCGTTCCCGCTCTTTTTGTTATATTTGATTTTTTTGTCTTTTTCATATAATAAGCTTGAAAAAGAATAAAAGAATGCTATGGTACAATGGATAGAACGAGTATCAAAAAATCAGATGCACTAGTTCCTGGGATTGGAACAATCCTATGCTCAATGCAAGGTGGCGGAAACTGGTAAGCGATACTCAAAGGAATGTTCCATCCATGGGTAAAAGGGTGTCAAGTCGTGATAGCTAAGTGCATGCAATGGTTAACTTGTACAAATAGTCAAGGTCAAAAGTTGGCTTAAACATCGAGTCAAATGAAGCCGGCTAAAGGCCAGGATAAACAAGTAGCCAATATGCAATGCAGTAATACAACTTAACGACACCAGGGAGCCTCTAGGGTAATAGCCAGAAAAATGATAGTGAGGAAGAAGAAGAATGAAGCTTCAACACATAAGTCATGGCGAGACTAAAGAGGACTCCCGAGCCTACATAAAATGCAGCATGGGCAACAAGTGATAGCGAGGAACTAACTAAGAAGCCCATGTAAAGGAAGGCTCTACCATCAATTCATGATTAAATAATCGACGAGTGAAATGGGTGTAATAGTCATGACCTGATGGGATCGACTCTATGGAAAGTGATCAGTATGGAGGCTAGTATGCAAGATGCAACGGAAAGTGATTTCCCTAACCTATATGCTAGTGAAGATCATATACCTGCCGTGACGAGTCAGTAATCATGGATCAAAAACGAGAAAAATCTCAAATTCGTCAAAATGTACCTGAAAACATACCAAACTGGGCACTTCCAAGCATCTAAGTTATGCAGCTTAACATAGATCGAAAAAATAAGCATAACAAATTTTTGCGAAAATTTTCAACTTTTTAAGCATAAATAGACAAATTACCTCATATTTGGTTCATTATTACATTGTTGATTTGGAAAAAAGTGCTCTGGAGCAAAAAACTTCTTTCGTCAAATCAGGAACAATCGACCGTCGAATCGCACCAAATTTGTCAGGTAGGCTCCTCAATCATCTTTGCAAATCATTTTGTCCGTTTAGAAATTAAAATTTAGTGATTTTCACCATTAAAACCCTTGCTAAAAAACACGGACTTGCGCATACGCGGGTTTTTAATGGGAAAGTCGCATATACATGCGACTGTGCATAGAAAAAGTCGCGTATGCGCAGGTCTGAATCAAAAAATGCGTTGCTAATGCAGGATTCATTGAATTTTTACAGGATGACAATCTCATGGAGAGAGCATGAGCACAACGCAATTGATCAAGAGGTCATGCAAGATCGAGCATCGCAAAATACCCTTCAGAATTGCGGATTGTTCAAATTTTTCAAAATGCCAAATATGAAAAGCAATGTCCAGTTACTAGAAATGCTCGTCAATTATTGGGAACCAGACCAAGATTGCTTCGTTATAGATCAGATGCCAATACGCATTGAAGTGGAAGACATATATTTTATCACTGGACTCTCCCGAAGGGGAGAACCAGTAGACTTGCACGGGAAGCCCCTGGGAGGGCTAACCATGGAAGATTATGTCCACGTGTATTGCATAGAGGGTTCCAAGAAAGTTGGAACTCAGATTGCTATTAAAGATTTACGGGATTTGCACATAAAAATCCTCCTTTTCACCATTGGCAGAGTGGCAGGATCTGCCTCCCTACATCAGGCGTCCAGGACGCAAATGAGCATAGCAATGGAATGCTTGACTCATGTGTATGATTGGTGCACAGCCCTATTACTGAACATGAAGCAACAATTGACCTCAATCCACCAAGTAAAGACCAAACACTTTGGGTACAGTACTATTTTGATGACATTCTTCTTTGAGAAGATACCAGCATTGAGACCCAGAGTTATCTCTACCATCAGTAGCCCGAGGGACCCAATAATTGCTCGTTGGGCGGACATGATGAAGAGATTAGGGGGAAGTGAAGTTCCCCGGACCACTTGGGACGATGAGTTCTTCCTTTGGTGGGGAGAACAAATCATCGCTATGGACGACTATCCCTATGCCGGGATGGACTTTCGTGGAGATCCAGATCTTGTTCTTCCACCAGGCACAGCATGGGGCACAGTCGGTAAGTTTGCAAAAATTTTTGACTTATATAATTTTTTGGATTTTTTCAAATATGTATGAAAAAATGAAAACAAACATGTTTTTGATTGGATTCATAATGACTTACAATGTAAACATGATCATGATACAGATATTGGACCAGTTCGACCTGAGGGTTTCCCATGCCATAAGCGTCGTAGGGGCGAAGCAAATACAGTGGATTCAGACAGGACCCTCCAGGCTGTACAGAGGAACTTGGAGGGGTTAACCCGCCAAATACCTATGGCTGCCGTGGAAGATCTGCCGGAAGCCATCCAGAGACGGGTGGTAGGAGTGCCCCGAGACTGGGTACGGTTATTCCGCCGAGTTGCCACCGCGATCATGTTCTATAGGAACACGACTTCTGGGCAGGGACCTCAGGAGTAGATAGATATTATGTATCAGATGACTGTATATTTTTTAGACTGAACATGATCAGGCATAAGCCCAAATTTTGTATGACCTTATGGATCCAAATTTTGTAAAGTTTTTTGAACACTCTGATGATATATATACAGCGATGTTTGATGTGATGTGACAAATGTATCAAAATGTATGATGCTTTTGATGATTTATTGTATGGAATGATTAATATGCCAATCCAGTGCCTGATTAGCTAATGAGTCAGCCAACCAATTGTCAGCTCGAGGAATATGAATGAAAGTTAAAAATTGAAATGATCTTTGTAACAAACATACCCTCAAGAACAACCGTAATAAAAATGGATCTCGAACCCGATAAGTATTGTTCAACTGCGACACCACCAGCTGAGAGTCCAAGAAAACTACCAACGAATCAACACCCAAAGATATTGCCTCCGAGAGTAGATAAACAACTGCAGTGTATTCTGCTATATTATTGGAAGCGGGACCAATGCAGACCCCTCTTGATACTAACAGCTGACCGGAAGGATAATGAAGCACCCAAGTCGCGGAAGCTAAGTTCCGGGTGTGTCTACTAGCACCATCGGCGAAACCAAAATGACTCATGACATCCAACACAACCTGCCAAAGAAGATCAAAAACATCACCAACTCATCAAAGATCGAAAATCAACCAGATATGTACAAAGAAAAAAACTACTATATACAAAAGCAACATGCCAGGCCGAAGCCTAGGCATAATACTTCTTCAAATAGAGCCCATTTCGGGGCTCCGGCAACTCGTTCCCTTCGAAATCAACCAAGTTATATGCTCCTTTCTTAAGGACTTTTTTAACGATATAGGGGCCATACCACATAGACTTAAACTTTCCTGCCCCCAGGGCATCTTTTTCTTGGGCATAGACCAAAACAAGGTCACCTTCCGAAAAAACCCTGGGTTTGACCGCCTTATCGTACTGAACTTTAACTCGGTTTTTATGTGCTTCATTCATCGTGGCGGAATCCCGACGCTCCTCATCGAGATGTTCCAGATGAAGGAGCCATTCTTCAAGACTAGAAGTGTCAGGAAGAAGTTCAATAGCTAACTTAAGAGAAGGGATCTTGCATTCAATAGGAAATACAGATTCCACCCCGTGCACTAGCTGAAACGGAGTAAAGCCAGTTGTAGTTTTCACTGACGTCCTGTATGCCCAAAGTGAAGGATATAGCATAATATGCCAGTTGGATCTAGATTTATCAATTGTCCTTTGAAGAATTGTCTTCAAGGATTTATTCATGGCTTCCACTTGCCCATTGGCTTGAGGATAATACGGAGATGAATGCTCCTGCCGGAAACCCAATTTGAGAGCCAACTCAGCCATCATACTATTCTGAAAATGACTACCATGATCAGTGACAATCTCTCTAGGAATACCAAAACGAGCGATAACCTGGTTGAAAAGGAAAAGAGCTGCAGTCTCACCATCATTCCCAAAAGTAGGCATAGCCTCACCCACTTCGTAAAGTAGTCTACTACTACAATAATGTACTTGTGACCTTTAGTTGAAGGCGGGTTACAAGTAGTATAATCAATACCCCACTTTGTAAAGGGACCGACAGTAATGACTGGAAAAAGCGGAGCTGGATGAGCGCGAATTTTTCGAGTATAGACTTGACACGGATGAAACTTTTTGACCGACTCCATACAATCTTTGAAAATTGAAGGCCAAAAGTACCTAGCACGCAAGATTTTTTGTGCTGTAGCAAGCCCAGATAAATGACCCCCACAAGCTCCACTGTGAGAATCATTCAACGCAGCCTCAGCTTCTTCGAGAGTTAAGCAGCGTCTCAGGATTGAATCAACCCCTCGACGATATAAAGCATCACCAATAATCAAATAATTCTTGGCCAAGTGACACAGCTTACGACGCTCATCTTTCGAAAAAGTCGAGGGAATCTTCACAGTCTGGAGATACACAATGATATCTCCGTACCAAGGATCCTGTGAAGAGATAAGAAATAAATGTTCATCCGGAAAGGATTCATCATAGATAATCTTTTCCCCACAGGGCAACTCGGAAATCAATTCCGCGAAAACTAATGATTTCTTGGACTTGGTAGACATAAAATCGAGATCAAATTCCTGTAAAATCACAATCCATCTATTGTATTTGCCCCCAATCACTCACCTACTGAGGACAAATTGAAATGGATTGGCTGCTGCCAAAAAATAAGTTTTTTGAAGAATAATATAATGTCGGAGTCGCTGCACAGCATGAAATGCTGCTAAAGCTAACTTTTCTATCGGAGTGTACCAGAGTTCAGGTCCTACCAAGCCTCAACTAAGGTTGTATATAACATGCTCTACAAGAGCATCATCTTCCTGAACCAGAACCATACCGATGGTAGATTCTGATGCTGCCAGATACAAAAGGAAATCCTTGCTATAATCAGGTGGACTCAATAAAGGAGCAGAGGTCAATTCTTTTTTCAAAGCATCGAACGAGCGTTGAGCGAAGTCATCCCAAATAAATGGAACTCCCTTTTTCAACAATCTCATAAATCCCTTTGTGACTTTAGCATAATTTACGATAAATATCCGAAGAAAATTAGACTTCCCTTGTAGACTTTGAAGCTGACGGATAGAGGACAGGGGAGGCAACCGAAGTATTGCCTCAACCTTGAAGGGATCTACCCTAATCCCTTCCCTAGAGACAATGAATCCCAATAACTGACCGGATGTAACCGCGAAAACGCACTTGTTCGAATTCAATCTAATTTTATAGAAACGACATCTTTCAAATATTAGCCGGAGGTGAGCAGGATGATCCATCCTCTTTCGAGAATGAGCAGCTAAATCATCCAAGTATGCCTCGATAATATTTTTGATGTCATGGAAGGCATATGACATGGCCCGCTGAAAGGTAGCCCCAGCATTTTTAAGACCAAAAGGCATCTTCTTGTATGCAAATGTACCCCAGGGAAAAATAAAGGCAGTCTTATGTTGATCTTCAGGACGGATAGTAATCTGATTATATCCGGAGAAACCGTCCATGAAGGAGAAAATCTCATTACCGGCACACTCATCAATGATCTGATCGATAAATGGTGTGGGGTAATTATCTTTAGGACATGCTTTATTTAGGTCTCTGAAATCGATGCAAACTCGAATCGTTCCTTGCTTTTTATCTACGGGAATGGGGTTTGAAACCCATTCAGTCAAAGGAACAGGGAAAATGAATCCCGCCTTAAGCAGCTTTTCAACCTCAGCTTTAATAGCTCCTGCCTTCCTAGGATTGACCGGACGAAGTTTTTGCCTCACCGGCTTAGCGTTTTCATAAGTCTTGATCTCATGCTGGACAATAGATGGATCTATTCCAGGCATTTCCTCATAAGACCAAGCGAATACATCCCTATACTCTTTAAAGAGCTCGGTGTAAATTTGAACCTCTTCACGGGAACATTCAGCTCCGATGAAGACATTCTTGATAATATTGGGATCCATGGAAATTTTCATCGGGATAGTAGGAGAAATCACAGCCATGTTCCCTTCAGCATAAACCTATGTTGGTGCTAAAGGGTTCAAGACTGGGTGAACAGGACCAGGAGACTGAGGACTTGGAAAACTTGTCTCAACTTCGCTCAAGTCAGGTAAAAAGTAAGGCCGATGATGCAAATCATCCCACGGTCTATCTATACTAGTCATGGCTTCCAGGATGGCCTCTTCAGATGGAAGAGTGGTATCAAGGCAATCCTGGGCCGAAGAAGAACTAAGTGTCCAAGTCGGAGCCACATCTCCATCCAACTCTTCTGGTGAAAGAGGAGCTGGAATGAATTCTGCAGAGTCAACAATAGACTGATAAGCAATCTCTGCTGCAGAAATAGGAAATGCCATTCCACCAACTTGACCTTCTGCTAATGTGGCTGTAGGGGAAGGTAAGGTCCAAGGGTCCGAAAAATAATGAGTTCTGAAGAACTCTCTTCGAAGAGGAGCCTTGGAGGATGAAATTGCATTAATATGAACTGTAGGAGGAGGAATATCAAAAGTACCCATCAAGGAAGAATACATTCCAACTCCTAAATTCTCAACAGGCGCCTTAGTATTATCCAACTTAGGAACAGATGAGTCAGAAGACGCATTCGGGTCTACAGGAGGACAGTCCAGTTGATCCACTGTAACAATCCTCCCTTCGTGGTGGAAACAAATAATTCGAAATAATGAGGATGCAATGGCATCCATATCATAAATCCAGTTTCTTCCCAATAGAAGGTTGTAGTCCAAGCTTGCATCCACTACCTCAACCTCTATATTGACAATTTTTCCCCCAACACAGATGGGCAAAGCTGGGACAATACCATGGGGTCTGTGAGAATGACCATCGAATGCAGTCAGGACAGTGCTAGATGGAACAGCATTGGGAGATCCAATTGTTTTCCAACATGTGAGAGACATCAAACATGTGGAAGCACCCTCATCAACCACCGTTCGAAAGATATTGCACTTCTGGTATGACGATTTAATATGAAAATCCATGTGATGGGGGAGTCTCTTCTTAAAATTAGTCATATCAAAAGTAATTAGAAGAGAATTTTTTAGATCAATAGCTCCAATGGCAGTGAGCAAAGCACTGCGTTGAGCCGGACAAGACTGGAGTACCTCTAAAGCTGACATAGCACAAGGACTCTGCACCAGATCTTCCACAATAGAGTAGTTCTGGGCAGCCCTAGCATTTGGATTAATCGTCGACCGCTTAGAAGATGCTTTGGGCATCCGAGGCATAGACTCAACAGTAGGCTTCGTAATGTGAAGCGGCTCAGTAGCATCAGGAGTATCCTTATCTTTCGAAGACTCTTCTCCGCCATTATCACGGGATCTCGTAGCGATATCTGCGTGAGCACTCATCAAGAAAATGTTCAATGGAATTTCCCCTTCCTGGGTGCCTCCAGAGGAAGGCCCAAGATTTTGGTTCGCGCCAACAACTAATTGTTGCCCTTGGGGAAAAGGGTTAGTTAACACAGCCTGGGAACTAGAAGAACCCTGTTGGGCTAATAATCACTGCGCATCCTGAATTTTAGGGCAAAGGTGTGTAAGATGGTCTCCAGCACATAGCTTGCATGGAAACTTCACTTTCCTTTTCTCCTTTGGACCCTCACCAACATGCTCATTGGTTTTATTTGCATTACCCTTCCCGTTCTTGCCCTTATTATTTTTATTTCATCCCTTCTTCTTCCCATCGGATTTTTGATTTCCTTTGGGATCAGAAGCTTGGACAACATTTATGGACAAAGACTGGGAAGGTAATGACTCAGCAGGCACAGCCTGACCAGAAGGAGCAGATTGTAAAGACAACTGCTGCAGTTGAGTAAGCAGGCTGGCTACACCACTATTGATTGATCCAATCAGTCCGTCGCCATGAGGACCAGGCTTAGTTTTTGACAAATCTAATTTGGAGCGAGGAGCATTGGGCAAATACTTGTGAAGGACCCCAGACTGAGAATATATCAACTCTAGCTGCTGGGCCCTAAAAATGGCCTGCTCCTCGGAAAATACCCCAGAGAGGGATACATCTTTCGAAATATCTGACTGCAGGGATTTGAGAAACCATTCCAAAAGGAATTCACCTGGAATATGAGCTTTAATAAGCCTCTTCCTTCTCCTCCATTCCTGAATGTGGTCAGAAATGTGGGTTGTGTCGTCCTGTTTAAAATTAGCTAGGAGTTCAGTCCCAACGTCATATCGGATAGGCAACTGAAAATGGTTCAGAAATGTGACAGCCAGTTCTCCAAATGTAGCAAAACTGCCCCCAGTTAGCTCAATATACCATTTGGAAGCATTTCCAGTTAGGGTGCGTTGAAATAATCTCAACCTAATCGAATCATCGATCAGGGAGTTCGAAGAACACCATAAATTGAAAGTAGTGATGTGGTCAACCGGGTCTTCTCCATTCGTACCTTCAAACTTTGGAATGTCTGAAGGAATTTTTGGTGGGAACCGGAGGCCATCCCAGACTATAACGAATCGGATCATTAGTCAACTTCGATAGATCTGGCAAGTTTAATGTCGCCAGAAAAGGTAAGCAAGGCGGAGCCTGAGGATTCCATCCTTGATGGGATGGATTCCCAACATTCTGAAAAGAATACCTTGGATTTGATGAGGCACCAGGTTGCCAAAAAGGACTCGTAGAAAAAGGAGAAGAACCTCCTCCCAACGTAGAGTTACCAAAGCCCAGACCAGTTCCCCCTACTGAAGTATGAAATGAAGAGGAAAGCCCCTGATAGGGGTTCCAGGAATTAGAAAGGGGAGAAAAGGTTTGATAAGCACTTGACAAAGGGAAAGAAGTATTCCCTTGGTGACCAGCATAAAACTGATTCCCTGCCCCCGTTGTAGTGAATACAGGGTTCCATCCTGTAAAAGTGGTTGAATTTTGCCCCCCAGACCAAGGATTGAAACTCTGGGTCTGAGAAGTAAATGGAAAGGACCCTAAGGAAGGATTGGAACTAGGAATATGCCCAGTTCCAAAGTGGAACCCCTGAAAAGAAGTTGATCCACTAGCCATGGAAGACATGGGTGTAGATCCAGCTGTAGCAGCGGAAAAGGAAAAAGAAGGAATCCCACTAGTGGGCATTCCGAAGCAAAAGGGACCAGAATGAGAAGCATGTGCTTGGGTGAAACCAGAGCCAAACACAACAACACTAGAAGCAATCGAAGATAAAGCAATAGTGCCCCCTCCTTCAACAGAAGCAGGAGTCTGAATGCCTGCAGCACTCACAGCAGAAGCCGCGTTCCCAGTCATGGCCATCGAAAGGTATGAATGATACGGAAGATCTTCTGGTCTTTTTGACTCAAGTCCGATGTATTGAACAACGAACGGATAATTAGGAGGAAGATGAGATGGAATTGACCCAGGAGGTTCAGGTAATTCCTCGATTTGAAAATCTTCTTCCTGAGGAAATAAAACTCGCTAGGTGAGCGGAACGCTCCTCTCGGAACCGACACCAGAATCAGCTATGAAACCTTCAGACCCTTGTGGAGGATCTCTCTCCACTGCGTCAGACATCACAGGGTGGTAACCACCTGCTAAATCACTCCTACGCCTTCTCGAAGAAGGCTCTAGACTCTCAGGAGATAACCCCCGAATTATCCTCGATCGACGAGGCGCTTGATCAGCCACTTTTATAGATTTTAAATTAGACTAAAAAAAAAGTGAAAAGCTAGGCAAGCTGGGAGCAAAGAGCACTCACTATAAGAAAAATCCCTGAGATACAATCAAGCAAACAACCTTCAAGTATTTCCGCTCCGGGTGATTAGGACCGGACACCAAAATACAGGAAAGCGAAATATAGGACCTCCCGAAAGCAGTTTGGGATAATTACGGCCCAGAACAACTAGCGAAGGTATCAGAAACAGTTACGCCAACCTCCTAACTACAGCCTTTGCCGGCTCAAGCACCCAAGATTTGCAAGGGCACCCCCCAGAAGTACTGCTGAAAGTGATGCGACATCTGCCTCAGGTACCACGGGTATTCCCCCCCCGCAGTCACCTGTGTGGAACCTAGGAGTGGCAACTATGGGCACCAATCCATGTCAGAAGCCAGGTGGAACAGTCTTGAGGTCAGATTCAGCTAATCAGAGAGGGGGTATCCCTCTTCTCAGCCTTCACTTCCCCTCGCGCTTGACTCTCTGGAGGAGAGCTTTTCCGGTCCACCTAATGGAGTTGGATTTCACTCAATTAATCAACTTCTATGTTTTGTTTGAGCGGCCTTGGAGAGTTAACTCTCCACTCACCTAATCCAAGGCCCTACAACCTAGCTAGTTGGTGTATGACACTTAGAAAACTTTCTAGTTGATTTTAAATTATATCGCTTATTTTAATGGGCTATTATGTTAAGTCAAAGGGATGTGGAAATGAAACTTATGATGTTTTGACGCAGAAAGAAATTAATAAAAACCAAACTACATGCAAATGCAGTTATTGTCTTTCGATGAAAAGCAACTTCTATACAGGTTCTACGAGATTAAAAATTGTATTTTTATTTTCAGATAACAAACTCACACTCACAAAAACTATGAAAATGACTAAATGCTTGAGTGCACCTGATGCAAATCACTACAAGCATGCAAATCCTAAGATGCAAAAATCTCCTAAAGCAGTGTGAAATTTCCCAAAAGTCCTTCAGTTTTAACTCTTCTTGGTTGTCCAGAAAGCTAGTTCCCAAAATCAAGAACTCTTAATATGAAGACACCAAAAAACGCTTAAAAACAAGAGGAAGAAATCTATGACAACTCCTTTCCAAAATCAAGCCAAAATCTAAAGGCAAGAAACTTCAACCAAGCTTCAAAAGATACAAAGAAACGAAAACAAAAATGCAAAAACAAAAGCAAACAACAAAGCAAAAAGTTTTTTGAGCTTTTGTATTTTATAAAATAGTTCGAAAAGACCAAGTGAAACTATAAAATTCCAAGCCAAACAACACTGAATTTCAAGCAAAACTTCCAAAATTATCCAAATCTTATAAGGCTAACTAGTAGCAAGATCAACACGAGCAAAAGAAGACAAGAAAACTCAGGCACTCAGCCTAAAAGAATAGTGTGACCTTGCTGCAAACAAAAACTCCAAAGAACCAAGAAAGACTCTTCAAAAGCTGCAGCAAGACCTAGCCAACTGAACTCAAGAAAACCAATCAAAAAATGGGCAAAAATCATAGTGCCAAGCAAAACACAAATATAGGAAAGAGTGAATGAGCAGGAGCTCTCTGTTCTGATGAAGCAGAACAACCAAGAATGCCCAGAAAGAAATCTTGGTACTCAAACCAGAAGTGCCAGCACAAGAAACAACACTTTGCAAAAAATACTAGTTTTCAATCAAACGAAAGAGAGAAAAGACCACAAACCACTTTCTTCACAATCCAGAGGGTACAAAGACACTTCAGGAACAGGTCTCCACAGACAAAAAGGACTAAAAAGCCAAGGAATCCAAAATTTCAAAATCTGCCTAGGTATACGCTACTTCACAGTTTAGCAACAAGCATGCATATGCGACTGTGCTAAAGGAAACACGCGTATACGCGACTCCCTTTAGACAAAATTGCATGTATACGCGACTGTGTGCAGAAAAAAGCGCGTATATAAAGGTAAATAGTGAAAAAAAAAGGATCAAGCCTAGATAAGAGACCAGGACTTCAGTCTGACTGAGAAAGAGTAAACTGGACTGCAAATAGAAGTTAAAACTGTTGGAAACCTATCGAACAGCTAAAACCACCCAACAGGGGAATCACAAGAATGCGATCCCCAGTGGAGTCGCCAGTTCTGTTTCGGGGAAAATCACCCTAGAGGTTTTTTGGGTTTAAACCTCCACAGAGTAGGGCATGCTACTTAAGAAGGACTCACACAAACATACATGTTCATGAAAAACTAAATAGAGTAGATCGAGGAAGTTACTCGTAGGTCCTACGGTTGAAGCAGGTCCCGCGGGGTCCAAACCCCCAGCAACCCTTCTTCCTTCTTGACCTGAAAGACAAGAAGAAACAAGCACGAAGAACTAGTTGTACAGCATATATCTACTCTAAATGTTAGCGAAATCCATATGAAACATTAAATAAACCATAATAAATGCCTAAATAACAATATTCTCATATATGCAAGCAGACACTAACACATATATTTCAGGAACAAGATGGTACTTTTGTATTATAAATAGCATGTACAGAAAAACGAGTTGAGAAATCACCCGAATCCTTCCACGATCTTCAAGCAGACCATCGTCTGGATCCGTCCCACCCTTGCCTCGCTAAGATTCCTTCCGAACTGGTGCATACGAGATGACATATAAAGAGATGAGCATCTCCAGGAAACAAAGTTTTCCTGTAATGAACTGGGAAGTGCAAGAGGCATGGGAATTCAGACTTGGATAGGGAATACCAACAGAGTATAATATCAATAATTTCTCTCTCTCCCTTAGGCCATACACATGAGGGGATTTTATACTCCCTCCAAGTAGTTTCATCAGTTGGAAACAGTTGGCCACGTGCTGGGGTAGTTGAACTACCAGAGTAACCATCAACCCAACTCGAAAATAGGGATTTTTTATTAAGTTGAAGATACCAAAACTCAAAATCGGAAAAATATTGAACCATCATTTCCTCTAAAGGAACATTTAATATATTTGCATATATTATTAGGAATTTCAACTCTGCAAACATCTAAAATCACAAGCTACATCATGCATTGATAAGTTACAGTCTTAGTCGACAATGGAGGTATGCACACTTTCATTCAAAGAGAGATGCAAAAGAAATACATTGTTTTGTACATCCAATGCACAACTTCAAATTTATGATCACTAGTGGAGGTATGATGAAATGTGGGGGTATATGTGAAAGTTCAAAACTCCATATGGGATACTAGAAACTAAAAACCCATCTAATTCATATTTGCATGGGTGGTTGTGATATAGTATTGGGGGTAGAATGATACACACATCAAGACTAGTTACAATGGATTTCAAAGAACCCTCTATGAGTTTAACTAAAGAGGGACATGCACTCACCCTTCAAGGGATGTAGGAGGGTTCCCTTAAATTTTTTAGCTCTGATCATATGGATTATTTGTGAAATATAGTCTACTCTATCATTATTTACCAATTTAATGCAATATAGGTCATGGATAATATTACACAAGAAATCTAACTAGATTTGTAGCTAATCCTTAAAAGAATCATCAAGTCTTTGAGAAACCAAATGGTTTCCCCCTTCTCAATGATACACGTGGATACTGGTCGCCACTTACGTATTCCACTTATACCCCTAATAATATTTCCTTCTAGTTTCCTTAATTCTTGCACAACTTTCTATTTGTATCAATTTTTTGGGTCTTAAAATTCTGAAGCCGTTTTGAGGTCTTAAAATATGTTTTCTCGTAAAACAGAGAGACCATAAAAGCACTTAAATACACTTCATAGATTATTTTTTCCCTCCTCATGCAAATATTTTAAATAAGGTATTATGATAGTCAGATGCATATCAGATGCAAAGTTACAACCTCGGGAAGTTTCCAGTCCAATTTACCCCAACAAGGCACAAAACTATTGTCGTTTCATCTCCTAGGGTTATGGTTTCACACTTATTCTTTATGATAAAAGGTTTGAGCCTAATTTTAACACAATTTAGAAAACATGTAGTTGTCACATATGTTCTCAGAGATGAGCTACCATCACCTGAGGTGGTTTATATCATTTTGTATGTAAACAATTTTTAGTACTTGTTATTAATTAATTAAAGTTATATTCTTTCATTTTATATCTATGCTATATTAAATATATATTTCATTTCATTCCTTCACAAATATAGATCACTCAAGTAGAGAATGTCCATGTTATTCCCATAATTCTAGGTAGTCAACTACTAAATGTTTGTCCTTATCAACACATTTTTGCACAAATAAATGAAATATAAAATATTTGTAAAATCACACACAACATATATACAAAAAAGTATATCAAAAAAATATAAAATATCATTCATGAACTACTAGAGGAAAGGATCATACATCCCAATGTAAGCCCTTATTCATCCTCGATAGTCATGGTATTAAATAATAAAGGAACTTCACATACATGTCCTTATTTTAAGGACCTTAATATATAAAAATTAATAAAAAATTCCCCATCTCAGTTATTGATGATATTGAATGAAATTCATGGAGAATTTTTTTTAACTAAGATTTATCTATATGTAGGATACCACCAAATCAAGATGAAATACTTTTATGTCCCAAAGACATATTTTAGAATGCATAAAGGTAAATATGAGTTTCTAGAGATTATTTTTAGTATTTTAATTCTTCATCCACTTTCCAAAGCCTCATGAATTTTTTTTTGAAATTGTTCCTATTCAAGTTTGCATTGGTATTATTGGATGATATATTTTTCTATAGTAAAGCATGTGAGTAAGACATAAAGCATGTTGATAATTTATTGTAACTTTCGAGAGAAAAACATTTTTTTGTGAAATGCTCCAAATTTTCTTTCAGAGCCTTTGAAGTTGAATATTTTGGTCACGTTATACGTCAAGAAGGAGTATGATATTATCCCAAGAAAATGGAGGCTATGAAAGACTAGCCATGACCTAAAAATTTGAGGAGATTGAGTGGATTTTTAGGAATTACATGCTACTGTAGGATATTTGTGAAAAATTATGGAAAATTTGTAGCTCTCCTAACTTCACTTCTTAAAAATAATTCATTTGTATGGAGTGAGAAATCCATAAGAACACTCTATTCTTTAAATGAATCCATGTGAAGTACACTAGTATTATTAGAACTCTACTTTAATCAGAACTTTGTATTGGAATGTTATTCATCAGGAAGAGGTCTAGGGTTAGTATTGATACAGGAAGGATAACCCTTTACATTCACCAATGAGAATTTGTGTGAAGACAATTTTTTAAAATCAACATATACGAAGGAAATAATGTCCATCCTTCATGAAGTGCATATTTCGAAACCCCATCTCACAATGAGATGGTTTTAGATCAAGGCTGACCATGATAGTCTGAAGTACTCCCTCAAAAAATGATTCTCTTCATTAGTGAAACATAAATCTGTAACCAATGGATGGCCCTTAGTATTGCAACAACAATGCTACAATGCCAAGGGACTTAGCTCGATTTTTAAGCCTAGGGTTCACACAAAATTCAGAGGGGTTAACACCATATGTTCAGTAAGAACTATGTATTTTTTTGGTTGACTCCTATATGAGGGGAAGTGATGAGATAAAATATGGTTAAATAAATACCACTCTAATTTTTTTATGGTACTTGCACAACTTGAAATTTTATGGAAATAAAGACACCAAGAAAACCTATGCTAGTTATAACACTACAAGGAAAATACCCTCAAGAGGAGGTTATAACGGTGGTTTTTAGTGTTATAAAATTGGCCAAAATTGTCAAAAAAACATTCTCTACAACATCCATTTTCGGTAACGGAAGTTTTGGTGGTGCTTCTAACGGAAATTCAACACAACTAAAAATAATTGGGTGGCCGGAGATTGTTACGAATGTTTTTCTCATCAGTGTGCTAACGAGGTGTCAATGCACTAGTGCGTTTTATAATGAATGCTCTGGTATTGTAAACCTACCAAGCTCCAGGAAGGAAAACAAATTTAGGATGCCTTGAGGTGTTTAGCAATGTCTCGGTGTGTATCACCAAGACAATGGCATCAGGGCCATCGAAGGTGGATGCACCAGGCACACTATAGGTGATACAATGCACCAAGGCGTTCTAATTGGTATTTGTATTTTTGAGGTGCCCATAGGTCGTATCAACGCACCGATGTGTAGTATTATACAAACGCATCAAGGCACAGTATCACACAAACACACCAAGCGTTCTAATTGGTATTGGTATTTGTGCGGTGCCCATAGGCCCTATCAATCCACTGATGAGCAGTCTCACATAAATGCACCAGTGCACAGTATCACACAAACGCACCGAGCGTCATAATTAATATTGGTATTTTTGTGGCGCCCATTGGTTGAAATGCACCGGTCTATAGTATCATACAAACGCACCATTGCACAATAAATAGCACGTATCAGTGTTCATTTAGTATTTTTTAGAAACATCGACCTATGACAGTGCAATTATTGTGATTTTTTAAAATAAATTATTCATCAAAATTCGACATATATCTTATAACAGTATTTATATCAATTACATTTTTATTAGTTCATTTGAATGTGATGTTTGGATTAATTTGTTATATCATATCATAATTATTGTTATTTTTTAAAGTTAATTATTCATCAAAAGTCGACACATATATCTTATAACAGTAAATTATTGTGATTTTTTAAAATAAATTATTCATCAAAATTCGACATATATCTTATAATAGTATTTATATCAATTACATTTTTATTAGTGCATTTGAATGTGATGTTTTGATTAATTTTTTATATCCTATCATCAGATTTCGCATCTCTTCATTATAATATTTAATCATCCATATATTTATGAGTGGTGTTACATTTCAAAGCGACAATGGAGAACACAATAAAATAAATTAAAATATATTTTATTATATATATATATATATGAATAAGACACTCTTTGTCATATAAAATGGCACAATTATTGGTACCCCCCTGTCTTTCAATTTGGACAATATGTCCATTACATTAAACAAAATGTTTGATTTCACTTATAAATATTTCAAAAAATAAAATGTCTTTCTTTGATATCCAAACATATTGATCATCATTCTTCGCTCGAACTGTTGTCACTACTCGAGCTACTTCCATGACTTGGGTTATTTTGAGGAATATTTTGTTCACGGTGTTGATTTTTTTCTTCTTCTTCTTCACCTTCCATCTACAAACATAAAAATAAATTGTAATGAGTGTATACACATTGTGAGAATAATGAAAATTTCAATATTAAATAATATACATCAATGTAAATTGAAAATAAATTATGTACAATAGAAAAAATTTACTCATGAACTATACACATTGTTTCAAAACTAAATTTCATTCCATCTTTCAACATTTCATTTGTTGGCGCAGTTCCATACTTCGTTTCCCGCAAGTTTTATACCCAATAAAAAATCATATATTTAATGTAAAATATTTTTTTTGTTCTATAATTATAGACAGAGCTAAGTAAAACAGAATCGATCAATGCTTACAAATTCCACAATTAATTTATGATATGCCAACATATAATGACAACCCATATTTAAGCCAACGTTAATCAATTTGTCTGATGGTTTTTCTTTGTTTTTTAGCACCTATTTAAAGAAATTCAATGATGATTGTTGTAAAACAACTTAAAATATACAAAAATGATATCTAGTTAAGTTGTTATAAGGAAGTAACAATTACTCACAAACTTAGATATAAAACCTTTTCTTCCTTGTTGTCTTGTTTTATGTGTTGAATGGGTTCCATTTTCTTTTCTTTTCTACAAGAAAATACTTAAAAATTAATATTTAATGCTAAATTGTTTATTTATTGTACCTAATCGAAAAAATCAATGATTAAATATAACATTTGAAGCACGCTGTTGTTGATATGGCTCCTCATCCGATGCAATTATTTCCATTTCTTTGGCCATATCCTTGTACACTTTTTTCGACAACTCTACTGGTATATTTATGATATCAGCCTGTTCATCCTTTGATATTTTCATAATCTTCCTGAAAAAGATTTTCATAATCTTCCTGAAAATGCAACATGACAATAAACTATTTAATTTTTATGTTGATATATGAAAAGTAAATATAACAAAAGTGATATTTATAAATGATTGCTTTCTAGTAATATATACATATAATTCTAGAAATTTTTTTAAAGGAATATTGCCTTTTCATTCCTTATTTTTTGTTGTTACATGTTTTTTCTATTAAAAGTCTGACATGTCTCGTTGACCAATTCTATGGAAACTGATCCTGTAGTTTACATAAAATTTGGTTCTTGGAATCATTGGATTGGTTTTTGTATTATAAGTGGAAAGAATTTCTATACATTCATTCCACTTGATCCCTCAAAATTTTGTAAAAAAATTTCACCCTTTTTTTAACCTCCAACACCACTCTAGATGAGCTAAGGAGCAATTCATTTTCATTTTCATATTCTATTTTTTTTCTTTTCTTAGAACCACACTCATTTCTTGAGTTGATGGTCCTTGTAGAATATTAAATATATGTGAATTAATAGATTGTTTGAAACATGTTATCTAATATTTTTAAGTATATTATTAATGAAAATCAAAAAAATAAACTCATATTGGATCGATAGTATTTTTTCATTCACCTGATTCATCCTTCTACAATTTTTCCATCAAGCTTTTACGCTCTTCTGATCCTATATTAGAAATAATATTATCAAGCTTCGTCATTTTGTGGCTCTACATGATACAGAGTAAACAATACATATTAGTTAAACTTATATATAGTTCAAAAATAATATTTTTTGTAAATAATTTACAAAGAACTTCCCTTTTTTTTCTTTTCTCGATGTGCTATCAATATTTTTGTTGCTTGTTCTCTTATCAGGCATTTCTGTATCAATATAAAACTTGTACCATACCATTCATTAATATATTTTTTAAATAAATCACAAAAATTTTAGGTAAAAAAAAATCAAGAAAATGGTGCGCCTTTCAAGCAGTATGCACCGATGTTGGTTAGGCATGTTGTTATAAACGCACCACCAAAATAGTAGAAATATTGTACGGTGCTCTCTGTCAAAAAGGAGAACCATTACATTATGTGTTAACCAACGCACTGATTAACGTAGACAAATTAATAAAAATCCTCTAATGTTAGTTTTTGTAGCATATGGTGTCGTGGAAGGGGCGTTGCGACATCTTATTACAAATGCACCGACAAAGCATGGGACCATTGTACGACACTCTTTGCCAACAAGGAGACCCAATGCATTATATGTTAACCAATCATCGATTAACACATGCATAAAATAAAAAATTATTTTTGTTAAGGAGTACATGTGTTGTGTGCTATAATGAAATAGCGCACTGGTGTGCTATTTTACATATGGCGCAATGATTAAAAAAAAATGTTTTTAATTTTTTTTATCAAATGGTACGTGAGTGGTGTGCTATGATAAAATAGCACAAGAATGAACTATTTTACACAAGGCACATCGATTAAAAAAATTCCCTTTTTTTTAAATTCACGAAAGGGCGGACATGGATTGGGATCCGACTCTGCAAGTCATCATGTGGGTTAGATGTCATAGGCCTATATATAGCAATAAAAACCCTATAAATATAAAATTAAAAGTCCTAATTTTGAAGTCACATAAATAGGGAGAAGCAAGGGCAAAAACAAAAAGAATCAAGGGTTTAGCATAAGAATCAATTCTTTTTCTTTCTTTTTTTTTATTCTAAAAATGAACAGTAAAATCTAAATTTTTTACTTACCATGTATTAAATCAAACAGAAAATGTAAAAAAAATTGATTATTACAGTAAAATTTAATCACCAGATTATTTGAAATTCTATGCTACAGGGTTTGAATCACTAGAGGTTTTGGAATTCTGATTGTCTGAATAGTTATGTTTGAAATAATTTCATTTCTCCATAGTGATATCGTGCTCTTTTTTTCTAGATATGGCTCTTGTGAAAATCCCTTCGTGAAAGATTTTGAAAAAATAATGAAATAATGAAATTTTTTTATTGTTTAAAGAATTCTTTTATGAAATTAGATTTTTTTAAAATAATTTTCCGCCCATTTTTCAATTTACCACTTTTTTTTTCACTTAAAAAAAAATAAATTTGTGCTTTTTTATTTGCATCTATTCATCACTGGTGCATCGATTAATAACATAATACCAGTGAGTCTTAACAAAAACGCATTGGTGCAGCTAACTGTACATTAGCACCAATAACAACAAGTTCATTTTTAAGGCATCAAAATTACTTTTAGGTGTGTACACCAAAATTTGTTGTTGATATTTGCTCAAATACAGGGAGAAAATATCACAATTATATCAAATGGAAAATGCTTCAAAATCCAACTCGTTCCATAATATTTCTCAAAGTCCATCGCGGAATTCTCCCTACCCATCTCAAGACGTAATATTTACTTCGGATTTTATTTATTTTTTCATTATCTAATTTAATTTATGTTTTTTATCCATGTTAATCAGATTAAAAAAATTAATGTATAAAAATTTGTAGGTCCATAATCAAGTTCAGATGCAAAAAATATTCAAACAACTCCAAAATGTCAGAAGCTCTTATCAAAAGCAGAATACCGGAAGGCACATTAGGTAGATTAAAATAGACAACGACTTGACCTGGCCAATTGTAACATTGTATCTTCTAGCCAAAATCCTGGGACAATAATGGTAATAATAATTGTTTGGTATATTAATGTAATTATTTCAACGTCAAACCAATTAATCATGCATTTTTGACATGCTTACTAATTGATATCATAGATTTTGTACTAATCCTTTTAGAATATATTTTTTGAAATTATTAGGATTCTAATGATGATGACTGGCCTACCTACCATCTTTTGTTTCACCTCACAATGTAAAATCAAGAGAAGGCTGAATTAAGAGAAAAAATAGGAGAGGAACGATATGAATATTGTTTGAATCAACCACCGATTCAATTCCCACTACGCCTAGATTCACAAATTAGTAATGAATACAGCAATAGTAGTTCTTCACAAGCTGGCAATGGAGACAATAAAATAAAGGTTGGTGTGGATGATTACTTAAGGGATATGGCTTCCATGGAGACAATGTTGTTAGATGCATTCCAGAACAATGATAATCTAGGTGATGATGCTCATATCGCTGATGCCTTTTTTGAAAGCCTTTAATTTTCTTCCACCACCGCTGTCTTTGGATCTGGCAGTCAGTCAAAGTCTACCCAGTTGGGGACAACGATCTTACTGTACATGTTGAAAGGAAAGTTTGGCTTTTCGAATGCATGTTTCTCAGAAATTTTGAGGTAAGTGAACATAAAGTCCTCCCTTATATTTTGAGAAATATAATCACACAATGAACATTACAAATTGTCAATTTTATGAATGTTACTAATTATATCGGAATTAATGTACATTTAATATTTTCCATGATCACCAACTATAGGTTATTCAAGGATAAGTTTCTTACGAGTGATAATGTCTTGCTCGGTAGCTGCAAAGAGGAAAATAAATTGTTGAAAATGTTGGGTGTTGAGTACATATCATATCATGCATGTCCAAATTATTGTATTCTATATAGAGGAGAATATGAAGACAAAGGTACGTGTCTAAAATGTGGGCATGAAGGGTATGATAAATCAAAAAATAAGGGTAAATCACATGGTCCTCCTTTTAAGATATTGAGGCACATGCCTATAATCCCAAGGATTGAAAGGCTCTTTCATTGCAAAGAATTAGCTATGTTGCAGAGATGGCATGCCTCACACAGAAGTAAATTTTTAGTTATGTGAATCCCAACAGATTCAGTAGAAATGAAGCATATAGAGGATACATGGCCTGAAAAAATTCAAGGATGAAGTACGAAGTCTACGACTCATCGTTGGCATGGATGGCGTCAACCCCTATTCCCTCCAAAACACCAAATATTCCATTTTTCCTGTAGTAGTGATTAATAAAAATATCCTCCCATGGTTGTCCGTGAAGAATGAACATCTTATCTTGGCTCTCATAGTCCCTGGTAGGAGAAAGTGAAAAATATGGATGTCTACTTAGAACTTTTGGTATATTAATTGAAGGAATTATGGGATGGGATAAATGTATACGATTTATCAAGACCCAACACAGCAAAGAGGTTTTTTACGTTGTATGGCATATGTGCTTACACGACACATCATTATCTAGGCTTAGGAGTTTTCTATTGTAAATTACATGCTTATTGATTTGTTTGTATACGTAACAATGTTATTTCTCATATTAGTTATTTAATTCATTGTAATTGTTCTGATATTTATGATACTCTTTAACGTGCCATGCATATATATTGTATACAATAATCTCATAGGTCTTGTAGCAAAAGAGTATTTTGGATGTAAATTTTGTGAACCTTCTCTCAAATATAGATGGTCCAATGACCTATGAAATCTAGTGTATGTCTGTTCTAGGGTATTCCTCCCAGAATAACACCCTTACAAAAGAGAAACATCTGCTTTCAATGGTAAACGAGAGAGAACCCATAGGCCTCCAACAATGACACCATCTGAATGGCTTAGAGCATATGAGAGAGAGAAGGAGAAGGAGTTCATAGAAATGTACGATTCAAATGGGGAGCCTATGTTCAATGATCCAAAATTCTTCGACACCTATGTTGAGAAATTTCCCATTGGGATGAATAGGAAATCTATCTTTTATAACCTCCCATATTGGGAGCATATTAAGATTACCCACTTATTAGATCCCATGCATATATTTAAAAATGTTTCATATTCTTTATGGAGGCACATATCATTGAAACAAAGTGGCACATTGGTTGTTAGGAAATATCTTATTACTTCAAAAAATAAAAATAAAAATTGGCCAAGACGATTAGAAAGTATCGGATCAGAGGCAGACAATGTTCCCTCTAATTCATGATATTTCAAATAAGGTGATGTCCCATGGATTTTAAGAAAATATGATATTTATTTGGCAAAGTAATTTATAATGGGTGTGAGGGTGCCATCTTCATATAGGTATTCACTATAACGTTGATTCACCGTGGCTGACCATTTGGTGGGGTTGAAATCGCATGACCATTTGAATCTTCTAAGAGTACGTATAATGTCAAAAGCATGATTTTATTATTTTTTATATTAATAAATTTTATTCCATGAAAGGATCATAAAACATAACTAATTTTTTATATTATTGTGTGTGTTTATAAAATTGTAGTGTCATTATCCTTTGTCCATGCATGGGAGTGTGAAACATGAATTCCCCCAAGACCTAGGACGTTCCATATCCAAATTATATTCATTTGTATGTTGGATCGTGTCAAAGAAGATTCATGTGGATAGCATTCCATGATGGCGTCAAGAGATAGTTGATATTTTTGTATGATTGAGAAGGAAATAACAACGAGTTTCATGGACTTACAGGTTCATCTTCTAATCCACCTAATAGATGAGGTCAAATTAGTGGGGGTGGTTTCTTGTCGTTGGATGTTCTTCTTAGAGAGGTACATGAAGAAATTGAAAGGTTTTGTTCCACAAAGGGCAAAATCTGAGTGGTTTATGGTAGAAGGGTACATATCATATGAGTATTTCTATTATTCTAGTCAGTACATCAAGGATGTTGACAATAGACCAGGTGTGGTGATTTGGGATGATGAAAGGGATGAAGTCAAAAGAGAAGGGGAGCTGCTCCAAATGAATGGAATAAGGTGCTTAATAAAGAGTAAGCGACTTATAATTCTTAAAATTTACAAAAAGTAAATAGTCATCTTGAAATTCGATAACGTATATTTTGATCTCATATGTACTATATGTGAGTTTTATTTCATCAGTGAATGCATAAATTGAAGAAATCAAAAAATTTGTTCTTTACAACTCCAAAGCGACACAACTGTGGGTTGCATTGTACGAACAAAAGAGGATGAAATGGGATAGTGATAGGAAAGAATTCAAATAGTTGAATGGTAGAAGTGTGCCTTATCTCGATCATTTAAAATAAAAGATGCCAAAAATATGCTCCAAGAATTAGGTTGTTGACCACTTCACAGAGAAATATGGTGCAACCGGTTGTTACCTACGTGTTGAAGAGGATGCGCTAAATGTAGGGATTGGGTGCACCCACTTGGTAATAATATATCTATGTACATTTTAAACTTAATAATGCACCTTTGAAATGTAATTACATCTGTATTTCATATTTTAACTGTTGGGTTATTATAAGACACATGACACTATGATTTTTTAACTTTTTTATAGGTGTATTTATTCCCATCTATGTGGTCATATGGACACCATTTTCACACATAAAATGTCGATGATGGACACATGACACAAGACAATGGAGTGGAGGTCGAGTTTGATCAATCTAGTCGATCTAGCCACCATCATCAAAACCTAGTACGAGGGACTTTAGGTTATGTCAGAAAGATACAGGAGATCATTGAAGTGGATTTTTCTACTTTCCAATGTGTTATTTTTAGGTGCAAGTAGTGGGATGCCTTTGGTCAGAATAATGTAAAGGAAGATCATGATAGTAGGATGATATGTATCAACTCTAGAAGGATTTGGGATGAAGCTAAGGAGCCCTATGTTTTCCCCAAACACTACAACCATGTGTATTTTTACCCAGATGTGTTGGATAGGGATTAGTGGTTTGTATTGATACATGACCCTAGATCAAAACATATTTTTGAGAACAATAGCATTATCATGGCAAGCGAGCTGGAAGATAATGAGGGTGATCATAAGAACTAAGAGTGATATAGTACTTGTGTTATTTCATCATTTATACTTTTTATGATGGGTTTTTATAAAGAACGAGACTTTATTACCTTATAACTAAGACTCTCTTTTTTGAAACATTATAATATGTATTTTGAATTAATTGGTATTTTTCATTGTGTTAACATTAAAATCATTTCACTTGATAATTTGTAATTATGTTGATATCGAAAACAATGGCGTACTGTATAAAGTTCTTTTTTATTGGTGTGTAAGATCATAATAAAGTAATGATAATTCTAAAGTACATGAATTTATTTGCATTATTTTCTAAGCTTTATTATGTAACAAAATTTTGTATTATTTTAGATTTATTATTTTACAATTATTTATATTCATACAAACTTACAATTTCACAATTATGGTAATTTAACAATATTTGCGAGATACATTTTACTTACGGTAGTTATGCTTCAAAATTGACAATTAATTTTTAATTTGACAATTTTTAAATTTTTTAAAAATTAATAAAATTGAATGATGACAATACATACAATTACAATTACAATCATTTCACATTAATACAATTTAAATTTTATAAATATTTTACATACAATTATAATTATAATTATAATTACCATTTTACAATTTCACATTCAATGACAATTACAATTACAATTACAATTTTAGAATTTTACATAAAATTACAATTAAAATTGCAATTTTAAAATTTTACATATATACAATTACAATTACAATTAGAATTACAATGATTTCACATTAATAAAATTACAATTTTACAAATATTTTACATACATTACAATTAAAATTAAAATTACAATTACATTTACAATTTCACAATTTCACATACAATTACAATTACAATTACAATTTTACAATTTTACATATATACAATTACAATTATAATCATTTGACAATAAATTAAATATTACAATTGCAATTTTACAAATATTTTACATACAATTACAATTAAAATTACAATAAGAAATACAATTACAATTTTACATACAATTAAAATTATAATTTCAATTACAAACACCACATAATATTTAATAAATATCATGATTTAATATTAAAAATAAACATCACGATCATGATAATCATTGTAAAAACATCATATTCGACTAAAAAACACATTCAAATTCACTAACGTCATCTAATCATCGTGGTCATGACCATCTAACAAAACACAAGCATTGTATAGCATCATCACAACACAAACATAAAATATACATCTCATGTCAAATAAGTGCTATCACATACACACTATCTTCAAGCTACACATTAAATGAACAAATCTAACATGACCTAACAATATACACATCATGATGAACACCAACATGAAAATTAAGTACATCTACAACATGAACATAAAATACATGGACCATATATATATATATATATATATATATATATATATATATATATATATATATATATATATATATATATATATATATATATATATATATGATGTCAAAAATATACAAGTGTAATATAAATACATATAAATGTAAAATATCAGCTGATGGTACATCAATAGTAGTACTAGTCGAGGCCTGCTTAGTCGATGGTGGAACATCAACATGCTCAAATAGATGTTGATCATCATGTGCCTGCTAATCTGGGGGTGCTCATACTGATCAGGATCAAATGCCTGTTTATGATTGTTACACAGTAATTTGTCACCGTCCCTACCATTCCCCGTCCCGCACAATGGAGGACCCATTATGTGACCTGTGAGCGATGTCATGCCTTGAAACCATCATCATTGCATTCCTCTAAACATGAGCTTCATTTTCCCTAAAGACATCTCCTTGCAAAAAACCATGAAAAAATCTCCTTTTGCATTGGCGCGAGAAGCCAGTTCATCACTCGCGCCAATGGGGAAAATCCTACAAAGTGGTCGCGCCAACTGGCGCTCTGTCCTAGAGCAGTAGTCGCGCCAGCCAATTTAAGGAGTGTTTTTTAAATAAAGATTGTGTAAGTTGTGTTTTAACCAACTCAAAAACCATTGCCTATCTTGAGTTAGAGGTTTGGCTACGAAAGTTCTATGGAAGGGAAGTGGTTTTCCACCTTTCATGGAACCTTCCTTCATGATAGGGCCAATCCCACAATAATAGGGATCCCAACTCCCTCCTTCCCCATCTATAAAATCTTGCTGATTGCCATGGCAAGCTAGTCTTGAAGTGCCTAAGCTTTGAATCTCCAAATTTCCAAGAGCCTTTGTGCTGTAAGAGCCCTCTTTCTTCCCTAAAGGCCAACTCAAGTAAGGAGACTATCGTCGAGAGACTCATGAGAGGTTTTCCCTTTCCCTGGCAAGCTTTGCGAGACGTGAACGATTGGGGACCCGTCCGAAGGAGATCACGGCGTCAGAACATTGGTTGTACTCTCTTTCGATTGTTATTTAATGAATGATTATGGTTATGGTTCCACTCTGTTTTCACTTATGTTAATATGAGTTATATCCTTTCTGACTGATATATAGTTACGTATTCTGGATTCTAGGCTTGTATTCGTGTTGTTTCTTGCATGTTCAGGTGTTCATCTGCGGAGATCGTGGAGGGATTGTGATCTGCCGAGGCTAAGGAACAGGAATGCTCTCTTCTACGGATCATAGCATTGGACTCCAGGTACGCTTCCATCTTTGGTCTTTTATCCGTACTTGCACTGTAACATTTTTTATTGTTGCTAGACCCCTGCTGGGCTAGTAGGGATCGCCTCTGTCTGCAGAGGGGATTTACCTCCTCAACAATTTGGCGACTCCGCTAGGGAGCGTCTAGTTTTCACTATCTCGTTTGGGTTATCTCGTTTTGATTGTTTTATGATTTTCCTTGCTTGGTTAGCCTTCTGGGTTGGGTTCTTTCGCTGTTTTTTGTTTCTTGGTTTGCTTAGTTTACATTGATCTGCTTCTGGAGTAGTTATTTTTTATTTTTGTCTGAGAAACTCGACTGACGCGCTTTTTAGCCTGACAGTCACGCCAATTGGCGCATGTTGCTTTTGTATAGCCCGCGCCAATTGCCTGCTGGCGCCAGTGGCAGCCTTACAGTCGCACCACTCCTGTAGGGTTTTTGAGTTTGCTCAGTTTTGAGCTCTCTGGGTCTGATCAGTGTTTTTCTTCTTGATTTCGACTACCTGAGTGTGTTAGAGTCCTGTTTGACTGGGAATTTGCCTTCATTCTTTGGTTGATTGCTTTTCTCCATCGATTTCATGTTTCAAGCCCTAGGGCATCTAGTGGCCTGGTGTATCGAGCCCTCCTTGGGAATTTTGGTGTTTCGTCGATCCAATCAACTCTTTGATTGCTCCTCCGCACTCTCTTAGTAGTTGTTCACTGTTTTGTTGCGATTTTTGAGTGATTTCTCGTTTCTTCATTCAAATTTCGTTTGGTCTTGCTTTGGACCCAGATCACACGGTCCATTGGAGCCTTTGAGTCTTCTTCTTGGTTTTGAGAGACTTTGGTCGATTTGAGATTTGATTGTTGTGTCATTGAGTGAAATTGGTTTGTTTTGCTCTCTCAATATCGTTTCTCAAGTTGTTCCGTTTATTTTCAGTTTGTTTAGTGCATCTAGCTATCAAACGTTGAAAATTAAAAAAAAAAAAAAAAACCTCTTTTGCTTTTGGTTGAATTAGTGCAAATTGAAATCTTTTCGATTTTACTAGTGATTAGTGATTTGAATGAAAAGCTTTCAATTTCATTAGTTGCATTAGAGATACCATTGTTTTGTCTTCCGATCATTTTGTTTGCATAAAAACTCTCAACTCTTCTGTAGCTAGTTTTCATCGAACAAAATGGTGTACTGTGGCATGTAGCTTTGCATTTAGGAGTCTTTTGAGACAATACATTCGTTAGGGCCTGAAAATTGAAACATAATTGAAGATCAACTTTAAAATCTATTCAATTAACCTAAGGCAGCATTGAAATCTAACGAAACATATTTATAGGTCTAGGCTAGAGACGTGTTCCGGCGTCTTTAAACCTAGTAGTTGTCGTCCGCCTTTTGGCTTTAGACAGCGCTAGCACGGACTTGTGCTCCCCGTACTGTCGTGTATATAAAGGGAGACCCATCTAGGTTTTCAATCCTTTATCCACAGGAAGCCGAGTCTGCCACCCTATACCCGTGATACACCGAACACAACATTCGGGGAGATTGCCTGCATGTACAGAAAGTCCTTGGTTGATTTCTTCTTCATTATCAAAACCAAGGTGTATATTGCAGTTCACGGTTGTTTGGTACACCCTTTGTGCCTAGTCTTCCTGAGCAGTCATTTGGTCTTTTCTGACTCCCTAAATTTGAAAATACCATCAAGCGCTTGTCCTTTCACGCTTGTGTTAAATTTGAAAGAGATAGAGTCATCTTGTATCATTTCTCGACTCTTAAAACATGAAACGGTAAAATTCCTTATTTTTCAATGTGGTAAAAAATTAATCACCCACGATTATATGCCCTGTTAGATATTTCTTGTTGACCGTTTGATCGTGTGTCTTGACTCTTTTTCGGCCCGTGTGTGGTTTTGAGTTTTGATGGCAACTTTTTCAGAGTTTACCAACCAAGGAATCCCCTCAGAAGAGAATCCTGGTCATTTCCCTCCTTTTGGGAATGTTGGTGCTCCTTACATGGCGATGTTGTCCCTTTCTGGGTTAAATGTTGGGTTGCCTGTTTGTTTGTTCTCAACCTCTGTAGTCCCGAATATCTCCGCTACTGTTCAATCAGTTCCTCCACCTGAACAACATCATGTTGATTCCAAGGTGGACCTCTCCCCTTCTTCGCCTGTTTCTGTGTCCTCCTCTTCTACTTTGCCTGGTGAAAGCCTGGATTCGAGTAACCAGGTGGTTAAGAAGAAGAAGAAGAAGACAAAGAAGAAGAAGTATGATAAGCAAGAGGCTAAAAGTGCAGCCACTGTTTTTGAAATATCTTCTCTTGATAAACCTTCCAACCCTCCACGGAAATTCAAGTTCCCTTGCATGTTGTGCGCGGGAGACCATCTTCTTCGAGACTGCCCTAGCATCCCCAAGGTGCTCGAAGCATGGTCCGACAGTCGTCCGCCATTGCCTTTGACCTCCGGGAGCCAGGTTGGGGGCATGTCTTCAACTAGTGCTGGTAAGACTCCTAAGAAGCAGGGTAAGATCACCAATCCCTGTAAGTTGTGTGAAGGGCACCATGCCATTCACCTTTGTCCTTATATGGATGAAGCCAAGCGAGTTTTGGACAACCCAACCGGTTCTACACCACGCCTTCCACCTGGTTATAATCGGCTTTCTTTGAGTCCTTCGCCAGCTGATCCTACGATTGGTCAAGAATCATCCTTGGTCGATCCCGCTCCCTCGGAAATTCAAATTCAGGAATCCATCCCCGACCAACCTTTGGTCGTAGGATCGGTTGAACTGGCCCCATCCGTGGTGCACCAGGTCTTTTCTGTAGAGAGTGGATCTCACACCCCCCATGTCCTTCTAGTTTCTTCAGATTCTTCAGACTTGGAGAAAGATTCTCCTGTCTTTTCACCTTCAGAAGTTGCTCCTCCACCTCCCGTGGTCGAACTCCCAGAGGATATCCCTCCTACCTTCGAGATGGAGGTCATGGAGGGTGCCTCTTCTTCCGTAACATCAGGGGAAGACCTTCGCAATTCGATGGTAGCCCCTCCGAGTAGTTTGGTCGCTTCCTTTGATTGGAACCGATTTGCAGGATTTCGCCTTCCGTCTTATATGTCTTCCGAGATCACAGTACAGGCTCTTGGTCTGGTTGTACCCAGCACCATTATAGACGAAGGTGCCTCTATTAGTATTCTATCTTCAACTACCTGGCAAGCTTTCGGTTCGCCGTCGCTTGCGCCTATTATGCAGAATCTGTTGACTTTTAACAGAAGGACGTGTCAATCGTTGGGGATCCTTCCAAGGTTACCGATTACTTTGGGAGGTAAAACCATCCATATGGACGTGATGGTCATTCTAGGCCCTTTGGATTTCAATTTTCTCCTGGGGTGCGATTACACCTATGCCATGGGAGCGCTCGTCTCCTCCCTTTTTCGTGTGGCCTGTTTTCCACATGAAGGACAGATCGTGACCATTGATCAACTTTCGTTCTTTGGTCCTAATATGGCAACTGGTCCACCATCACCCCCTTCTGGTTTTTATTCACCCGTTGTATCTGCTCCACCGCAGATCAACTATGTGTCTACCTACCCTATGCCTGCACTCAGTGAAGACGCCGTTGTGCATAGTGTACTGGGGGCATTGGGTCCTGACTTCCAGGATGTTTTCCTTCCATCAGGAGTGGAACTCTTGGAAGCACCACCTTCTTGTTCATTTTGATGTAAGTCATTTAGAGCACGGTTTTCTCCTTGTGTCAAGCTCTTTAAAAAATGAAACCAGGTTTTCGGAGCATAGTTCCTCCACTTGTGTCAAGCTCCTAAAACCATGAACCAAGCTGTACGAGGATAGTTCTTTTAAGTGTGTCAACCTCGTTAAAACAATGAAACATGAGCATATTCAATTCGAGTTTTGATATATTTAGTTCAAATCTCTTTTGTTTTCAACCTTCACTCCATTTTCTATGGACTGAAGCTTGGGGGGTATGCACCTCGAATTGAGACACCATGCTGGGGGCATGCCCGTCTAGTGTGTACATAGGTGTGTGTTTTCATTTGTGTGCATGTATGGTGTGGTGTGCCTTGTAAACATATTTCTGCTGATCGGGTCTTCCTGGTTGTGCAGATGTCTATTCATCCATTTGTTGGTTTCGCGGATGGTGCCTCTCGCAGTACCAAGAATCTGTCTTCTGCAGCCTGGGTAATCTACGATCCTGCTGGTGAGTTGGTCGACCTGCAAGGTGTACGTCTAGGACGTACTACGAACAACATCGTGGAGTATAGTGCTATGTTAGAATTATTAACCGAGGCAGTTAACCTTGGTATCCGTGAATTGCTCGTGTATCTAGATTCGCAACTTGTAGTGTTACAACTGAACGGACACTATTCGGTAAGGTGTGGTATAATCCCTAAGAGCTAATCCGCATGGTGCTCATGATAGCATGTAACCGCATGCACTAAGCGTCTTAAGATTCGGTGGATCCGACTTGGAACTCCCATCGTATGATGCTGGTACGCAATCGGTACGTCCGCCAGCCGAGCATAATCCGGGATCCCTCGGGCAATGCCCTCGAGGTTCTGGATCAACTCCTCTCCTCCTGTGCCCTCTCCCTGAGGATCAGGGGCGAGCTGAGTCCTCCGTGAGATTGGAGACATTCTAGCTAGTCTCTCAGGGCCCACATCTGCATATATACATATAAAATGTGTTAGGGCAAATGTGTATTTACAAAAAAACATAAAACATTAAAAAAAAAAAAATGAGGTCTTACCCAACTCCTCGTCCCAGTCATCTCCTTCTGGCAGTGGGAGATCTGGGTCTCCGGTGAAGTTAATTCCTGCATATGGCTAGTCTTCTACGAAGATCAACTGGCGCCGTAACCACCTAAAGAACTCAAGCCGCCAGGACATCTGTTGGCCGCCTCTAGCTCTGGGCATTAATGCTGCCCAGTGAGCCATTCTTGGCTCTCGTGGTATCGGATCTACTACTGAGGCCCCTTGGCCCTGGAAGATTGGTAAATGTTCTAGAATGAACGATACCAGGATGGAACCATAGCCAAATTGTTTCAGTTTAGCTTTTTTGCATTTTTCGAGCTGCCTCTTCATGTTTATTGTTACTGCTGTAGCCCAGTCAAACAGTAAGGGACTCATGCATTCTGAGGCCAGCAGGAGTTGGGCCTTTGTGGCCTCGTGTGGTGCTTGTGACCCTGCAGCCCGCGTGATGGTATGTAGGAAAACTCTCAATGCCAGATCGGGGATAGTGTGGATATCCACCTTCTTGCTCCTTGATCCCATTTGTGCTCCTCGGTACACTCGTGCCATCACTTCTTCCATCTTCTCGCCAGATGGTCTACTTCTAGTCAAAACTGGGATCGAACCTCTGCGAGAAAATCTGGTGATAAAATATACATCAGAAACCTCCAGCTCCAATACCTGATCTCGCAACTTGAATGCTTGTTCATGTTCATCCCAAATACTGAACAAATACTGGAGGAGCTCGGGCTGAGCTCGTAGGCAGGGTGTAAGGAAGAACTTCTTCAGCCCACAGTTTATGAGGGCATTCATGCAAGCCTCACTTTCTACGGCCTGTTCATCCTCTTCTCCATGCTCTTGTTCTTTCCATTCAATCACCATTTTTCTTGATTTCCTACATTCATATGGTCATAAACCCTTAATTAGATCTCTGATGGGCTTCAAATTCCATTTAAAATGATTAAAATCTCGATTTTTTTAGGTGGAAATTTGGGTTGCGCCGTTGGCGCGACTGTTTTGTGAAAAGTCACGCCACGTGGCACGAGCCCTTTACATAAAAAGGCCCATTGGTGCGGGTCTGTGCCCGATACCCGCGCCAATGAGCGCAGCCCTAAAATTTCAAAGAGTGGCCTCAAAGGGCTGATACATGAGGAAAAATTACTGAAAAATGGATTGAAATGAAGAGCAAGGAAGCACCTCTTACCTATCACAGACGAGAATCTGAATAGTCAACCGGATCTGTCGCAATCACCGTCAGAAATTTGCACTCCAAAATGGACCACTGCTCCTTTTTACCAAGGTAAATAGTAAATGTAATTTTTTTTTTACCATTTTGACATGTTTATAGCTTTTTCGACTTTGGATGAGTTTTAAAAGTTATTTTTACCAAATATTTGAATATGTTATGTTGAAAATGGGTTTTACGCTTGCTTGGTATGTGCAACAACAGGTTTTTGCGACTTTAACGATGGAAATGAGTTGTATTTTATACTTTTTCGGACTCGGTAAATACACGAAAAAGTCACCTTGGAGTTATCTTTCAGCTCTATTCTGACTCTCTAAATATGAAAAGATCGCCGAGGCCCTTGTCGTTTCGATCTCGTTAAAATGGACACGAATCAACATCTACCGAGTATACATTTAACCCTTTTTCAGGCTAGGATAGATTGATTACGAAAAAGGAATACCCTAGCCTATCGCGACTAGGAGGTTTTCTCGGATATTTTTTTCTACCTTTTCGGATCTGAGAAACTATTTACGAAAAGGGACCTATGGAGTTTACTTTTCTGTTGTCTTTTCAAACTCTCTAAACATGAAAATACGCTGAGTTCTTCCTTTGTCAGACTTGTTAAACCCTGATGACATCGGATTTAGTCAAAATGACGTTCACCAAGTTCCTCCTTCCTAGGGCTCGTTAAATGTACTAGGATGGATTCGCCCGAAGGGCGAACTTACATTACAAGCATATGCTATCCCCTTCAAGCTTGTTATCAAAAATAATTGGGGTACTCGCCAGAAATGGTGGGGGAAAATGGAACTATAATCATTGTCATGTCGGCAGTATGTCGCTCTTGAACATGGCACTTGTCTGCATTCGTGTCGGGTTGGGGACATCTCATCTCGTTTTTTCACTTGCTTCCATGGGTTTGGGTGATCCTTTTTGACCTCTCCTCTACTCATTGCCTTGTCATCATGACCTCTGATCCGTTGATGTCAAATATGCTGCCAAAACCACTATTTTGTGCCGTTATGTGTTCAAGAGAAGTTGACCTCTGTGAATATCAACCTTCCTTTGATTCCCATATGATCCTGATTCACAACAAAAACATCATGTTCCTCTGTCTCGTGTCGATGATGTGGGAAACATTATGGCCCACCTTCGATCAAGATCATTTCCTGTCGACTTCAGCTCGTTATCCAGGAAGTTGGTCTAGAGACTCCTTTATGGTACCTTGGAGCCTACATGCCTCAATGGCAGGTTCGTCGCATTCGACGTGAGGTTTTCATCATTGGCCTCCGATCGAGTGATTCTGTGTGTGTTCGACGCCAACTCATTGATTCACACGCCGTAGATTGTACCTGTAGTACCTTGAGGACCATTGTCATTATTGGTGGTTCCTCTCGTGTCTGTTAACAGCTCTCATCATTGGCTGGTAATTAGACGATGTTCTTGCATGTTCAACTTCAGCTCACATATTCGCATGTTTGAACTTGTACTTATTTGGGTCGAGATGGAGCGCAAGACCCTGGATTGTGTCTGTTGTAATCCAGGCTGCGATTGTGGATTATTATCATTATGTACATGACCATTGATTGGATGGCTGCGACCATACCTGAGTCTATTTATTTTGATCCTTGCTGGATGGTTGCGCCCATACCCTGGATCCGGATTATAGTGTACTCTCTTTCGGATGGCTGCGCCCATACCGCATATACATCATGTACTTGAGATATCAGTTATATTTTTCTACGGAGGTTTTCCGATGGTAGGGCTTCAGTTGAACATGATCTCGTAAAGCATTTCACCCCTCTCTCTCTCGGGCCTCATACTTTAGGGGGCATCTGTTACACATTAATTTGTCACCATCCCTACCATTCCCCGTCCCACACAATGGAGGACCCATTATGGGACCTGTGAGTGATGTCATGCCTTGAAACCATCATCATTGCATTCCTTTAAGCATGAGCTTCATTTTCCCTAAAGACATCTCCTTGCAAAAAACCATGAAATCATCTCCTTTTGCATTGGCACGGGAAGCCAGTTCATCACTCGTGCCAATGGGGAAAATCCTACAAAGAGGTCGCGCCAACTGGCGCTCTGTCCCAGAGCAGTAGTCGCGCCAGCCAATTTAAGGAGTGTTTTTTAAATAAAGATTACGGAAGTTGTGTTTTAACCAACTCAGAAACCATTTCCTATCTTGAGTTGGAGGTTTGGCTACGGGAGTTCTATGGAAGGAAAGTGGTTTGCCACCTTTCATGGAACCTTCCTTCATGATAGGGCCAATCCCACAATAATAGGGATCCCAACTCCCTCCTTCCCCATCTATAAAAGCTTGTTGATTGCCATGGCAAGCTAGTCTTGAAGTGCCTAAGCTTTGAATCTCCAAATTTCCAAGAGCCTTTGTGCTGTAAGAGCCCTCTTTCTTCCCTAAAGGCCGACTCAAGTAAGGAGACTATCGTCGAGAGACTCACGATAGGTTTTCCCTTTCCCTGGTGAGCTTTGCAAGACGTGAACGACTGGGGACCCGTCCGAAGGAGATCATGGCGTCAGAACATTGGTTGTACTCTCTTTCGATTGTTATTTAATGAATAATTATGGTTATGGTTCCACTCTGTTTTCACTTATGTTAATATGAGTTATATCCTTTCTGACTGATATATAGTTATGTATTCTGGATTCTAGGCTTGTATTCGTGTTGTTTCTTGCGTGTGCAGGTGTTCATCCATGGAGATCGTGGAGGGATTGTGATCTGCCGAGGCTGAGGAACGGGAACGCTCTCTTCTACGGATCATAGCATTGGACTCCAGGTAGGCTTCCATCTTTGGTCTTTTATCCGTAACTAGGAACTTTCACTGTAACATTTTTTATTGTTGCTAGACCCCTGCTGGGCTAGTAGGGATCGCCTCTATTCGTAGAGGGGATTTACCTCCTCAACAATGATGACTCATGGATGGTCAAAATTGCTGATCTATGGATGGTGTGGCATCATGTTTAGTCAATGGACCTGCCTCCTCAGATGGATGTGCGCCCTCCTCAGGATTAGGTGCCTGCTCATAATCATAACTACTAGATGGTGTAGGCTGCTCATTTCTGGCACAAGGTGGAGGAGGTGGTGGAGTACTAGCTGAACGATGATCACACCCTTGATCATGACCATCAAATGATGTATTCCTTGAATTTAGATGTACTGCATCTCCACCACGCCTACGTCGACTGACCCTCCTCGCCCGCGCCAATAATCTAGTAGCCCCAACGATATAATACATCAGGATCAAAATATCACGGGCCATGCCTCTCCATATTGTTGTCATCTTATCATCAGTCTGTATCTCTCTGATAATGTCTGACCTGAATCCCTCCTCCACTAGGAGTTGACATAGTTGGTCACCCAAATCCATCCTAAATCGAGTATTAGGCCTACGCCTCACACCAGTTGGTACCTGCAAATGATCATGAGGACCAGGTCTATCACCGGACTGATCCTCTGCATCTTCCATCTCCTCGTTAGTAGGATCTACACATGGATCATTTGGTGGAGGTGGCATCTCATCGCCAACAAATGACCCAATAACTACAAAATATATATAAGTACACAATAATAATTATAAAATTTCATTAAAATTTTTAATAAAACAATTTAAAGAACGTATGAGAATAAATTTAAAGAAAACACTAATATTACCTCTCTCATCCGGTGGCTCATCATCTCTGAAGAGGATGTTGACACACCCTTGCCAATCCAAACCACCATATAGAAATGGCGCCAAAATGAAGGCATGATCATCAACACTGGATATAAACTCCAGTGCATCATGATGTATCCTGGCAAAAAAGTCAGACTTGCCCCTCTTGGGGATCATCTGACCCCACATCTCCATCTGTATGTGCAGCATCAACCTATGAGGCTGCCTCACAAAAATAGGCCTCATCTCTAGAAACCTCTCAAAAAATAAACAAAATAACTCTAAAGAAAAAGGGAATTTCACCCTCCCTTGTGCCTGAGAAAGACATCTATCTAATTCCGTACAAAATTTCCACAAAAAAATCGTAGACCACCTCACAAGTCATGGCACCTATAATAAAGAATCAACATAGCATAAAATCGGGAAAAAAATGTGTTGCCCGTGACTCGTATGGTGTGCAATGGTCGACAATAGTAGTGAGAGGCACCTCACTTCCACTACACCAAACAAAGCAATATGTTAATGACCACCAGACACTTGAAAATATCTAGGAGAAAGTATATCGGTGCTAATGTATCTCTGGGAGTACACCATCTGACTCCTTGTTGCATAACTGATGGGTACCTCTAGGAACGAGGGAAAATCATGCCTTCTCCTAGATATGCAACCAATAAAATATATTTCCTCCTCAGTGGGTGCGTACCACTGGTTAGGACTAACCCAGGAAGCCCATCGATGGGAATTCCACCTAAAGATGAGTTGTCACAATAACCCAATATGGCCCTTCAGACATGTAGCCTCCTCATAGAACTTGAGGAGGCCTACCTCCCTTAGGAGTAACTGGGCGGTTGTCATAATAGGGTGAGGGTACATAAGTCTCTCCCTCTCTCGTGCCTACCACAGGAAAACCACGTTATACTAGTCCACCATATGTTCTTGTTGGTCCCTCTCTTCTATCCTTAATGTCGTTGAATGATTCACATATTAAATACTTTTTTTAACTAAATGAGACATGTATTTACAAATATATATATATATATATATATATATATATATATTTGTAAATATATATATATATATATATATATATATTTGAAAAAAAAATAGTTGGTGTGCCAAAAAAACAATCATGCACCGGTACTCGTGCATCTATTTTTATAGTGCACCGTCCTTGGTGTGCATGGAAATTTGTCGCACAACACAAAACATGAAGTAAAATTTCTTCTGCGGTGTGTTGATGAAACTATCCACCCTGGGGCAGATAGTTAGGTCAACACACCGCTCATCATTAATTCATGGTCAACGGTGCGGTCTTGTAAACGATGACACCGTTGACTATATACCAATGTCGGGAGGGTGGTGCACTGTTCAAACTATTCACCCCAGGGAAGATAGTTTTGTTAGTGCACTACCCTCTTGACATGAGTACACAGTCAACGATGTGGTCATTTAAAAGACTGCACCGTTGACTATGTACCAGTGTCGGGCAGGCCTTGCACGGGCTAAACTATGTGCCTCAGTGCAAAAATTTTAGTCGTCGCACCACCCTCCTGGAAGTGGTATATAGTGAAAAGTGCGGTCATTTAGATGACCTCACCATTCACTATGTATCGGTGTCCAAAAGGTGATGTGCTAACCAAAATATTCGACCTGGGGCAGATAGTTTATTCAACGCACCACCCTCCCAAGAATGGTACGTAGTCAATGGTGTGGTCATTTAAACGACCGCACTGCCATGTAGTTTTAAAAAAAAAATTGTGCACCATTTTCAATACCGCACCAGACCCATTGCGGTGTCCATTAGCACCATTTGTAATGCAGTCTATAAATTTATAGGCCGCACCACGAATGGTGCGAGTCGAAGGGCTCAAGAATAGGATGGAGAAAAAAAATAAAAATAAATAAAAATAAATAAATAAATATATATATATATATATATATAGATATATATATTTTAAATGGTAAATTTTAATTTTTTTTGACAAATCTAATATTCTAAAAAGTTTAATTATTGAGAAACAAGAAAAATATTTGTATATTTGGGTATCAAGGAGGCATATTTGCTGAATAATTTGCAAAACTAAATTTGCCCACCATTTTCAAAAATTCAAAATCTAGAAGGTGGGAAATGGACGACAACAATGCGTGTAATGGGTGCATTTATGGTAGGGCACGTTACACAAGGGAAATTCGCACTGGTGCTTGAGAGCTCTAGAGCACTAAAGAAGTGAAAATGCGGATTTTTTGGGTGGTAATTTTTTTTATTTAACTCTGTTTCGATGCGCGGGTTTTTGAGCCGCACTGAGCGGTTTTTGCCTAGCCCACCGGGTCTATTTATGTTTGAGCATGAGTTTTTAAGACACACCGAGCATGTTTCTGTGAAGCACACCGATGCGTTACAGTAATGAGATGCACCAAGTTGGTTTGTATGGAGATCACGATGTATCAGTGTGCCAATTTTAGTACGCATCGATGGTTTGAGAGTTAAATGCACCAGTGCGGTTTATTATTAGAAGCTCATCGTACATAAAACATCTGCAAAAACCTCAACCCGCAAACCTACTCTAGAGATCTTTGCTATAAATGAATATCTGGGATATTTTTGTAAGGGGTTCCTAAAAAACATCCGGTAGAGGGTCTTCTCCTTGTAGAGTAAAAAAAGAAGGAAAACCATATTAACTATAATGAAATAAAATCATATCTATTCTACTATGGAAAGAAAGAAAACAAACAAATAAAACAAAAAATTGTAAATAGAAAACCCTAATTTTGTAAGAAAAAAGGTAATTTCTACAATAAACTAGGTTGAGGCACCTATTTGGTCTCTCTAATTCTAAATTCCATATTTAAGGTTCTAGGGACATTGTAGCACATCAATTAAGGTGAATGATGACTTGAATGAAATTATAGGCAAGTTTAAGGAGAAAATTGCAATCTACTACAAGTGTATGTATTTTGCTAGAATAGACAATTGAGTGAGTAAAAAATGTGCTAAAGGAAAGGTTGAGAAGAAAATGAAGATAAAGAAAGGCTAAGAAATGATAAGGCACACTTTTTCATGTCATTACATTAGGGTTGGTATGGTTTCTTCAACAAGGCTTTTGGATCTAGGGTTTCCTGTAGGCACAATTAAACAATAATAATAAACAACAATTAAATAATCACTACAAGGAAAATTCCTTCTACTGGAGGTTTTTGCAAAAGCCCTTATAAAAATAACCCAAAAAATTATTTTTAGCGGAGGTGGGAGGGAAGATTTTTTAGAGGATGTTTTTTGGATGGTGCGTCTAAAATATACAAATGCACCGGTGCTTTACTATCCATAAAAGCATTGGTGCTGCATATAACATGGTGCACTGTGGAAATTTTATTTTTATAAAATAAAAAGACATGGTGTGCTACATAACACAACACACTATACATGAATAATCAATAGCACCGGTTCACTTCATGTAGTAAAATGTCCCAGTGGATACCACTAATTAGCACCACTTTAGTTTTGAAATTTCAACAAAATGTGGTGCTATGTTTCAACGATGAACTTGTGTGGTAAAGGAACTAAAATTCCTCAGGGGCGTCTTCGAAAGAGCACCGCTAGGAGGTTTTCAATTTTTAAAACTAGAGCGGTGATATCGTCAAACAAAGCATCTTTGTGATGCCTATATTAGAATTCCATGAGGCTTCTTGTGAAAATCACCACGATACATTTTTTAATTAAAAAAAACATAGTGCTCTTGGATCTTATCTACAATGATGTAGTTATAGTAACACAAAGGAGGAAGGTTAAATAAATAATAAAAAATATGTCTATAAATTTCATTCTTAACATCTAAATTGTATGAGAGTTTTGAAGCACTGGTACCACTCTTGTCTCATGAAAGCACCCTAAAGTCGGTGCTACTCTTGCTCACCATACTTATGTACCGTGCTCACTTCCTAACTTTCCAATTTTTTCAAACCATGCTAAAATTTGTTTTTCTCCATTACATGTCCACAATGCCTCCCCGACGACCAAATTTATAGGTAATTTCTATGTTTCTCTCTAATTTAATTTTTTAGTTGATTGGAATTACAAATTAGGTTAAATTTTCCATTTAAAAAAAAATAAAATAAAAAAAATCATGTTGCATAGCACGCTTGATATATTCCACTCAAAAGTGGGGCACCTTGTAAATTTAGAGGGTGCACCACATTTATTTGTGCCAACATAACATGCCGGGATTGTTGTAGTGTATTTCTTAAATAAAAACACAATGATAAAGCGATAAATTGTACATTTGCGTGTTACTCCTGATGCGTTTAGTTTTACCAAACACACCGCAAAAATAATATTTAAAAATATATCTATAGGTTGGTGCATTCGATAACCTGAACATTCTGTACCATTGCTAAAAGGTTTTACATGAACACCGGTGCACTAGCTTTACACACCACTATGGAAATTTAAATTTTTTAGCCAACAACGGTGTGTCATACTTATTTGTGCACCAAGATCGTTGTGGTTATGTTTGGTAGTGCACCAGAGTCGGTGCATGACCTTGAGCATGTCGATGATAATTTTTTTTTTTAATTGAAAGTTATGTTTCCATTTTTATAGATAAATGTTTCAATTAGTAAAAAAAATTATATTTTATATATGAGGTTGATGCATTTTATATGTCAATCATGTAGTAGAGACTTTAGCATAGGGAGAATCAACAAGAGCAGGAGGAATCGGAAGACATATACAATATCGTCCCACCATGGCAGGCTAGATAGAGAGAGAGAAATTTATACCCTTTCCCTACTACTACTGTGACCCGAGTACTGTTAAGGAATGTAGGCATCCTCAATTACTATGAGGAGGCTACATCATTGAAGGCACACTTTATCTTATTGGTGCATTTGATCCGTCGATGGAGTGTCGAGGAGTAGGACTCCCATATCAGTCTTGGGGCATGCTATAGGTCCACTACGAAGGGAATAAAATTTATCGCTGACCTATCCTAGGGAGGGGAGGATTTTCTCTAGTTCCCTCATAATATACTAAGCTTTCCTACACTCAAAGATATTTTGGGCCTTAGGCGGTTCATCCAACAAATGTTCAGGTCCACAATGGACATCTACATATTCCTTCCTTTTGTACACAGGAGGTTAGATGCCTCTCATTATTTGTCACTATTATCACTCTAATAATTCTTAAGTTGTGAGATTTTTATTTAAATTATAAGAACTTTAGAGGTAACCATAAACCAACTTTTAAACTCTAATATCTAGCCTTCTTTGGGTTAAGAGAGGGCTCTCTCTTTAAGGTTTAACTTTGTTTTGATTATAAAATATTAGGCTAGTTATGATTAGGAAAATTGGTTTTGATTTGGTTTGGTTTGGTGGGAAAAATCACTTAATGAGATGGATAGTGGGAAATTTGGTTGTCCGTTGGGCTAAGGAGTCAAAATTCAAGTAGATAGAACTAGGATCAAGGTAGAAAAGTCAAATGTTTTCAGGGCAAGATAGATAAGTATTTGAAGATCTTGGAAGACTGATTTGGTGAAGTTGTTTGATCGGGATAAAGAGAAATAAAGGATTCTTTGATCCCGATAAGGAAGGAGTAGTTAGAGGTCATTCAAAAGAGGGAGAAATTAAGGGTTCCCTACTCTAAAAATCAGCAGAAAATATAAAACGATAAATAGTAAAGAAAGGGTGCTTTTAACAAATCCTGAAATAGTACTCCTGTTTTATCATTCAAATTTAGAATATATAATGGATGCTTGAAAACATGAGAAGATAAAAAATGACAAGTAGAATATACTTCACTTCAATGGCTCATCACATGAATCCTGAAATATGATGCTAGATGATTTGATCCAATTTTCTACTTGAACTTTGCAACAAAAATCCTTCAAGTACAAAAAAAATGACTATAGATCTTCAGTAATTTATTCCACAATAATACTTCAAAGAGTGAAGTATTTATACAAAGATGTTTACAAAATATCGTAGAATTCTTCTAGGAATTATCTAAGGAAAAATAAAATATAATTACAAAAAAATAGTGACAGTTGCTTATCAAATCAACATGTTGTCCTATTTATCCAAATAAAATAGAAAACAGTTTGTGGATTAGGTGCAGTTGGCTTCCTTGGTGTCCTCTTTGCTGGCACCAATATTTCAAATATGTTTTGAAATATTATCTTCTTTATCTTATACTGTTTAACTCTAATATTCTTTAACTTCTATAAAAAATGCCTTACTACTGTAATAAATTCTATTTTGACAATGAAAAAATTAGACAATTGTTTTATCCTTTTATTTGCAATTTGACTTTTGCAGTAAGTGAGTGAGTGATTACCAAGCTTCATCACTAGAAATTTTTATATTTTTTAGCTTCCTAAACTTCTCGTCTGCCTCATTATATCTAGAAAATGTTGGTTTTATGACAAATAAGTGTTTTATCTCATGCTGTAGATAAAAAAAGTCTTCAAAACTTCTCTGTAAGACCTTCCCCGTAGGAATACCTTGTCCTTTTGTGGCATGAGTTTATCATTAATGACTAGAATATTAGGCAAACCTCTTTGCCTCAAATTTTCAAATTTAACCATGAACTTGGTTATGGCTATGTTCATATTTTCACATTTCTCTTCAAGTTATTTGATTAGATTCTTCTTTGAAATGACTTTCCTTATTTCAAGGATTTTCTATGTCCTATCAGTGATTTCTATTTCTTCCAACTCTTTCTTGTTTTTACTATTGAGAAACTTGATCAATTCTATGGCTTGCTCAGGTTTGTCACCTAGCCCATCTTTTGTTTCCTGAATCTCTTGTTGTGTTGCCTTAAGTAAATCCATCTGCTCATATATTACCTGGATTGATGGCCAAACATCATTGATGGCTTCAATGATTTTACTCCATAACTGATTCTTCACATAAGGAATGGGCTCTTTTAAGGTTAAGTCCTTTTGTAGATTTTTCAACTCAGTATTTAACCTATTAAGCCTTTGTTCATGAGTTTTAACATTGATTTGGACTAGTTTCTTGGTGTCTTCAAGATTTTCAATCACTTTATTCAATCTGTTTATCTCATTAGTTTGAAGTAACATTTCCTCCATGGCTTTAACTAATTTACTAGCCTCATCAAAATATTTAGCTACTGTAGTAGATGATTCTGTGGCTGAAGTTGTGGATGATGTTACTGACACTGCAGTAGCCAGTGGTACCTTTGGTGCCAACTCTTCTGCTAGAGTTGAAGGCACGACAATAGTAACCTTGGGAATTATTGTAGGAGTTTCCTTTGTTTCTGTAGTTTCTCTTTCATTGACAAGCTTTTCCATTTGGATCTCCATCTCTTTTATCTGTCCTTTTAATTGAAAATTCAAGTTCATCATGTCATCTTTCTGATTTTTCTCTTTTACTATTTCTTTGGCCTGTGTATGTTCAGTTGGTGGAAGCTAGAGTTGTTTCCTCAATGTTGCAATATCTTCATTCCTTTTCTTCACTAACTGTTCTGCAACTTTGACATTGGCAGGATCATATCCTACTTGAATAATCAACTCTTTTAAAGACTTAATCCTAAGATATTTTTCATATGAGGAAACCTTATCAACCTTCATTTGATCTCTCATGTTTATCATGGTATTCTAAAGCTTGTGAACACTCATGGCCTTTGTAGTAATAGTAGAATATAATATCTCTGAACTTTGACTGTGAAATTCAATTTGATATAGTGCATGAATACTTTCTTTTGGCACTTCAAGTTCAAATTTCTTGTAGTCTACAAATGTCTTGGGAGTCTTAACTATTGGTTGAAGCACTAACATAATCAACTTTTTGTTTGAATAATCAAAAGCTAATAAAAGTTTGTTCTAGATACCTGGTGTTTGCTTCAAATATTGAGAATAAATCTCATTCATGATTTATTCATTCTCTGTCTTAATCTGCTTATATTTTTCCCTAATATCAAGATATTTTTCTTCTACTGTCTGGGAGGAAGATGCTTCCAAATTCTGTTGTTTCTCTATGACTTGAGTGTTTACTTATCAGGATTTCCTTCATTTAAAATCCATGGTGCTGGCTCATTTGCATTGATTGTATCAACATCTTTATTTTTCACCGGAACATCTATGTCTTCTACTTCTATGGTCACTTTTCCTTTATCAACTGAATTTACTTTAGGCTTTTTATTTTATCTAAGTTTAAACCTTGTCTCAGTTGTTGTTTCAGCAGTTTATGTACCTTCTTCTCTGACTATCTTAGTATCTTTTTATCCTTGATTTTCAGTTTGCAAGGTGTGACTAGTATCACCCTGTTTAACTGCATCTACCAAAGTATTTTCTAGCCACTCAGTTTGATTGACATATTGTTCAATATGTGGTTTTTTCTCATGAATATAGGGTGTTAGTTTACACTTAACCCTCATTTTTCTTAGTATTCCTTGTGGATCATAATTCCATGAGAAGCTTTCTTCAAATCTGTACTCAAGTAATTGTTTTGATGCTTCTTGTTCTGCATCTCTATGATTACAAATAGATGGCCCCACCTAATTCTTCAACTTAAATTGGGTCTTATTTTTAGCTACTAGGAAGTTGATAGAATCGAAATTTAAAATTTTCCTAATATACGGCAAAAAATCTCATTGGCACATACTTAGGAAGTTTATAGGGTAACAAATTGGACCCGAAAACTCTAATTTCTGTATGTTTTTTATATAAGTACCAATCACCGGTTCTAGTGTGCTCTGACAACTGTAGAGATTTTTTCATTTCATCATTGATTCTTGGTTGTTCTGTATTTGTCAACATATTTATCAATGGATGGCCAAAGTTATCTGTAAACTCTGCATAAGTGAACTCTGTGGACTCTTTTCTGATAAAAAATGTCCAAAAGATGACTGAAAGTGGATTTTCTTCTAAATCAAGCTTCTGCAAGGTTATTGGAAACTTGTCTGCTTGAAAATACAAGAACACATGGAAGAGAAAGGATGTATATCTAAATACTCCTTCAGTTGGCAATTGGACAAGCTGATCATGGATATTGTCATCTATATACTCAACATAATTGAAAATGATAAAAGGAGGCTATCCTGGTGTAAATGTAGATAGGAAACCTAGGATTGATTCATCAGTATGCTCATCTGTAAAGTATCTTAGGATAAATGACAACATGGAAATGACATGCCTAGACCCTTATGGAAAATTTGAAGTAGAATAAGGAGGATTGATTTGTGGAATTTCAACATGTAAAGGCATGAACGCTTGAAAAATATGAAACCTTTTGGGAAAATCATGACCAATGTACAACTTTGTAAGTGCTTCTATTGATAAAGGAACTGCTTTGGGATCATGTTTCAGTTGTAACATCTGATTTATGGACTCACCAGTAATTGAAATCATTACCTCTTTGTTTTCATTCACCATTGCACTATGTTTAGGTGAATAATAGCTCTGACACAACCTAATAACCTCTGGGCATTGATGAGTGATTGGAACAACATATTTGGGTAGGTTTGACTCCCAAATTTGGACTTCTTCAACCTGATCTATGGAATTTTCATAACTCCAGTAGTGGAGGCCTAACAAATTAAATTCAACAACTGGATCTGCTATTTTATAGTCCACATCTGCTAAAGGTGTGTGTTCAATGTCTAAAACAGGAGGTTGTAGAGGATTTACAATGATTGCAGTCTTGAAGGACATAGCTGGATTAAATTTTGACATTTTTAAGGCTTTCTGGATAATTGAAACTCTGTTTTTAGGCTTTTGGATTCTTTTGTAAGATTAAATGGTTTACAGAAGTGTTTTTACTTTAACAGAGGTTCTTGGATGAAAAATAAATACAACCTTGTTTTATTTTGGATTTCAACCTTCAATTTAAATTTCAACCATTCTTCACACTCTTACGGGTTTATGAAATAAGAAACAAGGGTTTCTTGTACTTCTTTCAGTGAATATTGGGCTAAAATTATTCAAATTGGGTGTAGAAGGGTTGGGGTTACTTGTAAAGGATTTATGGGAAAATTAGGAGTCTTATAAGGTCTGCAAATGATAAGTAAATTCAGTTTTTCCTTTAAAACTATATGCAGTATTAAAATAGGGGTTTTATCAAATTTTGAAAAGGAATTATCTCTTTTCGGGAAACTACAAGCTTTCTTTGGAAAATTTGGCTTTTACTGGGCTTAAATCTTTCAGAACTTCCTTTTCAAATGATAGTAGGTTTGTTTTTATTGGAAAATACCTGTTTGTGCAGGTATTGGTATTTCAAATAGTTTCTAAGGCATTTGGACGGGTCCTGATGGTCTCTAGAAACAATTGAATCTTTCTTGTAGTTTTGACAGTAAATGCGGGGCTTTTGCAAGTTCTCTGGGTGTAAAATAGTATACCAGCTTATTTCTTCTTGTTTGGGAGGATGAATACAGGAAAATAGTGTATAAAAATTTATGATTAGCGCAATATGGAGGTTTATTTGACATTTTAGGTTTAAAAGAGCCTGCATTTAATGGAAGTCACGTCGAAACAAATGGTGGGTTTGGTCTTTGAAGGTGAAAAACCACATACATTTATTGCATAGATTTGGGCGGTAAGCTATTTTAGTTGGAATGAATGCAATCCAATAAGACTTGGCCGCGTGGAGGAGAGAGAAAAGAGTAAAACCATCCATTTCGCATAGTTCCAAATGGGTTATATTCGCATAGTTGAAATTGTGATATTTCCTTTTGATCGTTGGATTGGAGGGCTTTGATGTGAATGATGGAGATTTAATGGGAAAGTTGCTCGGCAATGGGACGTGGGGCCCGGGTTTTATACATGGTAGAATAGATTTTCATATTAAAAAATGTATGTTTTTGAATATAAAATCAATTTTTTTACTATGGTTGGCGGGATAGTTTTTAACGTTACAAATATATATTTATAACGTAAAAACATTGTATTATTTGATTGGCAGTACATATATTATATGGTAAATAAAATATTTATACATTTTTTAAAACCATAGGGAGCGGGATTAATTTATGTTTAAACCTATGGGAAAATGGAAGGGGTTTTTATTTAGCATGTGGGATAAATAAGCCGTAGATTTAATGTAAATAAGTGGGTTTTGGGGATATTTATATATAAAGAAATTAATAATATATGGGAAGGGTTGTTTTATAAGGGATTTAATACTTTAGGTTAGAAATTAATATGAAATGGAAATATAATGAATGAAATGAATTAAAATACATGGAATTTAAACTAAGGAAAGTGTAAATAGTAAATTTAGCATAACTTGTCCCATTTTGATTGTTTACACATAAACTTAGGATAAAATGTATTTTGTGGGTTTT